>OX458994.1:5332363-5724863 GCA_949774945.1 Hoplodrina ambigua
ACAGTTTAAAGTAAGTTTAGTTCATGCATAAATTGACACCAATACCAACCTCTTCTCATACAGAGAAGGTATGAGCATTGATCACCACGCCTGCTCAAGGCGGATTGGCAATTTCAGACTTAAATTAATTACAAGTCCAGGTTTCCTCACGACGTTTTCCTTCACCGATGTCAGTGATGTCCAAGATAAACTTTAGAAATAACATAAAATACACACGTTAAAATTTCAACTCAAAATGAACGCAGAAGTTGACACGCGCGCTCGATAGATGGCGTTGTGCCGCCCGGCTGAATCGCGCTATGGTTTCGTTACAAGCGTTTGGTTAGGTGCCTCGGGACTGTCGCGTCCGCAGTCGCCTTTTACGACATCCCAAATAACGGGATAATTATTTTTGTAATAATCTCATAGTGTAATAACTATTGAGATTTATAAAAAAACAGAAAAGGAAGGCGGATTGGAGTTATCTGACTGTTTCCTCACGATGTTTTCCATCACCGATGTCAGTAATGTCCAAAATAATCTTAGAGAGTAAATATAAAAAAAAAATGGTGATCAATGCTCGTGCCTTCTCTGTATGAGAAGAGGGCTTTGCCCTGCAGTGGGTCAGTAATAGGCTGGTACATTATGTATCTACACTAATATTATAAATAGGAAAAAAAAATATTTTTGTTTGTTCGTTTGTAATGGATAAAATCAAAAACTACTGGACCGATTTTAAAAATTCTTTCACCATTATAAAACTACATTATCTGCGAGTAACATAGGCTATATTTTATTTTATTTTTGCGTGGACGAAGTCGCTGGCAAAAGCTAGTTTAAAACATTTATTTCAATTAGATCATTTACAGGCACTTTTGAATTGTCAAAGAGTCGGTCAGTCAGTCAGAAAGTTGAAGCTAGTTGCTCGTTCCAAAACGGAGGTAGGTCTCTATAGAGAAGAACGAGCAAGAAACTCCACGGTCACTCTTTTCAATTAGGTTTTTACAAAATACTGGTTACATTATTCTTGTTGCTTCTACATGCTACATGATATTATTTTTGACTCCCAGTTGTTGTGGAGCTGCGGCGGGGGGGCTCGCGGGGAACGCTCGCGGCGTGCTCTGGCGGGCGTGGTGCGCGCGCTGGCGTGCTGCGTGTGCGCATCCACGGCCACCAAGCCGCTGACGTGCGCGCGCTCACATGTGTATTGTGAACGTAAGTTCTTTCAATGCTCATAAAATTACTCTTATTGCACTGATATAAGGGTCATTTCGCAAATGCTCTTTGTACTCATGTGTTCTTTTCATCACATTACTACAGCACTATGGTCACTGCCTCGTTGGTCTAGTGGTCGTAAAGCGCGACTGCTGAGCACGAGGTTTAGGGTTCGATTCCCAGGTCGGGCAAAGTGTTATTGGGTTTTTCCATCAGAATTTTCTCTTTAGCAGCCTCGGAGTCTGGATTTGTGCCCGGTTGTTGGCAATAGACTCGCCCGCTATTACATGGGACGAAAAACATAACTGGCTAAATGTGGGTGTACTAATGGGTACACCTTTGCCTAACCTTTCAGGGATTACAGACGTGATGTTATGTCATATAAGTTAATAAAATATCAAATGTGATGTGTCTTGTTAAACTTCGTATTATTGTTTGCAGCCTGTTGGACACGGTTAGAGCGCTGTGCTTTGTGCAGAGAAGCGTTACCATCGAAAAACTCGCCGTACGCTAGGAACCGGGTAGCGGAACAGGTAACGGTATACTTATGTTTTTATTAGATTAAATACCAACTCGTTTTTGTTTTGAACTTTTGTATTTTTGTATGTAGGTATTTTCACTTTTATGTGAATAAACAGTTTTACTTTCTTTCTTTCTTTCTTTTAAAAAAGCTCTTTGTGAAAATCAAAATATTTATTTAAACTAGCTTTTGTCCGCTACTTCGTTCGTGTGGGTGTACAGAATTTTATGTGCAGATACCTAATTATTTTTGAATATTTAAGTAGCCTAAGTTATTTTTATTTAGTAACATCAGTTAGGTGACAGTGATTTTCGTCAAAATTCAAGCCGTTTCAAAGATTAGACGGAACAAACTGACAGACGGAAGGAAAAAGAGAATTTAAAACAAAATATTCTTTGGTACTATCTAAGAGCTTAATATCTGTAATTTTGACATTAAAAACAGACATTTCAATTTAATATATTTGTATGTAGAACTAAATACAGAATCTGTTTAAAAATTACAGGTTTTCGAAGCAATAGCAACAGAATATGAGCTAAAGAACCCGAGAACGATGCGCCCAACGCAAACCACCTCAGCATACACATCACCCAACCGCTCTCGGACCTCATCCCCATCACCAAGCCGCAGAGGACAGTACCAACACTCAATGATGAACAAATACAAAAAAACCGTACATTTCACAGAGAAATTCGGCCAAACATACGCCTCAGACCCGAACATACACAGATCCGTACATACAACAGAATTAAGACCTAAACTCACAACAAATTCTACTAATTTGGTAGAAAATTCACAAGTTGGCAACTCTGGTGGTGGCGGGAATTGTAGCTCTCAATGTCAAAGTGACATTAGCGTTCCGAAGATTAATATTGAAAATGTGGAGGAAGGGAATAAATGTGGGGGGAGTGATTGTTCAAGTAGCTGCCAGAGTTTGAGCCTACCGCATAAGTTGGTGGCGAGGCTGAGGCAAGCGTGCTCGCTCGCGGACCTGAACAGCGTGGGAGGACAATGCTCACTGTCGCGGTCTTTAAACAGCTTAGGAGACCATTGGTAAGTTTAATGTTAACTTAATTTAAGTTTATAATAAAAAAAACAACGATTAAAAAATACTTTTCTGAAAACCGCATCAAATTCAGTTCAGCCAAATGTGAGATAATCGCGGACAAACATACGTACAGGTCAAAATTAGAAACTCCTTTTTTTAAGTCGTTTAAAACGATTTGTGTTTATAAATACTGCGTGACTACCCCTTTAGTCTAGTGGTCGTATAACGCGACTGCTCAGCATGTCTTGTGTCATCAGGAATTTCTCACTAGCACCCTTAGAAATCTGGATTTGTGTCCGGTTGATGGCAATAAACTATTACATGGGACTTTTTTTACATAACTGGCGCTAACACCTCAGCCTAACCCTCCGGGGACTACACGCGTGATAATTATGACGTTATGTGTAAAATTGAAAATACTGCGTCTGGTGCGTCACACGGGACAGTGTGACCAGTACTAATACCATTTCTTCAGTTTCTTCCATAAAGGACAGTGTGACCAGCACTAAAAAAACATTTTTATTTTTCCAGCAAAAACTGCCATCACGGATCCTTGGATAACTTAAAGAATCACTGCAATTCTATTTGTGGTATGTATGCACAGAGCTGTATCTATTTATAAAAGCTCAAGTCTCTTTTTGTTTGTTCGTACGCGGTAATCTCTGAAACTACACGACGGGTCGCGGGTCGCGGTCTTCTCTCTCTCTCGATGTGGGTGTACTAATGAGTACACCTCTGCCTAACCCTTCGGGGGTTACAGGCGTGATGTTATGTTATCTCTGAAACTGACAGACGGATTGTTTTTTTTTGTATATGATAGCTAGATTCAGGAGGAATTGTATTGGTTATTCTATCAAAAACAAAAATGTGATATGAGAGCCAAGTTCAATATGGTTGGCCTTGGTTGTTAACTTTACAGACAAAAGAAATGAGATCTAAATGGGTGCTAAGTTCAATGGTCAATAACTTAGGATAATATATTGAAGCCTAACGTCTGATTTGGCTAGTTCTCATATCCGTATTATTATTAAGTACCTACTAAACCATTCATGGAAGAGCCCTATGTTCGATGGCTAGTTTCCACCAGCAAGCCATCGGAAGAATTCGTTGTTTGTTTTCGAATGCTTATGTGAAATAGTTTTTGAGTTATGAGAGGGTTAAAAGTGGCTTCGAATGATTCGTGTAGCTCAGTGGCGTAGCTAGCATGGGTGGCACCCGGGGCAGATAAATGTGGTGTCACCCCAAGAATAAAAACTTAAAATTAATAAAAATCCGATAAACGTGAAATACGTCATAATTAAAATATAATTTTGTGACAATATAAGTTATTAAATACAGGGTGTATATCCAAACCACTCCCATGTACCTATGTTCTATTTTTCTTTTCACTGTTCGGGGCGATCCGCCCCCTATGACCCCCCCCCCCCCCAGCTACGCCACTGGTGTAGCACGCAGCGATGCTTGCCAGTTCTGTTAGCTTGAACTTGGCTTGATACGCTACCGTGTGTCTAGATGTATCAATCGCCTCGGCCAGTTTATGTATCAATCTGCAATATGAATATATTTATTTATTTCCAGACACCACACCAGTATTCCTGCTGCCCGCGCCCCCGGTGTACGTGCTCGCGTGCGACCACGGGAAGAAAGAATAACTTTTTTGTTTTATTTGTAAAATTTTGTAATCAATAAATTAATGATATTTACTCTGTAAATAAGTTAATAATGGTGCCGATTCTCTTGGCCACAAACTAAACAAAAATTAGACTATTTCCATCTTTTTCTGTCCAATAAAACAAGAAAGAGACTAATGTAAATAAGAGCTGTCAAATTTAGTCAATCTGACACATCCATACAATTATAGTTTACATCTTAAAACGTGTGGATTAAAAATACGGAAAAGTTCAAGGCAAAACTAATTTGACATCGCTAACTTAGTTCTTTAATGTCACGGAATGTCACCGTCTTTTCCTTTCGCTGTATGTTAGTAAGAGATATCAATTCTCTAAATTTAGTCTAGTTAGTGAACAAGGGAATCGGCACCAATAACACTTTTACAATGACTTTTTTCTACTATCTACAAATAGGTAAATATGCTACTGCTCTCAACACAAAACTACAATTTTCTTTTTTGTACCTAGTTGATTTTCTGATTCGAACTAGCCATCTTGGCGCTGGGTGTAGGCAGGCGGGGCGATGAACCCGCACGCACACAGCGATATAGTTGCGCGACACTGCCTGCGCATACGGAACAGGGCGATTCTGTTCTATGAAAGAGGTGTATTCTGAAGTACTGTCAAACATAAACAACTAAAAAAAGTTTAAAAAATCTTTCATAATGTGAATCCGACTCTCACTTGGCCCTCACTGTCCTTTTTAATAAAGTTATTTAACAGTTTGCATTATTTTCAACTTTCAGAAACACAAAGAAGACATTTTCAGTGCAATAATCAAATAAAACAAAAATGTTTATAAAAAATATTTATTTTATACAATCAGGGGGAGGGGGGTCAATTTCGACTATGAGCCAATTTTAACTGCGGAATATTAGAATAAGAAATATTGTAATAATCTCAAAGAGACTAGTCAAGTACGCGCAGATATTATAGTGCACAAGTGTGTGCGCAAACACAGGTGCACTCCCTCTTCCCTCACTCTCATAGTGCGATGGGACGGTGCGACACGACCGGGGAGAGATCAGGCGCAGGACCAACTGCTTTACATGCTTTCCGAGGTACGGGAGTGTCACACCACCAACTTCCAAATTCCGGGCTCCTACTGAGGAGAAACCCAATAACACTTTTTGCCCGACTTGGGTATCGAAACCCACGCTTACAAGTCGCGCTTGCGACCACGAGATCAAAAGATAAATTTACCTAAATTTAAAAAAAACATAACATAACATCACGCCTGTAATCCCTGAAGGGTTAGGCAGAAGTGTACCCATTAGTACACCCACATTTCGCCAGTTATGTTTACGTCCCATGTAATAGGGGGCGAGCCTATTGCCATCAACCGGGCACAAATCCAGACTCCGAGCTGCTACTGAGAAATTCCTGATGGAAAAACCCAATAACACTTTGCTCGACCTAGGAATCGAACCCAAGACCTCATGCTCAGCAGTCGCGCTTTGCGACCACTAGACCAACGAAGCAGTTAAATTAAAAAAAAAATCTCCATAGAGACCTACCTACGTTTTAGAACGAGCAACTAGCTTCAACTTTCTAACTGACCGACTCCTTGACAATTCAAAAGTGCCTGTAAATGGTCTAATTGAAATAAACGTTTTGACTTTGACTTTGAAAACAGTTATTGTATAATAAAATTGTTTTCTTCCATAAAAATTAACAGAACTCACAGTCGAAATGGCCCCCGTCCGATTTACAGTAAATCAGTTCACACATTTTTTTAAATTAATTATACTCATATTGGAGCAGATTCCTTTGTTCAAAAACTAAACTAAAATAAGACTATTTCTATCTTTTTCTGTCCAATAAAACAAGAAAGAGACTAATGTAAATAAGAGCTGTCAAATTTAGTCAATCTGACACATCCATACAATTATAGTCGACATCTTAAAACGTATGGATTAAAAATACGGAAAAAGTTCAAGACAAAACTAATTTGACATCTCTAACTTAGTTCTTAAATGTCACCGTCCTTTTCTTTCGCTGTATGTTAGTAAGAGATGTCAATCCTCTAATTTTAGTTTAGTTTGTGAACAAGGGAATCGGCATCATTATTAAGAAAAGAATATTAAAAAAAAGAATACTAAACTCTCTCTGATCGCATTTCCTCATAAAAGAAATAACTTAAAAACATATTTTCCTATTGAGATCATCGGCCATCCACATCCATACAAATATTATAAATGCGATAGTAACTCTTGTCTGTCTGTATGTTACGCTTCGACTAAACCACTGAACCGATTTTGATAAAATTTTGTACGAAGTAAGTGTAAACCTCAAGGATGGACATAGGCTTTACTTTATTTAGCGACTTCGCCTGCGTCCGCGATAACCGAGATTTAGGCACCTCACGTACTAGACGGCCAAAACCACGACCAGAGTAACTAAGGCACTGGTCGTGGTCATGCGTGAGGTGCCTTACGCGGATAAAGTCGCAGGTATTAGCTAGTTTTAGCTAAGAATTGAGTATGACTGTCCCAGTACAAAACAAGCTAAGCTTTCAACCCCTTTTTTTGTTATTTTGAGTTTTATTACGACAGCAGTACAGTTCGAAATACAATTAAAAAATTTACTTTAAACAGAGTTAAAGTAAAATCAGGTATTGAGAGAAAAAAAAAAAGGTGTTTCTTGTACAGGGTCATTAAAAATTTACCCGAAACCTGTAAAGGGGTCATTGTACTCATCATTATGAACAACTTTTACTATGGGACCAACCATGAAATCATGAAAACAAGAATAATTACAAATATTAAAAAACACGACTGCAAAAATTGCACATATTTTTTGCTGTAAGTACTTTGTTTACTCGACAGTTTTTTTTAAAGACGTTTTTTATTTACAGTGTTACATATTTATGAAATCTACTTGTCAAATCTAGACGATAAAAATAGAAACGATCAGATTCATAAAAAAAAAAATTGAGGCTGGTATTAATTTACGTTTTAAAGTGACCACACAAAATTCTTTTAATTTTTTACTAGCCTATGTTACTCGGAAAGATGCAAGGATTGTAACGATACATACGTACATCTAAATAGGTTCAGGCGTTTAAAAGTTATGGTGGAATAAAGAAACTCACATACATACATACATTAACCCTGAACACATAACACTCCTTTTTTTGGGGCAGTCGTGTCAAAAATCTGCTGATCCATACATTACGATCTTGTGTAGCATTTTTGTATTGCCCTATATAGAAATTGTGAATGATTGGTTAATCCAATAACTAGGGGCCGGCCGTGACATGGAAGGTAAAGACATCGCAGGGCTGCCTCCAGGGCTCCAGTAGCGGCTCCGGTTTGAACACTTCCAGCTTCGGAGACTGCGCCTCTAGCGGGACCTCCGGCTTCACCTGTCAATCAAAGAAGTACATGAAGCTAGGTTGGTGGGTGATCATCGGGTGACATTATCATCCCATCATCACCATCATCACCTCATCACAATCACATCGTCATCACGTCATCATCATCACGTCATCACCATCGTCATTACATCATCAAGTCGTCATCACATCATCAAGTCGTCATCACATCATCATCATCAAGTCATCGTCATCATCAACACGTCATCATCATCATCACGCCATCGTCATCATCACGCCATCGTCATCATCTCCACGTCATCGTCATCACATCATCAAGTCGTCATCACATCATCATCATCATCACGATATCGTCATCATCATCCCATCATCACAATCACTTCATCATCATCATCACGTCATCGTCATCATCATTACGTCATCATCATCATCCCGTCATCGTCATCACGTCATCATCATCATTACGTCATCATCATCATCATCATTATCAACACGTCATCATCATCACGTCATCATCATCACATCATCATCAACACGTCATCATCATCATCACGCTATCGTCATCATCAATACGTCATCATCATCATCACGCTATCGTCATCATCACATCATCAAGTCGTCATCACATCAACGTCATTATCATCTCGTCACATTACTTCATCACGTCATCGTCATCATCGTCATCATCACATCATCATCATCATCACGCTATCGTCATCATCATCCCATCATCACAATCACTTCATCATCATCATCACGTCATCGTCATCATCATTACGTCATCATCATCATCCCGTCATCGTCATCACGTCATCATCATCATTAACACGTCTTCATCATCACGGTATCGTCATCATCATCACGTCATCGTCATCATCATCATCAACACGTCATCATCATCATCACGCCATCGTCATCATCATCATCATCATTATTATCAACACGTCATCATCATCGTCATCACGCCATCGTCATCATCATCATCATCATTATCAACACGTCATCATCACGTCATCGTCATCATCATCATCATCATTATCAACACGTCATCGTCATCATCACATCATCAACACGTCGTCATCATCACGCCATCGTCATCATCTCCACGTTATCGTCATCATCATCACATCATCAAGTCGTCATCACATCAACGTCATCATCATCTCGTCATCATCACATCACATTACTTCATCACGTCATCGTCACCATCGTCATCATCACATCATCATCATCATCACGCCATCGTCATCATCATCATCATCATTATCAACACGTCATCATCATCACGTCATCGTCATCGTCATCATCATCATCATCATCAACAACACGTCATCATCGTCATCACGCCATCGTCATCATCATCATCATCATCAACAACACGTCATCATCGTCATCACGCCATCGTCATCATCATCATCATCATTATCAACACGTCATCATCATCACGTCATCGTCATCATCATCATCATCATTATCAACACGTCATCATCATCACGTCATCGTCATCATCATCATCATCATTATCAACACGTCATCATCGTCATCACGTCATCATCAACACGTCATCATCAACACGTCATCATCATCATCATCACGTCATCATCAACACGTCATCATCATCATCATCACGTCATCATCATCATCATCACGTCATCATCAACACGTCATCATCATCATCATCACATCATCATCAACACGTCATCATCATCATCATCACGTCATCATCAACACGTCATCATCATCATCATCACGTCATCATCAACACGTCATCATCGTCATCACGCCATCGTCATCATCATCATCACGTCATCATCAACACGTCATCATCGTCATCACGTCATCGTCATCATCATCATCATCATTATCAACACGTCATCATCATCACGTCATCGTCATCATCATCATCATCATCATTATCAACACGTCATCATCGTCATCACGTCATCATCAACACGTCATCATCATCATCATCACGTCATCATCAACACGTCATCATCGTCATCACGCCATCGTCATCATCATCATCACGTCATCATCAACACGTCATCATCGTCATCACGTCATCATCAACACGTCATCATCGTCATCATCACATCATCATCAACACGTCATCATCAACACGTCATCATCATCATCATCACGTCATCATCAACACGTCATCATCATCATCATCACGTCATCATTAACACGTCATCATCATCATCATCACGTCATCATCATCATCACGTCATCATCATCATCATCATCACGTCATCACATCATCATCAACACGTCATCATCACCTCATCATCATCATCATCACGTCATCGTCATCATCATCAACACGTCATCATCACATCATCATCCATCACGTCATCGTCATCATCGTCACATCATCATCAACACGTCATCGTCATCATCATCATCACTTTACCTTGGCGGTCCGCCTGAGCTTCATGTGCACCAGCTTGACGTGCGTGCGCATGGCTGTGCGCTGCGTGAAGCGCCGCCCGCACTCCGCGCACTCGAACGGCTTCTCTCCGGTGTGCGTGCGCACGTGGTTGGTCAACACGCTCTTACCCTGAGGAAGAATGGAGAAGGATCTAAGATGATAAAGAAAATTTCGCTAAAATTGTTTTAGCAGTTTTTGAGTGAAAACATTCACGTAAATGCACATAACTCTAGTTCTGACCTCTGATTATGACTATCAGGAATGCTATGAAGCTCCGAAACTATCGGATATCCGAAATAAAAATATATCCGTAACCGTATCCGTTTCACAAGTTTCGGATAGTTTCGAATAAGAGCGGAGTCTAAATAAAACTACATGTTTCGACAGGTTTTTGTTTCACCAAATTATTACATACTATTTGTGTTTATATTTTACTTCAATCTAATATACGTAACCGAAACTATTCGAAAGTGACGGATAATCCGAAATAATTGCATATCTGTAACCTTATTTGAAACCGGTATAATTTTATTCTTATATCCGTATCCGAAATATATATATATTTTATGTGTCGTGATGGCCCAGTGGTTAAGGCGCCCGCCTCTCATGCATGAGGTTGTGGGTTCAAATCCGGGCAAGTACTAATGTGAATTTTACAATTCATATGTACTTTCTAAAGTTTATCTTGGACATCACTGGCATCGGTGAAGGAAAACATCGTGAGGAAACCTGGACTTACTGTTCCACTCAAACTATGTCAGAGGCCCTTGAGGCGGTTTAGAAACTCTGACACTACGGTGTGTGGGGTCGTAAGACCTTACTGCCCACACGATAAGAAGAAGAAGATCCGAAATATAATATCTCATATCTCTGCTGTGTACAGCCTGTCTGTGACGTACCCGGAAGGCCTTCCCGCAGGTGTCGCACACGTGGCGGGGCGGCGGGCGCAGGCCGCGGTGCACGGCGTGCGTGTGCTTGCGCAGCGACGAGCGCGACGCCAGCGCGGCGCCGCACTCGTGGCACGCGTGCGCGCGCACGCCGTCGTGCTGCACGCGCGCGTGCGCGCCCAGCGTGCGCGCGCACGGGAAGCGCGCCGGGCAGCGGCTGCACGGGAACCTGGCGCGGCACACTAGCTATGTACTCATTATTCCATTTCGTCAAATCTTAAGAGTGTAAAGCTAAAGACTGCCTCGTTGGTCTAGTGGTCGCAAGCGCGACTGCTGTGCATGAGGTCTTGGCTTCGATTCCCAGGTCGAGCAAAGTGTTATTGGGTTTTTTCCATCAGGAATTTCTCAGTAGCAGCCTCGGAGTCTGGATTTGTGCCAGGTTGATGGCAATAGGCTCGCCCCCTATTACATGGGACTAAAAACGTAACTGGCGAAATGTGGGTGTACTAATGGGTACACCTCTGCCTAACCCTTCGGGGATTACAGGCGTGATGTTATGTCTTAAGAGCGTTTACGTCGTACAGCAATTCATAAAAACTATCCAGCCCATATTTTCGAAATTAATAAAACTTCAAGCTGCAAACTTCCTACACATAAGCAGGATACATAGGTCTAAAAAGCAATCACATCCCGAAGGGTTAGGCAGAGGTGTACCTATTAGTACACCCACATGTCGCTAGTTATGTTTAAGTCCCATGTAATAGGGGGCGAGCCTATTGCCATCAACCGGGCACTAATCCAGACTCCAAGGCTGCTGAACAACCCAATAACACTTTGCCCAACCTGGGAACCGAACCCAAGACCTTATGCTCAGCAGTCGCGCTTGTAACCACTAGACCAACGAAGCTGTCAAATCTTGAACCAAAATAAAAATAATCCTCAACCTACAAAGGCAATACTCACTTCAGACTCTGCTTGTCTCGATGTTTCAAGCTCTTCTGTAAATGCTGCCTTAAACTGTGCGCAGATTTAAATCTGAAAACAAACAATTGATTTGTAAAAATCAATCTTGCTCAATAGGCTGAAACTCCAAAATCGTTTGAACTGTGTTCATAATTTTATAATGGCTGAAATCTTGCGAATAAATTTGGTAAACGCGCCAAAAAATATGACTTGTCAAGCGTTAAACAACGTTGTTTGACAAGCTTTATTTACGTATTTTAAAGTCTTGTCATCTAGTCCTAATTTGTTGCGGGACGTCTTAACAGGATACCGTGGCCCCGTAAAGCAAAGGGCTACAGAAGGAACAGGGTGGTTTTTTAGTCAGTAAAAGTCTGACAGTCCCTTCCGCCCCACACAGGGCGGAAGGAGTCATTTGATGATTTTTACTACCTAGAAAAAAAAAAAAAAATCTAGTCCTAATTTGTAATAATAATTCCTTTTGCGTGTAATGATATAGTAGTTTTTATATAAGGTACATTGCATTCATGTAAACACATATGACTCTGTATGCAAATATTGTAAACAATGATTTTAAAAGAGTACGTATGGGGTTTCTTGCCCATTCTTCTCCATACAAAACTACCTTTTGGAAGGGGCAACTAGATTAAATTCAGTTTTTTTTCTTGTAATGACGTTCAATAGTGCCTTATAATGGCCTAATTAAAATAAATGATTTGAACAAAAAAAATAAAAAAGCTTTTTTAGAAAAAAATATGACCGCCTTCAAAAACTACAAAATAAAAAATATCTTTAGCTTGGAAGTCGGTGGCAATACCTACATAACAAGAAACAAAACCAAAGCCGCCGACTGTGTGTTAATGTTTAAACCTTACATGAAGCCCTTTCAAACAATACCCCACACGATATATAAAATTTTGGAAAGTGGTAGGAGGGGGGTTGACGTACCCCCTCCCCACTTCCTTCAGTCAGTCATCGACTACACGTATAAACAAAGCAATTTTTCTTGTTACGGAGGTTCTGCTGTAATTTTATAAGGAGTTCCATTCCATATCTCCAAAGTTCATCATCAGATCATGACAATATTCCTATGGGACCTATTCGGAACTATACTCTTTCAAACAAAAGAAGAATCATCCAAATCGATTCATAATTGGCTGAGTTATCGTAGGACAAATATACAAAAAAAAAAAAAGCATACGCGTCGAATTGAGAACCTCCTCCTTTTTGAAGTCGGTTGAAAAGTGACCGTGGCATGCTGGCACATTTTGGTTGGTCATCTATACATGACTGGTCAAGAGTTTGACCTGCATGGTGGACACGTACCGTACATCGCACTCGACGCAGTAGTAGTCCTTGACGTCGGAGTGGGTCAGCTGATGGTGTTTGATCTGCGTTCTCGTTCTAAACCTCTTGTTACACACTGAACACTCATAGTTTTTGATACCCTGGTGAATTCTGGAACAAAAAAATATTTTTCATTATTATTCTGCAGACCGATTCCATAATGGCGGCTAATGGTGCCGATTCCCTTGTTCACAAACTAGACTAAATTTAGAGAATTGACATCTCTTACTAACATACAGCGAAAGGAAAGGACGGTGACATTGGTGCCGATTCTCTTGGTCACAAACTAAACTAAAAAAAGTCTATTTCCATCTTTTTCTGTCCAATAAAACAAGAAAGAGACTAATGTAAATAAGAGCTGTCAAATTTAGTCAATCTGACACATCCATACAGTTATAGTTGACATCTTAAAACGTGTGGATTAAAAATACGGAAAAGTTCAAGGCAAAACCAATTTGACATCGCTAACTTAGTTCTTTAATGTCACGGAATGTCACCGTCCTTTCCTTTCGCTGTATGTGAGTAAGAGATGTCAATTCTCTAAAATTAGTCTAGTTTGTGAACAAGGGAATCGGCACCATTAAAGAACTAAGTTAGCGATGTCAAATTAGTTTTGCCTTGAACTTTTCCGTATTTTTAATCCATACGTTTTAAGATGTCAACTATAACTGTATGGATGTGTCAGATTGACTAAATTTGACAGCTCTTATTTACATTAGTCTCTTTCTTGTTTTATTGGACAGAAAAAGATGGAAATAGTCTAATTTTAGTTTAATTTGTGACCAAGAGAATCGGCACCAATGTCAATGGAGAGAAAAGAAAAATTGTACGCCTTGAGAGCTTTCATATGACATGATGCTCATCCCAGTCCAGGGTACATATAAAAATGGCCATAGTCGTTTGTTATACAGTTGAAGTAAGTATAGATAAACTACTATAACATGGCGCGCCCCTGCATTTAACATTTCAATTGTAGTCACATCCGTATGAAACAGTTTGTATGTAGTTGTAAGTAATCGTCTTCAGTAGCAGGTCGGCAGATTTTTTTGTCAACGAATCATCAATAGCCGACCGCGCAAGACAACGCACGTGTCATTTTCATAGAGTATGTCAGTGCAGCGCCATACTAATAATAATGAGAGCCGTCTCAGTACGCACATATGCGTTGTGAGTCTTGTAAATACTTTCACAAACACTTTCAAACGTTTGGAATTGTGGGGGGCGTGCCATGTTATTGTAGTCTTATCTCTAGTACTCACTGCTGGTGCTCCACGAGCGAGTCCTTGTTAATGAATGTCTTCCCGCACTGCTCGCACTTGGGCCGCGCGCCGCTGTGGTGGTTCCGCATGTGACCTCTATGCGTTTTGTTGTTACTGTGAATGAACAATAACATTATCAAGTCTGCCCGTCCTTGTCTATGGGGCCGTCCATAAATCACGTGATGTTTTTTAGCAAAGAATCTTACAATGTGTAGAATAATATTGGTGCCGATTCCCTTGTTCACAAACTAGACTAAATTTAGAGAATTGACATCTCTTACTAACATACAGCGAAAGGAAAGGACGGTGACATTAAAGAACTAAGTTAGCGATGTCAAATTAGTTTTGCCTTGAACTTCTCCGTATTTTTAATCCACACGTTTTAAGATGTCAACTAAAACTGTATGGATGTGTCAGATTGACTAAATTTGACAGCTCTTATTTACATTAGTCTCTTTCTTATTTTATTGGACAGAAAAAGATGGAAATAGTCTAATTTTAGTTTAGTTTGTGACCAAGGGAATCGGCACCATTGTCTTTGAAGTGACGAAAAAATAAATACGCGTGGTATCTTACTAAAGACACGCCCCCTCCCCCTCACGTGATTTTTGCCAAGCTCCCTTCCCCACTTTCGAGTCTCACGTGATTAATGGAGGGCTTAGAATCCAAATTTTTCGAAATGAATGAACAGATTTTAATTAAACTTTCTACGCTTAAGCAGGATACAAAGAAAGATGAGAATATTTTTGAAATGTCTTTTTTTAAAAAAGGTAATTGGAAATATCTGATTCTATATTTCTTTATCGTGTGGGCAGTAAGGTCTTACGACCCCACACACCCTAGTGTCAGAGTTTCTAAACCGCCTCAAGGGCCTCTGACATGGTTTGAGTGGAACAGTAAGTCCAGGTTTCCTCACGATGTTTTCCTTCACCGATGCCAGTGATGTCCAAGATAAACTTTAGAGAATACATATGAATTGAAAAACTCACATTAGTTGTAACACATTTTTTAATTATAGTAAATAAATGCCACCTCCAAAATTAACGACTCGCGAAGGCAAAAAGTAGTCTGTGGTCTGTGGAGTCCCAGAGACAATACTGGTACTTACTTGGAAACCTTCCCGCAAAGATGGCAAGTGAACAGCGTCAGAAAACCTTCATGCTGCGTTCTGAAATAACAAAAAAGTATGTATTTATTTATTTCGTTTCCCAACAGAGGCTACACAATTGGTACACACTTTTTTAATTATTACAGTATAATAATTTGCTTTTGGACTGCCTCGTTGGTCTAGTGGTCGCAAGCGCGACTGCTGTGCATGAGGTCTTGGGTTCGATTCCCAGGTCGGGCAAAGTGTTATTGGGTTTTCCATCAGGAATTTCTCAGTAGCAGCCTCGGAGTAGAGATTTGTGCCCGGTTGATGGCGATAGGCTCGCCCCATTATATGGGACTAAAAACATAACTGGCGATATGTGGATGTACTAATGGGTACACCTCTGCCTAACCCTTCGGGGATTACAGGCGTGATGTTATGTTATGTTATGTAATAATTTGCTTTTTACATAAAAATGTATAATAAAGATTTTAGATATTGTATAGTATTAATATTACTAATAATATTCTAGATATTAAGTTCTGGCTATTTAGCCTTCTTCCTCTCTTCAGTTTAAGTTGCTGTGTCCGACAGGGTCCATAATGATTATTTTAACCTTGAAAACCCGATTTATTTTAAAGTTAAAGCCACAAAAAAAAAAATTAACTACATGACATATCACGCCTGTAATCCCCGAAGGGTTAGGCAGAGGTGTACCCATTAGTACACCCACATTTCGCCAGTTATGTATACTCAGCAGTCGCTAAACAAGTTCTTTATAAAAATACGAAAATAAAATGCCTGCCTCGTTGGTCTAGTGCAGGGCTGGCATCCGTCAGGGTTTCCCTGGATTTCTCCTAGTTTAGCGTGAGTCCGGTTAAAACCCGGACACTTTTAATGTCAGGGGAATCACGATTATTCAAATTGTTATTGTAAAAAAAAAGTTTTTACAATAAAAATGCTCGGAAGCTAAATTTCACCCAAATGTCTGAAGTTTTTGAAGTTTTTGTATGGTGTCGGCAATTTAGATGATGACAGCTCTAGTCTAGTGTCGCAAAGAGCGGTTGATCAGCATCAGATCTTAGGGTCTTGAGGTCTTACTGTGATAGCAATAGGCTCGCCCCCTATTACATGGGACTTAACCTTTTAGACGCCCATCTATATAATACGCGATGTCTCCTCCAGCGCCACGCAACAAATGTATAACGTATCTATAGTAAAACGTAGGGATGGGATACATTTTCTATCGACAAATAATATTATAAGTTGAAATTAATGTTTATTCACCAATTTACGAAGCTAAATAAAAACTGATACCGTATTTTCATATTTTGTTTTATTTCATTAAAAAATCAATATGAAAACCTGGATATATTTCCCATAATAAAAGAAAAGAATTGTAAATTTATTAGACGTGTGTTCTAAAAGGTACATCCCTATTTGTCTCCAAATGTAATCCTTCTACTTCATATCAAGTGATTGGCGCTCGAGGCACGTCAAAATCCTTTCTGGCATAAGGATGTCTAGATGTCTATGGTATTTTTCATTTTTATATTCACTGTACATCTACAGGTAGATCGCTACGTTTTTAGGGTTCCGTAGTTATACGATTTCGCGTTGAATATTGAGTTACCATTTTGTAAACTGGAATCACATTTAAACACATTAAATCGATAAAGGATACTTAGGTATTAGGTACTGAAGATCCTACCTAATAGGTAGTATATAATCTAAATGACATAATATATCTACCTATACCTAACACTTTTCTTTAGAAATCGATACTTACATGGAGAACAAGATTAAGATACAATAATATAATTTACTAGCTGGCCCGGCAAACGTTGTTTTGCCAATTTTTTTTTTTTCATTTAGTGCGATGAAAATAAGATGTTGTCCGATTCTCAGACATACCCAATATGCACACAAAATTTCATAAGAATCGGTCAAGCCGTTTCGGAGGAGTATGGCAACGAAAACTGTGACACGAGAATTTTATATATTACATTTAAACTTACCTCAGAATCAGATTCTTCCGATTTACTGTCTGTGTGTGATAAATCAAATTCTGATTCAGGCTCCACACCTTGTAAAACTCGCAATAATTCGTCATATTCACTGTCACTCATTTTTTACGTGTTACACGTGCGCCAACGCAAGATGTAAACATTGCACTACACTAAAATGCACAAAGTCACTATGACCTTGAAACCCGTCCGCTTAGGACGTCACAGATTTACTTCTATACAAGTACTTGGCGCTGTGCGCACTGAAAACTAGCCACTATGTAAGGATGGGTTTTTCAAACGGTGTTTCACTATCGACAATGATTAGAAAACCTATTTATTCTTGATTAAGGTGAATAAAACGTAGTTTATAGTGTACAATATTCATAAAATATTATTTATTCACGTCATTTTCTTGCAATAATAGTATTAATGATCGTTTCGACGAGATGAAATATAGCGAGGTCTTCATCGTGTCCCATCACTGGCTTACTTTATATCAAGTACTTGGCGTTGGGGGCATTAAAATATTTTCTGGTGTTTTTGTTTCTATTGAATATAAAACAAACAAGACCTTATTATGTGTAAAAAGGTAAAAAATATGGCTTATAACAGGGCAATTTTCCATAAAAATAAAACAAAAGGTCTTGTAAAAGTCGTAAA
Organism: Hoplodrina ambigua; assembly: GCA_949774945.1. Taxonomy (NCBI): domain Eukaryota; kingdom Metazoa; phylum Arthropoda; class Insecta; order Lepidoptera; family Noctuidae; genus Hoplodrina; species Hoplodrina ambigua. The sequence goes on from OX458994.1 coordinate 5,350,776, forward strand.
TTTATTTTATACTATGATTACTTCTAATCAAGTAGTGGCGCTGAGGGCACGAAAATCTCGAACTTGTATACAAGTGATTGGCGGTCAAAGGGTTAAACATAACTGGCGAAATATTGAACCTCTGCCTAACCCTTCAGGGATTATAGGCGTGATGCAAATGAATGAGTTTGTATACTTGGGTAGTATGTTTACTAGAGATGGAAAGATTGATGCTGATGTGGAAAGGAGAGTAACTGCGGAAAATAAAGTGAATGGTGCTATATATGCGGTTGTGACCAACCAGTCCATGTCAAAAAAGGCTCGACTGGCGAGGCGGTTGCCGAGGCGGCGTTCTGTAGTTGACGGGCCTGTTGGTCTAGTGGTTAGCGGCCCTGACTGCTAAGCCGAAGGTCGTGGGTTCGATTCCCACCCAGGACAAACTTTGTGTGATGAGCATGATTGTTGGCATGATTATATGTTAGCATGATTATATAAGTATGCATATCAGTTGTCTGGTTACCATAACACAAGCTCTGCTTAGCTTGGGATCAGATAGCCGTGTGTGAGTTGTCCCAAGATATTTATTTATTATATTTATTTAGTTTCAGCCTACCCCCATGGGAAAAAGGCGTGAGTTTATGTGTGTATGTTATGTTAGATTGTTTTATCCTCACCTGTAATGGTCGATGATGGATGACCGGTCTATCATCCGCCGGCCGCACGCCACACACTCGTACCTCCGGTTGTGTATCAAGGAGTGAACGTTGAAACTGTACGACGTCGGCAGATGCATGCGACATAATTTACACTCGTATGGGCCACGAGACTGAAAGAAAAAAAAGAAAAAATTTTTGGTCATCAAAATTGGTTTAGTAGTTTCTGAGAAAAACATTAACAAACATACAGATGTTACACGGCCGTTACTAAAGGTTAAATTGTTTGGCGAAATTTTATAGAGGAGACTGAATTTATATTGATTAATCTTTCTTTATCGTATCGGCAGTAAGGTCTTACGACCCCACACACCCTAGTGTCAGAGTTTCTAAACCGCCTCAAGGGCCTCTGACATGGTTTGAGTTAGGGCATGCAAAACCGGTTTTCCGGTTTTGCGCAAAATCGGAAATCGGTCAAAATTTAGCGATTTTTGAAAACCGGTTTTGAGAGCCAAAACCGGAGCTTAGCTCCGGTTTTCCCATTATTGAGTAACAATTAACATTTTGATTTTTATCAACATTTTTTTCGAACACTCTCAAAAAATAATTAATTTTGAGGCATAAAATGTATCAAAGTAAGTTTTTGGTATCTTTGGTACCTATTAGGTACTACTTACTTGTTGTTGATTTGATCTCAGTTAATTAATCTTTATACTATTATAAGTTCATTCAAAGTCAAAGTCAAAAACATTTATTTCAATTAGACCGATTACAGGCACTTTTGAATTGTCAAGGAGTCTGTCAGTTAGTCCGAAAATTGAAGCTAGTTGCTCGTTCCAAAACGTAGGTAGGCCTCTATGGAGAAGAACGAGCAAGAAAATTCCACGGCACTCTTTTAATAAAGGTTTTTACAAAATTTATTGTTATCTGTACAATTATTATGGTTTGGATTAAAAAGAAATGTATCGTACAATTTGTTTTATTTGTAGACTTAGTGGTTATAAAAAAAAAATGGTGTTTCTTTTTAAATTATACTACATTCGATTTTTTTTGCTAAAACCGGACCTAGCTCCGGTTTTCGGTTTTGGTCCCAAAAAAAAACGATGTTCAAAACCGGTTTTGATGACTTTCCGGTTTTGCATGCCCTAGTTTGAGTGGAACAGTAACTCCAGGTTTCCTCACGATGTTTTCCTTCACCGATGCCAGTGATGTCCAAGATAAACTTTAGAAAGTTCATATGAATTGAAAAATTCACATTGGTACTTGCCCGAATTTGAACCAACAACCTCATGCATGAGAGGCGGGCACTTTAACCACTCAGCCATCACGACACTCAAAGCACTAATTAATTAAAAGCTGATGAATTTTCTGTTTGTTTGTTCAAACGCGCTAATCTCTTGAACTAACAAGCAAATTGGAACAAAATATTTTTAAATACATAACATAACATCACGCCTGTAATCCCCGAAGGGTTAGGCAGAGGTATACCCAATAGTACACCCACATTTCGCCAGTTATGTTTTTTTTAGTCCCATGTAATAGGGGGCGAGCTTATTGCCATCAACCAGGCACAAATCCAGACTCCGAGGCTGCTACTGAGAAATTCCTAATGGAAAAACCCAATAACACTTTGCCCGACCTGGGAATCGAACCCAAGACCTCATGCACAGCAGTCGCGCTTGCGACCACTAGACCAACGAGGCAGTAAGTAGTCGAGTAGTATTTTTGAATACGATACTCAAATTCATGAGGTTTAATAACAGGTATATTTAACCGACTTCAAAAAAGGACAATTAGACTTACCGGGCTATGTTTGTTCATGTGGTTTTGTAATTTAGACTCAAAATTAAATCCTTTATGGCATAAATTACATTGGAACGGGAATTTTAAACCGGCCTTGCTTTCTTCCTGAAAAAGAAAAAGGTTTTTGTTAAACAATAATGTCCCTGTCTCCTCCAACACCCAAGTGTGAGTGTGTCAACACTGTTAACTTGTGTTATAGATATACAGGCTGTAAAAAGACAAATCACATACATTAACCCACGCATTTTTTCCATAGGGGTAGGCAGAAACCACAGAACGCCACCTGCTGCGATCCTTACATACTCATTTCGCCTCGTCCACGTTCATACATCTCGTCATACAAGCACGCCGGTTACGAGTACTGCCCACTTGTCCTTTCTGAAGAACCTCACTAATAAGGTCAGTGTAGGTCTTCCTAGGGCGACCCTTCCCTGCGTTGCCACTCACCTCTGCCATATAAATTATACCATAAAAACCTTTTGTTAATCGTCTTTCACTCATTTTCTCAACTTTTTAATGAAATCTTTTAGCTTTTCTGTCTCAAAAGGTTGCCGACCCCTGGCTGGATCATAGAACGTACCTCTCTCTGTTTGATCTGCTCCTCAGGGTTCAGAGTGACCACTCTGATCTTCGTCGGGTCCAGTTCTATAGGTTTCCTGATTGAAGACTTGGTACCGCCTGGGTCTCCATCTTCATCAGTTGGTTCACTAAAAATAAATATAGTAATAAATAAATACATATCTCGGGACAACTCACACACGGCTATCTGATCCCAAGCTAAGCAGAGCTTGTGTTATGGTAACCAGACAACTGATATACATACTTATATAATTTATAAATACATACATATTATAGATAAGTCACACCCAGACACAGAACTAACAATCGTGCTCATCACACAAAGTTTGTCCTGGGTGGGAATCGAACCCACGACCTCCGGCTTAGCAGTCAGGGCCGCTAACCACTAGACCAACAGGCCCGTCATGTCATGTCAATAAAAATATATAAATGGCAAAAACTGACATCCTCGTTGGTCTAGTGGAAGCGCGACTGTTGAGCATGAGGTATAGGGTTCGATTCCCAGGTCTGATAGTGTTATAGGTTTTTCTCCATCAGGAATTTCTTAGTAGCAGCCTCGGAGTCTGGATTTGTACCCGGTTGATGGCAATAGGCTCGCCCCCTATTACATGGGACTAAAACATAACTGGCGAAATGTGGGTGTACTAATGGGTACACCTCTGCCTAACCTTTCGAGGATTACGGGCGTGATGTTATAACATTTTTTTTTAATGGAACTTACGCCAGGCCTCCGTCACTCCATGTACTTGCGCGCTATAAGTGCCTACCGCCGAGCCGAGCGGTCTCGGTCCGCCGGCGGATCAAATTCAGTGCGGTTTTCGCAAGCGAAGCGCGCGCACGCCGTTCAATTTTAATAGTGCTGTTCGTTCGTACGCGTATTACGATGCCGTGTTATTATGTTTTATCTAGGTTTCTTCCACAGTCAGCATGAATATATAAAACAAAACAAACTTACAAATATAATAAAACAAACTTTAAAAAAGAGAACCGACTTCAAAACACTAAACCGTAAGAAATAATTTCTTCTTTGATGTCGGTGCTTTTTCGATTCGTAATTACCAGCTGTTAGCACTAACATAAAAAAAAAACAAAATATTTCTTACGGCTTAGTGCTTTATTTGAAGTCGGTTCTCTTTTTTTAAGGCTTTTTTTTTCATTTCTAGTGAACATCTCCGAAGATCATCATCAAACTAAGAAGTATTATACTTATTTTAAAACGTTTTCCTAAAGGTAACAAATCTTTTTCTGAAAACCGCATCGATATCGGTTTAGCCAAACGCGAGATTATCGCGCACAAACATACATACCTACAAACCATACAAGTCAAACTTCTCAGTTTGGCCTGTATGTCTGATCACCTCCTTTTTGTTAAGTTGGTTAAATATTTTATAAATGATAAAAATTTTAACTGCCACATAAAAGTCAGAGCATATTCACAGTTCTCAATAACATAGATAAAAAGTTATGTTAATTTAATTTTATCGAAGAGGCAGCCCTGCGATTACTGTGGAATCGCGCGGTGCGAAGCAATCACTGCTGTACGCTTGAGCATTTAGGCGCATTTTAGCGTACAGTGGTTGTTGACGCGAGGGAGTAGGCAATTATCGTAATAGGTATTGGAAATTTTGTACTGAGTGAAGTATCTGTTACGTAGTAACTATTCAGTAATCTGTGCTTACGCGTCTTTTTTCTTCTTTTTACTTTTGTCTTCTTTACTTTTGACTTTCCTCTTCTTCGCTATTGATTCTTCTTTGATATCTATTTCATCAGTCTCTTGCAGTAATGATGCGATGTCATCTTCTGTTATTTTCGTTGCTACAGATCTGGAGATATAGAATGTAATACAAGGTACAGTATTGAATCCTCGTTTTGCAGGAGATTATTTATGATTGTAATCACAATAACAATAAAAACATAACGAAAGAAAACATCGAAATATGAAAAAAAACACACCGTGAGTGGTAATTTCACTTGATTATCCGTTTTACAGACATAATTACTCAACTTTCAATATTTATTACCCTTTTTTCGAATAAATATCAACGGTACGGAACGCGTGCACAGCTGATTCTAGCGAGGCAGGTCGATGACCCCATATTTTTTTTCGTTAATTTGTTTGTTATCATGTGTATAAATCATCTGCCTGTAGTAGCATTGTTTGTAAGACAGAATATGTATTTATTTCCGCGGTTATCGGATAATTGCGTTAGAAGTCGACGCAACAATGATCTCTGTGTCCACCCTTCTAGAACGGCAATGCTGCACAAAAGCATAATCTGTATGGCACCTAAAATATATAATAAAATTCCAAAGGACATCAAACAATTAAATACACCTTTATTTAAGACAAAGTTGAAAAAAATGTTGACCATGAAATGTTACTATAGCATATTTGACTTTTTAAATGAAAAATGTTGACTTTTAAAATATGTTACAAGTATATTGATTAATTATTGATTATTCATATTGATAAGTAGTATAATTTTAAGGACTACAAGTAGGTATTTGAAAACCCGTAAAATTTGTACACCTTCTTTGGTATAACATGTAGCACATATTCAATTTAACACCATTGCATGCATCCATTTGTAATCCACTCATGTTAAACAAATAAATTGATCTTTATCTTTATCTTTATCTGCCTAGCCTTTTCCCAACTATGTTGGGGTCGGCTTCCAGTCTAACCGCATGCAGCTGAATACTAGTATTTAACATGGAGCGACTGCCTATCTGAGCTCCACAACCCAGTAACTGGGTAATACGATACCCCTTACACGACTGGTTGGCAGATGTTGTCGTTTTTTTTTTGACATAAAACATTAATACACATACATAATATACAATGTGTTAATGAAATAACCCAAAACCTGGGACACTCAACCGATTTTTATATAAATAAATTGAAATGACGTATAATTATTTATTTCATAAAATTATAATAAAAGATACTTATAAATATTGTTGTCGCGCTACTTCTTACAGATTCGTAGCTCTATCGTCGCGCCGCTGTCAAACGTTCGTTGACACGGCATGGGACAGTAGTGTACAGCGTCGTTAAAAACTATTAGATACGGCATGATAAATATACTATTTTTTTTGGAAAAAAAATAGTATATTGTAAGGTTTCATTTATTTTAAGACAAATTATAACAAGACTGCCTCGTTAGTCTAGTGGTCGTAAGCGCGACTGCTGTGCATGAGGTTTTGGGTTCGATTCCCAGGTCGGGCAAAGTGTTATTGGGCTTTTCCATCAGGAATTTCTCAGTAGCAGCCTCGGAGTCTGGATTTGTGCCCGGTTGATGGCAATAGGCTCGCCCCCTATTACATGGGACTAAAAACATAACTGGCGAAATGTGGGTGTACTAACGATTTATTCTTCGTTCGTCCCGAAGTTTTGTCCCACATTCCAAAAAAATCTTAGTTCGTCCCATATGACTATTGAAGTGGTGATTCGTCCCAAATTACAAGTACTTTAAAGGTACGGTCAACAAACAAAAAAGATACGTACTTGAAATTTTTACAAATACGTCAAATACTGATCTACAGATAAGTAGTTAAGTTGTTTCGGGTCTGGCTGTTTGTGTATGTGAATTAATATGTTTGTTTTCCTTTCTATTGAGATCGTTTAGGGGCCTACCTTCTGTTCATTTCTGTCACCCTGGTACTTTTTAAAACAATAAATAATTCAATTTCAAAACCTGTATTTTAACCATTATCAAGCTAAGTAGTAAGTCGCTTAAGGATCTAGTTCCAGTTAATTTCTGCATTCCTGGTAGTAAAAAGTACTAACGAAAAGTCGAAAAAATTGTGATTATTACTAACAATCATGCATAAAACAAGCATTTTAAAAAACAGCATTCATAAACTAAAAATTTAAGCAACAGTAAACTAAACTAAGAGATATATTTAAATTAATTTTTTTTGCAGATTGTACATAAAAGTAAGATTAGCTTATACAAAAAAAATATGGGCCGTAGAAGGAATATAAAATAGGACGAAACAAGAATAAAATATTTAAAATTATAATTTGGGACGAAGGAAGCATATTGCTTAGGACGAACCAGGAATTTTTTATGTGGGACGAAACTCAGTGGGCCGAACGAAGAATAAACCGTACTAACGGGTACACCTCTGCCTAACCCTTCGGGGATTACAGGCGTGATGTTATGTTATGTTATTGTATTCGATTTTGCTGCCGATTCTAAACAAACTAGTTTCAGGTTTTGGGTTATTTCATTAACACATTGCATACAAAAAAACAGTGTGTTTTTTGACCGGTTGAGAAACTGGTGTCGTTTTCTTTAAAAAGTGACTCATACTCAAATTCTTGGGTCATTGGGTCATTCTTGAGGAATGAGGTTATACGGGACCGTTGCGGATTAAAAGAAGATGTAGTGACAAAGATAGAAAAGGGTATGCTGAGATGGTTCGGTCATGTTGAGAGGATGAGTGGAAGACGATTGACAAAAGGTATTTATATGGCAGAGGTGAGTGGCAACGCCGGGAGGGGTCGCCCTAGGAAGACCTACACTGACCTTATTGGTGAGGTCCTTCAGAAAGGTCAGGTGCGGAGTACTCGTAACCGGCGTGCTTGTATGACGAGATGTATGAACGTAGATGAGGCGAAAGGAGTATGTAAGGATCGTAGCAGGTGGCGTTCTATAGTTTCTGCCTACCCCCATGGGAAAAAGGCGTGAGTTTATGTATGTATGTGGGTCATTCTTGTCTTAATTTATGTATATTATTATACTAACACTATGTATAAGGTACTTTACTAACAATATGGATCTCTGTTTTCTGATTATTTGAAATTAATTATTATTCCATTTATTTATTTAGTATACATATATAATTACATTTTTAAATATTATTATAAAAAAGATATAAAAACATTTAAAAATATAAAAAATAGTATCCCACCGGCATCGGGAACAGGGTCCCAGCCACCGGTGGTCAGGGCTCCTGAGAAAGGAATCTCCTAACAATACGCGCCGTGTCCAGGAGTACCGCTTTCTGAATCAAGCCCTTGATCCTTAATATGGAGAAAAGCGAAAGATCACTCGCTCACTGATCATGAAATTCTTTCGTAAGAACCTTCTCCTTACAACTTAAATAAAATTAGTAAAATTGATCCACCCGTTTTCTCGTGATGCCGTGACCAAGGGACACAGGGATTCATTTATATATGTATAGATAGATAGATTTATGTCTTTTATGACTACCTCCTGAAATTACACTTTGTATAGCCGGGATGGTCAACTTGATTAGACCCAAGATCTGCAATACAGCAATTACATACTACTTAAAATTTTAAATGAAATATTTTTTTTTAAACGTTAAAACATTGTTTCTTAGTCTGTTATAATATAGGTACCGCCACGAGTGTTCAGCACGAATGTCACCTGCGCATTTGTTAATATTCCGGTCTCTTTGGCGGAATGAAGAAGGCGGGGGGCGATTGGTTCGTCAATTGATGCTCATCGTCTATTGGTCTATCGCCTATCATTTCGCTACTGTACACTTTTGTGCAATATTAGTGATTAACGTTTTGAATTTTTAATAGTTTATTTTTGTTATTACGTATTAGATGTTTTTTTTTTTTTTAATATAGTTTCATTTCGTTATTTCGTATTTGTTGTGTTTTTGGTTTAATATAGTTCATTTTTATTATTTCGTTTTATAAATTGCTGAGTTTTTAATTGTTTAATTTTTTTTAAATACATTTAAAAGTAATATGTGTTAGCCTTTATTTGGCCAAAAGTGTACATGCGCGAAGTCCTACAATCTGTGCTCACGACTCGTGGCGTCAATTATACTTATTTATATGTTTTGCTCTGTCGTGATCCACTGGACTAATAGCCGCGATCGACCGGTTGGCCATCCCTATTGTATAGGATTGTAGCGACATCTATCGCACAGAATGTGAACTACGACGTCTACAACTGACAATGTCTACATCGCGATATCAAAGTTCTCCGCGACATAGCATTTATACAAAATCCCGACAACAACCGTCGGGCAGTAGCCCACCAGACACAACACGCGTCTGGTTGGAGGATCCTATCTTTACAACGGAGGATGAGAAACTTTACACCCTGTTTCTCATGCCTCCAAAGGATAATTTTGGGTAACTTTTATAGTAAAAATGTTAGCCTTACCTAAATTCCTCTAAAGTAATATTATCCTCGTAGTCGGAGAAGCCATTTTCTTCTTTTTTAATATCCTCTTCCAATTTGTTAATCATTTGAATATCTATTTCATCTAGTCCTGAATACTGAACTTGTTTTTCATGCTGAAATTAAAAAAAAAAAACATTACATAACATCACGCCTGTAATCACCTAAAACTTAGACAGACGTGTACACCCACATTTCACTAGTTATGTTTAAGTCCCATGTAATAAGGGCTTTTTGTAAATAATTTCAAACATTAACACGCAAACACTAAAAAGTGAAAACAAAAAGCTTATTACAAAAAAGAAAACCACCTTTAAAAACTACAAAATAAAAAAAAACTTTAGCTTGGAAGTCGGTGGCAATACCTACATAACAAGAAACAAAACCAAAGCCGCCGACTTCCAAGCTTAACTTATTTTTTATTTTGTAGTTTTTGGAGGGGGTTTTCTTTTATTGAAAAAAGTTTTTACTTTATAGCAATAATAAAAGCACATTCAATCAATTCGGTTGTCTTATTTACGGCACCTTGGAACCCCCAACATTTCACACCCAAGACCTCATGCTCAGCAGTCGAACTTTGCGACCACTAGACCGGCAGGCCAGAAAATAAATGATTAGATTTGTTGGTGCTTACCTCTAAGACTTGCTGGTACCCAGCCTTGCCCTTGCCAACTATATCGATGGTCAGCACGCTGGTGGTACTGAGGTGAGGGCTCGCGTACTTGGACAGCTCCTCATCTTGAGCGTCTATAGGAAACTGAAATATAACATGGCCTTCATTGGTTTTCCACTGCTTGGATTCAGGCCTAATTTCTGTGGGCATGAGTGGATGTGGAAGGAGTGGGACATGTGTCCCACCATAAGGTACTGCTGTGAGATGATTCATAAATATTGTGTTGGTTCAGTTATATGTCTATATCTATAAAAAAATATAATAAATATGAAGAATATTTTTGTTTGTTTGTTTAAATGCACTAATCTCTGGAACTACTTGTATTGGAAAAATCCGTTTTGTATGTTGATGGCCAGATTCTTGAGGAATAGTATAGGCTTCATATCATCACGCTACGACCTACGAGAGCGGAGCAGTAACCAAAGTTGTAACTGAATAAGTGTGAAAAAAAAATGTTTTAACATTTTTATCAAAACCACTATTTAACATTTTTGTTCCACTTTGTTAGTTCTGGCTAATATCCGAAACGGCTGAACCGCCCATCAAACAAAACAGCAAAAATGATATCTGGGAAACTTTTTATATTCTGAAATAGTTATATCACGTCACTCACAGGGGCACAGCGTGTCAGATACTCGTACAGCATGGTGTGAGCCCTCAACATTTTGTGTTTGAACCTGACCGACTTCTGTAGGAGTGTACTGCATTCATAACATAGCCATTGCGGTAAACCATCTGATTCTGATACCTGAAACAAGAAGGGAAAAAGCCTGCTATTATAAGGCCCAACTTTCTAATTTAAGGACAACAGAAACTAGTCACTCCAGTCTAAGATAGTTTTTAAAATCATTAAATTTTTTTTTTGCCCGGGGACCCAAATAATGGAAAAAATATTTTAACGTTTTTTTCATGAAATATACCAAACTTCTGTCTACTACTCTATCAAATTCCTAACAATTAAAGTCAATAACGCTTTTTGTCCGACCTGGGCATAACCCAGGACTGACGGTCAATCAACATAGTCAGTCAGTAGGCCTTTCAAAATGATTGCTATCCTAAATTGCTCCAAAAATATTAGTCCAAATAAAATACTATTTTTGAGATAAGCCATTGGTCGTTCTACTTAATATAGAGTACCTAGTTTGCCTTGCTCAAAATCTACATAGCAAGCAGTAAACATAAAATAATATTAATTTTATTTTATTTTAGGTTATCATCAAAAAGATGTTAAGTCTCTTTAAAATTAACTGAATTATTAAACCAATGCATGTTTTAGGAGTTTTATTAGAGGATAAACAGTTAAATACTCACGTTAATTCCGGCGAGATCTTTAAAAAACGCTTCAAACATCATAACGTTATACATCCGCCTTTCTGTCGTTAAACAACACCTACAAATTGCTTTTGCCGGTTCAAAGTCTAGCTTAATATCATCCTCAGTGCCTAAACTCATCGTTTCCATTTTTTTACTATTATTTAAATAATCACACGCAAATATTCACAACACAAAACTGTGGATAGAAAATGTAAACAATATGGCCGTTTCGGTCTTTGGCAGCTTTGTTTTTTTTCAATGCGTTTCGTTAGCGCGTACAGGTTCAAGTTCCAGTAACTTAGCTTTCGATTTTCTGTCAAAATTTATCAGATATTGAAAGTAATCTGGTAGAACTTGACAACGAATATGATAATAGTTTTAATTGTAATTATTTTCGGATATAATAATTAAGTTACTGGTTTTGATAAGAGGAGAAAACAAAACGTAATTTAGTATAAGTTTTCAAAAACCTACAAGAAAAGGGAACCAAGCCAAGCTTTTTCATTCGGTAATATCGACCACTCAGCGCCCTCGTTACAAAATAATAATACTTTATAGTAGTAATTTCATGATGGCCCAGTAGTTGGGGCACCTGCCTTCTCATACACGAGGTTGTGAGTTCGCAACCGGGCACGGGCAAGTACCAAAATGACTTTCCAATTCTTATGTACCAACTTTCTAAGTTTATCATACCTAAACTAATATTATAAAAGAAGGAAAGATTTGTATTTTTGTGTGTGTATGTTTGAGATAAATAAACTGAAAAGCTACAGTGCCGATAAAAATAAAATTTCACCATTAGAAAGCTACATTCACTCTGAGCGTGGTGATCAATGCTCGTGCCTTCTCTGTATGAGAAGAAGCTTTTACCCTGCAGTAAGACAGTATTAGGGTGGTATTTTATTATGGTATGATCTTCAAAGTTGTTCCAGGACTGGTTTAGCTACAGTTTGTGTATGAACGCAACCACATTGCAGGAGAAATATTTAGTACCTATGGGGGCAAAGTTTAAACAAAAGAAATAGGGAACAAATAAAACAATAATTTAGCTTCACATCAAAATATTATATTTACAATAAATATTCATATTCATTTGAAATAAAAATATAAGATAATCTTTAAATGTAAGTACCCCACTTAACGTATCGATTTATTCTTCGTTCGTCCCGAAGTTTCGTCCCACATTCCAAAAAATTCTTAGTTCGTCCCATATGACTATTGAAGTGGTGATTCGTCCCAAATTACAAGTACTTTAAAAGTACGGTCAACAAACAAAAAAGATACGTATTTGAAATTTTTACAAATACGTCAAATACAGATAAGTAGTTGTTTCGGGTCTGGCTGTTTGTGTATGTGAATTAATATGTTTGTTTTCCTTTCTATTGAGATCGTTTAGGGGCCTACCTTCTGTTCATTTCTGTCACCCTGGTACTTTTTAAAACAATAAATAATTCAATTTCAAAACCTGTATTTTAACCATTATCAAGCTAAGTAGTAAGTCGCTTAAAGATCTGGTTCCAGTTAATTTCTGCATTCCTGGTAGTAAAAAGTACTGGTAAAAAGTACTAACGAAAAGTCGAAAAAATTGTGATTATTACTAACAATCATGCATAAAACAAGCATTTTTAAAAACAGCATTCATAAACTAAAAATTTAAGCAACAGTAAACTAAACTAAGAGGAAACAACTGAACTTTAATTTTATTTTTTTTGCAGACTGTACATAAAAGTAAGTTTAGCTTATACAAAAAAAATATGGGCCGTAGAAGGAATATAAAATAGGACGAAACAAGAATAAAATATTTAAAATTATAATTTGGGACGAAGGAAGCATATTGCTTAGGACGAACCAGGAATTTTTTATGTGGGACGAAACTCAGTGGGCCGAACGAAGAATAAACCAACGTATCAAGCAGTTATCAAGTACATGGAACTAATGACATTGAAAATCAAACCTTAATGCTGTAAAATTAAGCTCAAATAAAATCGGAAGACTTCACAAAAGTATGCGGTGCCGAAGTTTACGCAACTTTGCACTTTAATGCACTGAATTTAAAGTGTAAATTCAGTCATCTCCTTTCCCAGATTTGCGCAAAACTTAACAGATTGTTTACTGTGTTGAACTTTTAATCACATTCCCAAAGATTTTGAACGTTATCCATTGCTTCGTATCTTTAAAAAAATAATCTAATCGAGAATGTTTATTAGTCTAGAGTCCGACCAAATCGGTTTCGGCCTAGTACCGGTAAAAAAAACGGGTTTCGGCCAACGACTACATGCGGGAGGTTTCGCACTGCGATCGGGTATGTTCGCTGCACTGAGCTGCGAGCGACGAAGTGTTATTTTTCCGCGTCCGCGCTCACAGTCGTGTGTCGTCTCATGACTTGTTTGCTTGTGTTAGTTAGAGACTGATTATGATAATGGTTTGTTTATATTTTCCTATGAAAACATAAATTTATATGGAAATTCTGGACGGATACTAATATTCCCCAGATCGATTTCGTTCACGGTGGCCGATCTCACTAAGTGCATGCGCTAAGTGTGTGCGCAAAGACAGGTGCACTCCTTCCCTCACTCCCATAATCCGATAGCACGGCAATCCGTTACAACCGGGAAGAGATCAGGACCAACAGCTTTGCTTGCCTTCCGAGACACGGGGGTGTCAGTGTCACACCAACAACTTCCAAACTCTGAGCTGCTACTGAGAATTCCCTAATGACAAAACCCAATTACACTTTGCTGTTTGCCCAAACCGCGAATCTAACCCAGGACCCCACGCTCAGCAGTCGCGCTTGCGACCTCGAGATCAAGGGTGCAGGTCGGTCGGACACCATTGTTTACTTGTCAAAATAAAAGGGATTGTGATTGAAAGTGTATCATGGAAATGGGCTGCTATTCTCCCAAATTAAACTAAATAACTAAATAATAACTTTATATACATATTTATAACATTTATATCGTGTACTTTATTAGTCGTGGACTAAATAGACATAAAGATTTAAATCATTTTTGGAGGGTACTCATAAATTCTTGCCAAGTCGCAGAATCGTTTAGTTCAGCCAATTTTTCGAAGTAACGATTTTAAATATTTTTGAATTGCTGAATAATTTCAAACCTTCAACTGTTAAGCTGTTTGTTTGTCATGGTCAAACAAAATTTGAAATATTCTGGGATAGCTTGATCTGGAACTGAAATTGTGAAGTCGAATATTCGGTTTCAGCCTAAACCGAACCCAGAGGCCGAATATCCGGTGAAACTGAATCCAGAAACCGAATATTTGGTTTAGGGCTAATAGTATACCGAAGCTAAATCGGCGTATCCGCCGAAACTGAATATTCAGCCGGGCCCCGAGGCCGAATACTTAAGTTCGTACTAAACGTAGACCGAGGCCGATTATTCGACTTCGGCTGATACCGAACCCAGAAACAGAATGCTCAATGCCGGATATTCGATTTCGGCCGAAACTGAGACTGAGCCCGAATATTCGATTTTGGCTTAAACCGAATATTCGGTCTGTTTTTACAGGTCCTAATCAAGCTATCCCACAATCTTTAGAAATTTTTAGTGATTGTTTTGATCGAACACTACCATTGTCTATATGTCTACTTTAGTTCAGGACTTAAACTCTTTCAAAATCATGAGGATATTGAAAACAGTATCATATAAAAATATACAAATCATACAAACCAACATGTTTTCACCGGCAAATAAATATAACCTTGCCGAGTTTAAAATAAAGTTGTAAATAGATACTCTTCCTTCACTAACGCGGGTAGAGGTACCCGGTTTATTTATTTTTGACTTTATTTTAAGAAGTGCAATGCTGATATTTGTTTGGCAAGGAAACCAGCCTTTCTCTCCCATGAGAGTCCTATTGTTTTCCAGGTTCTACAATTTTCCCTCATTCTTATAGACTTATATTATGACATGTATAACGGATGGGTGGCCACAAGAAGATATTGTATTTAAACAAAAAAGGAAACAATTATAATAACTTATTCTAAATAGTCTGTATACATCTGGAAAAAAAAGAAGTAGAATTTTAAATATTAAGCCCTAATTACACTAATTTTAAATATTAAGCCCTAATTACACTAATTTTAAAGATTAATTTTAATGCAACGAAAACATTTACATCCTCATAATTTTAAAAGTTCTACTTAATATTAAAATTACTGACCCCAAATAGATAACAATTTTGTAATATGGCAACAACGGACTCTCTTCATTGCACACCTGTTACATTTTTTCCTCATTTATTGACTGACTCGGCGGCCGGACGCTTTTCTGTTGGCAAGCGGGGGTCCACCGTTGTGGCCCCGGTGGGTATACCATACCCATATTCCAAATTCGTGAAAAAGCACTTTGAATTTGTACTTTACACAACTAAAAAAAATTATACAGAGTAAAATGTGTACCAGCTTTTAATAAAATCTGATTTGCTTTAATACTTTAAAAGTTTCATTAAAATCGGTTCAGTAGTTAATAGTCTAGATGTGATAATTACGCGCGATTTAGTCCAACTCGCACTTGGCCGATTTCAAGTGACCGAAAATTTGTCAGAATAATGTCTTCAATAAATAAAAAATAACAGAAAAAGGCAAAATTCAGAATACTGTGAAAAAACCCAAGTGATTTGTCCTTGTTTTTTTTAAGTGGGTAAAAATCATCAAATGACTCCTTCCGCCCTGGGTGGGGCGGAAGGGACTGTCCGACTTTTACTGACTAAAAAACCACCCTGTTCCTGCTGTTGCCCTTTACGTTAGGAGGAGTCTTTTGATGATTTGGGACTGTCGGACTTTTACTGTCTAAATAAACTGCCCTTTGCGTTCCGGGGCCTCGGTATCCTGTGAAGACGTCCCACAACCCCGGCGTAATTTGTCCTAATGTTCATGACACAGTATAAAACAATAAAATTTGCTACAATTTGCTGCCAACACAAAACCGTAACAGGCGCCAAAACCCAGTCAACATCAGTCTTTTCTACCAAAATCTCAATGTTGCCATACCAAATATAAATCTACCAAAAAAGAAACAGTTAATAAGAAAAACTATTAAATTTTAATTAAAGTCTAACGTTAACATTTTAAACTTTCATTTTCTAATAATTAATACGCGCTATTTATTTTTATTTAGGAGCACAAGCTTATTCAATAAGCTAAGTCTCGAATAAGAGTTAAAATTGAATATTAAATGCGTCGGGTGGGGAGACGGGGGGGTATACGGCGACTACATAATCAACCTCTACATGTTCGGTCAAAGTAAGTTGTTTTTTTTTTATTTAACAAAGCTCTAGTTAAACTTTGATAGAAGCAAATCAACTGCGCTTTTAAAGAATATTCCAGGATATCAGAAACTGACTCCTTATTCTATGATATTATGCAAAAAGGACTTGGAACGCGCATTTTCTTAGAAAAGAAGTTGTACGTCACGGGACGTCTGGTAGAAATAAAACATTTAGCCAGTGAATATACATATTTCATAAATATTTTTGAAACCAAAAACCAATAAAAATAGAAATGGTTACTTCATTTTTCAATAATAAAAATACAGAGAAACAACTGCATACAGTATGCACGCGCACACACAAGGTAGTCGAGAGCGGGGGGCATGAAAGAGTATCATGCCGTTTGCTGTCACGGCAAACTAGTCGATTTTACTGCTAAAATGCGCTAATAGATGTTTCACATTAAAATCATAATAAATAATTTATTTCAGGTAACAGAGACCCATAAAATCTAAAAAAAAATTTAAAAAATACTTCACATAAAGCGACGGCGTCGTGTTGCGCTGCGAGGTGTCAAGTAGCCTTTAGAGAAATCGTCGAAACATGACACCTTTCGGCCATCCAATTGCAATTTATACCTTGTAGCAACGACATAGAATCGTGAATTGCAAGGAAAGGAAGTGATGTTAATACCCTAATGTTTTTGTCTTGTTTCTGTCTTTAATTTTGCTATGTAAGTTTTCATTGATTAACAGAAAATGAACTAAAAATCTTCATAAATAGATTTAAAAATCGTCTGCAAGATACAATTCCGTGTGGCATTAATTATTTTGCAGGCAATTTTCAACTTTATTTACGATGTATTTTAAGTTCCCTATCTGTTCTCTACGGCTCCAAACCTGCAAGGGCTCTTAGCCGGAAGCCCGTAAGACTAGGAAGTGGATAGGTCACCCTCGATCATTAATACGAGCTTAGACACCACCACATACACCTTGTATGGCAATAGCAAACTTTGACGTCACACAGTTAACAACTCAATTGACTATTTATTCATTTCAAAGCAAAAACAAATCTAATTTTAGCGTTTATTGAACATTAATTAATTAGGTTTTCAGAGCTAAAATTAAGCGTTTTTATTGGTTAATCTATCTCTACATAGTATAAAAGAAAGTCGCTTCCCGCCGTCTGTACGCTTAGATCTTTTAAACTGCGCAACGGATTTTAATTCGGTTTTTCATCAATAGATAGAGTGATTCAAGAGGAAAGTTTATACGTTAGTTATAGCTAAATTGTGTCCTGGCCTGCAGGACAAATAATTCATATATACCACTGTGACGTCACATATCTTAAGAACTGTCCAGTGCACATTTCACCTCTTGTGTATCACGCTACGACCGCCCACACCTCTACCAGTCCCCTTTCTCGTCCTATACCCGCGCTCCAGTACCCCGCAGGCGAGAACTAGGGTCGCTAGTAGCA
Organism: Hoplodrina ambigua; assembly: GCA_949774945.1. Taxonomy (NCBI): domain Eukaryota; kingdom Metazoa; phylum Arthropoda; class Insecta; order Lepidoptera; family Noctuidae; genus Hoplodrina; species Hoplodrina ambigua. The sequence goes on from OX458994.1 coordinate 5,368,658, forward strand.
TCTATGCTCCTATGAATGCAAGTTATGACCGCGCCATGTTTTCAATAAGCATCGCCCCTAGCCGTCTCCCGTCCGACGCCCCCTTAGAAAAGACTACGAATAGGAATAATTTGCAAAAATTTGGTCCTAACTATAAGAACCTAAATCCCTCCGCTAAATAGATAACTTTGGGGCCATCCATAGATTATGTCACACGAATTTTATGACACCCCTGTCCTTCGTGACGTCACACATTTTGCAATTTGACACATAAAATTGATCAAAATACATACAAATTTCTAAATTATTTTTACTTTTGAGTAGCTAATATTTTCAAGATTTTTGTTAGTGTCGCGTTTCAATACTTGAAATGGTGTTCTGTGACGTCACGAAGCTTAGGGTACCTCCCGCCCCCTATTAAACAATGTTATACTTCATTGACCCCTCCCCCCTTAGCGTGTGACGTAATTTATAAATGGCCGCTTTTAATTACTTGTTATTCAATATTCTGGAACATATCTACAACGGTATGCCACAAAACAAAATAAGTGACTTTTAAACTCTTGAAGCACTGAATAATTTTCACTTTGCACTTTAAAAACACAAAATTTAGACACCTATGCCGAATATTCTCGCCGGATACTCATTCGGAGTCATCCTCAGTATCCGTCTCTCCAGAATCCGACTCGGAACTCGACACCGGCTCACATTTAATGAACTCGATCTCCGCTCTCGACTTCCTCGGCCTCCCTCTCTTCTTAACCGGTGCCGCTCCTGGAGTCTCCTCCCCCATCACCGTCTTCACCATCTGAGAGATCCTCTTTAAATGCTGCTGCTCATGTCTCTGAATATGATTATTCAAATACTTCTTCAGCTTAAACTTCTTCCCGCATTGGTCGCAGGAATGTGGGTAGTTGGTCTCGTCGAGTTCGAGGTGAACCGCGTTGTTATGCCGACGGAGGTAGTGCGCATGCGCGAACTCTTTATCACATTTCTCGCAGCGCAGCTTAGGCTTGGAAGGGTGCACGATCTTTTTGTGCTTCTTCAAGCGGATGGCTGAGTGGAAGAATTTGTCGCAAATATCACACTTGACCTTGGAGTCGAGTGAGGAATGGACCTGCATGTGCTCCTTGAGGTACTGGTCGTTTTTGAACTCTTTCAGACACTCAGGGCAGGTCACTTTGGACTCCAGAGGAGGGTGGATGTTCAACACGTGTCGCTTCATATGATGTCGAGATTTGAAGGTCATGTTGCAGAAGACGCACGGATGCCTCTCCACCGGCGTGTGCTGGAAGTGAAGATGTCGGTTCAAATTCAAACTGTTCTTGTATAGTTTATGACATAAGTGACATTTGTATTTCTCTTTATCTTGTCTATGACAAGCTTCGATGTGGTACTTCAACTTGTAAGGTACCGCAAACTCTTTGCCGCACTCATTGCATTTGATCTCAGGCAACGTATTGGGATGAATACGTTTCACGTGCATATGCAGAGCTCTCCTCGTACGGAACTCTTGGAGACAAAACTGGCAGTAACACTTCTCAAGTTCAGAGTAATGTTTATTCATGCGGTGCATGTACAAATAATGCTTATTTTTGAATGTTTTGTCACAGATATCACAGATAACTGCGGATTCTTCTGACGAATGAACTCTGGTTGTGTGCAGGTATAAGTTCTGGTAGTTCTTGAACTCTTTGTTGCACTTGTTGCAGATGTAACGTTTGATGCGCTTGGGGAACATGACGGGCTTCCATGTGGAGAGTACGGACTCGTACATCTCTCTTTGTTCCTCGGTAAGAGCTTCACTTGTGACACTGATGAACTTCATGACTGGTGGAGGGGAGGTTTCCATCTTTACCTCCTCCATCGTGATCTAGAAAAGAAGGATTTTTTTATTAGATGAGTAGGAGTAGGTAGATTATTATTAGGGTATGGAAACTCAGATAGGAAAATGCGGAACCCTTTTTGTGTCACAAAGAGGTTTTTGAGAAACTTCTGAACCGATTTGAAAAATTCTCTCACTGTTGAGAAGCTACACTATCCCCGGGTGACATCGGCTATATTATATTTTTTTATTTAAATTATTGCACCCGTGAAAAACTGGAACGGGTTGCTAGTATTTTATATTTTTATAACAACAAGATAAAAGGAAGTAAGCTATATTTTCCTTGAGTGCTAAAGTCTATATTTAACATAACATGATGCCTGTAATCCCCAAAGGGTACGGCAGAGGTGTATCCATTAGTACAACCAACTTTTCACCGTCGGGAGGGGAGCCTACTGCCATCAACCAGACACATATTCAGAATCCAAGGCTGCTACTGAGAAATTCCTGCTAGACCTAGGACTCAGTCCTAAAGACTACTTGACTTAAGCTGGAATTTGGCAGGTAAGGAGTTAAAAGGTAGGAGATGTCAACTAAGAATGGATTCTACGGCAGAATCGCAATAATGGGGTGTTTGGACTTTGGTTTCGACGCGGACGACGGTGAAAAAAATTTATCGTAATATAAAACTAGCTTTTGACCGCGACTTCGTCCGCGTAAATGTCAATTAATGCGGACGCAGACGAAATTGCTGAATAAAAAGTAGCCTATGTCCCTTCTTGGGGTTCAAACTGACCCCGTACTAAATTACATGAAAATCAGTTCAGTGGTTTAGTTGTGAACGCGTAGCAGAGTTACTTTGGCATTTACATTATTAGTATCTTATGTTGTCTTGTTTTGTATTATCTATGTTGTTGTCTTTAAGAATAAGTAAAGGATTTAACAGTAATCATATCGTTATGAACACCCACGGTAGGTAGCGTAAATGTGTAATAAAAATATGTTGTCAATTTTTCATTGTAAGTAATTCAATTCCGTCCTTCAAAAGTCGGTATCGAGGAATATAATGTTCAATTATTCTTGTATTACTTACAGTCCAATTAGTAACGGCGGCGGCCGCTAACACGTCAGAACTCTATAAAATACTTTGATGCAGCACAAAAGAAATTTACACTATTAAAATATGGCTCGTGCCTTCAATCTAAACACCTCACAACATGGCGTACGATCATTGTTTTTCACTATTATTAAACTAAACGAATAAACGCAATGGCTTTTTCTGCACTGAAATTGGAGATAAAAACGACGTAATTGATTATTTCCCTACGGTATTACCGATAAAATTATTATGGAAAATCTAATTTGACGTTTCGATTTTGTCAGTCAGAAACGCGAAACGTCATTCTTTACAGCAATGGCTGCGGATTGGAAATTGGAATGCGTTTTGTTATGTGATTATCATGTTATTATGATTTGAAATAAAATGGTGAGTAAACAATTTTATTTGAATAATTTTCTTCAGTTTATTTTAAGTACAGTAAAATTAGCTCCGAGTGACTAAAAAATAAAAAACAAACAGAACTTTAAAATGTAACAATAGATGGCGCTGTACTAAACTCCTTCATATCTCACCTATTAGCGGTCACAACATGATTTTATATTTCAGATTTCTAAGATTATTAAAGAAAATAATCTATCCAAACAATTTTGTTTCATTCAAGAGCTAATTAAAAATAAAATTACTACGTTCTTAGTACTGTAAATTATCTCACGTCCACGTGGTGCCTATGCGCGTAGACTATAAGTTCTTAAAATAGTACATTTCACTAGTACGGAATAGTCGCTTTGGTTTGGTCGTTTAAGAAGTGAAAACGTAAAAAATATGCGTGAAATAGTGCATTTGCAGGCGGGACAGTGCGGCAACCAGATCGGCTCTAAGGTGGGATTGTAAATACTGTTTTTCTAACTTTTTTTAATCAACAATACTTTTAAATAGAATAGTATCTATTTTTACGTTATGATACAGTTTCTGTCTAACGGAACTTGACTCAGAAGTTATTATAAGATGATATTTTCCGTTGATTGACTTTTAAAGTTCAATAGATTATCAATCGTTGTACGTATTTATGTTTTCGATGCACATTTATAACGTGTCTAGTATTACGTGTGAGGTACCAAAGACACTTTCGATACGGAGTGAAAATTCGCGCGCTTTCGGGTTTGATCTGTGCAAACCAAAATATTATTTTAACTAGCTCTTCCCCACGGTTTTACCTGCATTTAATTACGTCTTTGGTTACTGTTAAGCTTCCGCTGGTCATAGCGTGATTTATTATAATATAAGTAGTCTATATTATTTCTTATGAATCTGGCTATCACATATACATGAAAAAAAAATCCCATTCGACTGGTAGTTCTGCGTTTATACAAACAAACAAACAAAACTGTTTAGTTAAATTATATTATTATAGATAGACTATACATAGAGTATAGAATATGATAATATACCTAAAACCCTTGTCCCTGAGAAGACCTTCCTCAATTCCCGCCAAAATATAATCAGCCATAAATTTTGACATTTCTTTTTTAAAATCACATATAAAACCTTTTCCTACACAGTAGAGTAAATTACACGTCATTAAAATCATCAACAAATAAACAAAAATGTTTAAGACCATTTAAAAGTAACGGGGTCAGCAGACGAAGCGGTTTTTAATGATGTAGTTGAGATAAAGATCTGCGATTCGCATCATTAGCTTTGTATGGTAATCTGCAGTTATGTAGAAAGTGCTCTTAGTAGGAGAAGCGTAGCGTACCTTGGCGGGGCCCCGTATAAAAATTTGTTTGGGGGCCCTTAGAAAGGGTAAAGATTTCTCAAAAAAGAAAAAAATGATTCCATAAAATTAAAAGAAATATTTATTCATCATAATTATCTATCTGTCTGATTTTTAAAAACAATTCAAATTAAATATTAACTCTCCTTGCTTCTTTTTCGGCAAACCAATTAATTAAATCATTCATAGCTGATGATGACTTTAGTTTTTCTTAAGTTTCTGCCTCTATGGACAATAGTGACAGGTCTGACAGGCGTTACTGTCCCATAGAAATTCTTTAATAATTTTTTATCAGTTTTAATTTCGAGAAACTTCTTTGGGATTTTTTTATTAATTTTTGCTTACGCACCTTGGGGGCCCCCGTAGGCCGGGGGCCCCGTATAATTGATACGGCAGATACGGCGGTAGCTACGCCCCTGCTTAGTAGGTATATCTGCGGAGGTCTTGCATGAACGCCTCGACTGCCTCGTTGGTCTAGTCGTCGTAAAGCGCGACTGCTGAGCATAAGATCTTGGGTTCGTCATAACATCACGCCTGTAATCCCTGACGGGTTAGGCAGAGGTGTACCCATTAGTACAACACCCACATTTTAGTTATATTTTTAGTCCCATGTAATAGGGTGCGAGCCTATTGCCATCAAACGGGCACAAATCCAGACTCCGAGGCTGCTACTGAGAAATTCCTGATGGAAAAACCCAATAACACTTTGCCCGACCTGGGAATCGAACCCAAGACCTCAAGCACAGCAGTCGCGCTTGCGACAACTAGACCAACGAGGCAGTCTTGGGTTCGATTCATATTATTTATTTACACAATGTTAATGAGGTCTTAAAATTAGGGCTTAGAGCTAGGCACAATTATGGACCTTGTAGCGCACAGCAAAATGTAAAAAAATAAATTAAAAAAAAAACAATATAATAAGAAATAATTAACAATAAAAGTAGGTATATGAAAAATAATTATGTCAGTTGTATTAATGGTTATTAAATATTATATTAAAACATATATTTAATATGTCTCATCATTTTCATAAAAATTAAAAAAAAATCCTAACTTCCTAACTAATATTATAAATGCGAAAGTAAGTTTGTTTGTTGCCATTTTACGCCTAAGCCACTGAACGGATCATCCTGAAATTTTGCATACACGTTGCAAGGTTTACAGGAACGAACATAGGGTACTTTTAATCCCGAAAAAAACTACTGCTTCCGAGGGAAATCACAATAACATTCTTATGATCATAGATGGCGCCACGTGTCGTTTCGAATCATATTATGACATGGGTAATTTTTTTCGCAACTTCGTGTGTGTCCGTGATAACCGAAATTTACGCGGACGAAGTCGCGGGCAAAAGTTAGTATATAATTTAAAAAAAATAGGTATGTAAGTCCAAAAAAACAGGTAAAGTTATAGGAAGGTAAGTACATAGGTACTCCTGAGCAGGTCCGCCTTCTGGTGGCCGGTTATCGTTGAATTTTAGGACACGCTGTGTATCGGTTGCTAATTACCAGTCACCTGGCATTATAATATACTAGCTTTCGCCCGCGGCTTCGCTCGCAAATTCAATATTAAATTCGATCATAATTCGAAAGACATGTGGCGCCATCTATCATCGTAAGAACTTTATTATGATTTCTCTCGGGAACAGTACCTTTTTTCGGGATGAAAGGTACCCTATGTTCGTTCCTGTACACCGGGCAATGTATATGCATAGTTTCAGAATGATGGATTCAGTGGCTTAGGCGTGAAATGGTAACAAACAAACAAACAAACTTACTTTCGCATTTATAATATTAGTTAGGATTAGGGAAACTCCAACACAAAGGGCAACAGAAGGAACAGGGAAAAAAAGGGAAACCCCTACTCGATCTAACCCTATCACCCATCTTCTGGGATCTTGTACTTATGTTGTTTTGGTTCGCAGTTCTGGGAGATCATATCGGACGAGCATGGCATCGACCAGACTGGCTACTACCGCGGCGACAGCGACCTGCAGCTGGAGCGGATCCAGGTGTACTACAACGAGGCGGCTGATGGTGAGGGTACTTTGCTTAACTGCCACTCGGGTCAAAGCCGGGTCGGCCTTTTTTTTTCGTGAGGAAATCTTCATGAACTGCCTCACTTCGAGGAGGGCGGAGGAGTGTGTAGGACTCCTAAAGACTAAAACCCCACGGTGTTCCTCCAATTACCCTTGGCCAGGGCACGGGCGCGCTCAGAGCTCGGCAGGTTTCAGAGTTCTTTTACCCTGAAAAAAAAAACCTAGCTTTATATTGCTTTGTCATGCAATGTGCATATATATATTCAAAATTCCAGCTCAATCGAACACCAGGAAGTGTGTCTTTAACTTGTAAGATTTGATTAAGTTCCTATGACCTCCGGCTGCATCATCAGACCAGCTCTGTGACATCATTATATTGCATTGTCACACAAATTGCACATTTGAGCAAAATTTCAGCTCAATCGAACATCGGGAAGTGTGTCAAATTTAACTTGTAAGATTTGACCCACAGACACCGAGACAGGTGAAAATCTAAAGCTTGTGAAAAAAAAAGTTTAAATTATTTCTCAGGCAAGCGGTACGTCCCTCGCGCGGTACTGGTAGACTTGGAACCAGGCACCATGGATGCCATCAGATCCTCGACGTACGGCCAGCTGTTCCGACCTGATAACTATGTGTTCGGGCAGAGTGGTGCTGGTAAGTAGTCTGTGTGTTTGTCTGTGGCATCGTAGCTCCCGAACAGATGAACCAATTTTGATTTGGCTTTTTTGTTTGAGAGGTAGATTAGTCGGGCAGACGCCCGACTAATACATATGAATAGTAGCTAAGACTAGCTACGTTTGATAAAAATCGATACAAGGTGGTCGCCGTTACAAAATGGTTGAAACGTGAATGTCGCGGACTCGCGGCTCTTTTAAATTTTAAATGTACTTTGTAGAGCTGATAGTACGGGACCCTTCGTGTACGAGTCCGACTCTTACGTGGCCTGTTTTTGTGTTTGCAGGTAATAACTGGGCCAAAGGCCATTACACTGAGGGCGCAGAGCTGGTGGAATCTGTGATGGACGTGGTGCGGAAGGAGGCGGAGCCGTGCGACTGTCTGCAAGGTACGTAACATTGACCCTGCATACAGACCTCCCAGAGGTCTCCTGACGCGTGCGCATCCAATATAACAGCCTTTGCCAAAGTGGGCGATAACGCCCTGTAATGTGCAGGGGGCTTAGACAAAGTAACAATTGCAAAACGATAACGAAGTTAGAAAAGACTAAAATGTATGGGATTGACATAAGCCGCGTTAAGTCACGTGGGCAATCGACGAAGCGGTGTTACTTTGTCTAAGCCCCCAGCTCGCCTAACCTTATATTTGTAACTGCACACACTAATCATTGGTATTATTACATTGATTGTTGAATTAAACAGTTCTCTTTTATTTTGCTTACATCATGGCGACCCTTAGCCAGCAATTAGTTAGCAACTTACGTGAAAGCGAAGATATCTGTAGTTGAAGAAATCATAAGGATTTTGATTGATTATGATTATTTTTTTCTTTGTGGACGATGCAGGCCTAAAGGTAAGAGACCCAGAAAAAAATCGTGGTGTCGTGTAGAGGCTTGGGGAGCTATTTGTAATCTCATCTAGGTACTAGGCGGTTTTTAAGTAGACGAAAAAATGGGGGCGCTAGAAAAATAAAACTCAAAGTGGGCACTAGACGAAATAAGTTTGAGAACCGCTGCAATATAACAACGGCATATGGAGAAGCACGAAAAGCCTTTGGACCCGGTTTTAATTCGTAGATATTTCAGTCGTTATGGGTAGAAGCCCAAAAGTCTGAACAAGGGGTGTCGTAATTACCCAGTTACTGAGTTGTGGAGGTCAGATAGGCAGTCGCTCTATATAAAATACTGGTATTCAGCTGTATCGGGTTAGACTAAGAAAGGAAGAAAAGAAAAGAAAAAATATTTTAATTTAAATAAATTGTTGGCCTTTTAAGCTTTCGACTATAAAGTTTTGACTTTGAAAGTTTTGACTTTAAATCAATACAGATGAATTTTGGTCACATCGATCTGAATGTAGAACTCATTTTGTTTTGCTTTTCCTGTAACACAGGTTTCCAGCTGACCCATTCTCTGGGAGGGGGGACTGGCTCAGGCCTGGGCACGCTGCTCCTCAGCAAGCTCCGCGAGGAGTACCCAGATAGGATTGTCAACACATTCAGCGTGATGCCGTCTCCTAAAGTGAGTTATTTTTAGGGTTCTGTATCGAAAGATGGGAAAACAACAAGCTATTACTAAGACTGTCCGTCGGTCACGTAAAACCTATCTCTTGAAACGTAATAAGGTAGAAACTTAAAATTTTCATGATAGGTATTGGCCGTTGTAATAATAAAATAAAGGGTCTCAAGAAAAGAAAGGCGCTTTTTTAAAATCAATATTATTACTATAAACGCGAAACATTGCAATGATGGATGATGCATGTTTGATTGCTTCTCTTTCACGCTGAAAATCGACTTCTTAGATACTTCTAGACTGAACGGTACTAGCTGTTCTGAAATACACTGTCTGTGGGGTGTAACTAGACACATCACATTACCGTTAAGAGCGTTTACCTACGCCGTACAGCATGTCATACAAAACTTTCAAGTCCGAAATGAATGAACCGACTTTAATGAAACTTTACACAAGCAGGACAAGCTACTATAATTAAAAAAAATAAAAAACACGACTGCAAGAATTGCACATATTTGTACTTTGTTTACTCGTCAGTTTTTTTTACGACGTTTTTCATTTACAGTGTTATATATTTTTTAAATCTACTTGTCAAATTCTAGACGATAATTTGACGGGCCTGTTGGTCTAGTGGTTAGCGGCCCTGACTGCTAAGCCGGAGGTCGTGGGTTCGATTCCCACCCAGGACAAACTTTGTGTGATGAGCATGATTGTTAGTTCTGTGTCTGGGTGTGATTTATCTATAATATGTATGTATTTATAAATTATATAAGTATATCAGTTGTCTGGTTACCATAACACAAGCTCTGCTTAGCTTGGGATCAGATAGCCGTGTGTGAGTTGTCCCAAGATATTTATTTATTTATTTAAACATAGACACGACCAGATTCATAAAAAAACAATTGAGGCTGGTATTAATTTACGTTTTAAAGTGACCACACAGGATTCTTTTTATTTTTTACTAGCCTATGTTACTCGGAACGATGCAAGGATTGTAACGATACCCCATACATCTAAATCGGTTCAGGCGTTTATAAGTTATGGTGGAATAAAAAATCTTACATACATACATACATTAACCCTGAACACATGTTTAAAACGTTAGTTGAGAACATTTTCAAAAAGGTAATTGGAAATCTCCGTTTCTATAGATAACTTAAATTCGCTCGAATTTAGTTATAAAACAATTTTTCGAAAATGCCATGTGTAGGAAGTTTCATCAAAATCGGCTCATTCATTTCGAAACATAATGACTTGAAAGTTTTTCCCTAATTTGTCCAACAAACTATATAACTTTGAGCAAACACTAAGTTTTACTTTTTGTGTCTCTTTCAGGTCTCAGATACAGTAGTGGAGCCCTACAATGCGACGCTGTCAGTGCACCAGCTGGTGGAGAACACAGACGAGACCTTCTGTATCGACAACGAAGCCCTGTACGACATCTGCTTCAGAACTCTTCGCTTAGCATCACCTACCTATGGGGATTTGAATCATCTCGTGTCGGTAAGTACTCCTAATTTTTTGAGCAAATTTCGATTACAGCAGTGACAACAGAGAAGTTATTTATTTATTTAAACTTTATGCACATGTAAAAAATACACTGTACAAAGGCGGACTTAATGCCTTGGGCATTTTCTACCAGTCTACCTTAGCGTGATGCAGACACAAAACGTAGTAGGTGCAGAAAAAGGAGAAGTTCTTAGTAGAAATACACAATGACACTTTTTTTCGACCTGATAATGCGCTCAGCAGTGTCCGCAGAGCGTATTATGAGCTCGCGAACACCAGGCCAACGTGATAGTCGGTGAGTAGGTATCGCAAAACTCTTGAAAGAATCTGTAGAGACCTACGTCCCTCAAATCCTGTTTTACTAAAAGAATATCACAATGCATCCGTATATAATTATCCGTGGAGTTTCTCGCTCGTTCTTCTCCATAGAGGCCTACCTACGTTTTGGAACGAGCAACTAGCTTCAACTTTCTGACTAACTGACCGACTCTTTGACAATTCAAAAGTGCCTGTAAATGGTTTAATTTAAATAAATGCTCTGACTTCGAATGTTGTTCCTCGACAGCTGACGATGTCTGGAGTGACCACCTGCTTGCGGTTCCCTGGACAGCTGAATGCAGATCTGAGAAAGCTGGCAGTGAACATGGTGCCGTTCCCACGCCTCCACTTCTTCATGCCAGGTAGGAAGTCATTATCTTACTAACAACTGCCACCCTGATGATGTGATCTTCAGTGGCCTATATAAAAAGCACCCGGCGAGGCCGCTGGACCTACAAAAACGGTGGATTACAAACCGGAACACTGTTTTACGGCAGAAATAGGTATACTAGTAGCTCGGACGTAGGGCCAGATTATCCGAATAGAAGAGGACGACCCAGGGCCCCAAACCCGAAAAGACCTGAAGCGGTTTTTTCGAGATTTTAGTAAGAAGATTTTTTTTCGTTTGGCAGATTAGCAAAATACAAACAGACAGTCAGACAAGACGTGCACTCTGTTTTGCTGCTCTGTATAAGCTGCTTAATTTGAATATTCACTGAGTTTGTTTACATCTGCTGGACCTAAAGTGACGCACAACTTTTCTTTTTTTAACATCCAGGCTTTGCCCCGCTGACCGCGCGGAACAGCCAGGGCTACCGCGCGCTCACAGTCCCAGAGCTGACGCAGCAGATGTTCAGCCCCGTCAACATGATGGCAGCCTGCGACCCGCGGCACGGCCGCTACCTCACCGTGGCCGCCATCTTCCGAGGTCGCATGTCCATGAAGGAGGTCGACGAGCAAATGCTTACGGTTCAGGACAAAAACTCAAGGTCAGTCTGACTCAGTGTCTATAAGCTCTATTATGTATCCTAACTAATATTATAAATGCGAAAGTAAGTTTGTTTGTTTGTTACCTCTCCGCGCCTAAACCACTGAACCGATCATCATGAAATTTTGCATATACGTAGTCAGGTGTACAGAAAAGGACATTCGGTATCTTTCACCACGAAAAAATATTGTTCCCGAGAGAAATCACAATAACGTTCTTTTGATAATAGATGGCGCCACGTGTCTAACGAATCATCAACGAATTTTAAATTAAATTTGCGAGCGCAGCCGCGGCCTAAATCTAGTCTAATATAAAGACATTTGTGATGTTGTTTAATACGTGTTCTTTTTAATTAAATATTTTTCTTTTTTTTATATCATTTAATTTCAAATACAATTCGTTGTTCATGAGTAAATTACTATAATGACTCAAATTCAAACCATTTATGTCAATAAGTTCAGTCTATTATTGTCCACTGCATGACAAAGGCCTCTTCTCATACAGAGAAGGCACGACCATTGATCACCACGCTTGCTCAAAGCGGATTGGCGATTTCTGACTGTCATACGTGGATCTTACAGGTGTTCAGAAGTCCGAAAGTCTGACAATCAGTCTTACCAAGTATCGCATTATCCAGTTACTGTGTTGTGGAGGTCAGATAGACAGTCGCTCCATGTAAAATACTGGTATTCAGCTGCATGCGGTTAGACTGTAAGCCGACCCCAACATAGTCGGGAAATCATAGGCAGATAGATTATTTACCTACTTTTATGTAAAAATAAATATCTGTTTCCAGTTACTTTGTGGAATGGATCCCGAACAATGTGAAGGTAGCGGTTTGCGACGTGCCCCCGCGGGGTCTCAAGATGGCGGCGACGTTCGTCGGTAACACGACGGCCATTCAGGAGATCTTCAAGAGAATTTCTGAACAATTCACCGTCATGTTCCGTAGAAAGGTACCTAAGTATTACTATAAGAAATCTTTTTTTTTGTATATCTAACGTTAATCTCGACATAACTAGTATAAAACAAAGTCGCATCCCGCCGTCTGTACTTTTAGATCTTGTAAACTGCGCAATTTTATAACATACACAACATAAACATAACATCACGCCTGTAATCCCCGAAGGGTTAGGCAGAGGTGTACCCATTAGTACACCCACATTTCGCCAGTTATGTTTTTAGCCCCATGCAATAGGGGGCGAGCCTATTGCCATTAACCGGGCACAAATCCAGACTCCGAGGCTGCTACTGAGAAATTCCTGATGGAAAAACCCAATAATACTTTGCCCGACCTGGGAATTGAACCCAAGACCTCATGCACAGCAGTCGCGCTTGCGACCACTAGACCAACGAGGCAGTCGGGGGCAATTTTATAAAAAGACAAAATAAAATGGACTCCTTATTTTTTTCAGGCTTTCCTTCACTGGTACACGGGAGAAGGCATGGATGAGATGGAGTTTACGGAGGCCGAGAGCAATATGAACGATCTCGTGTCCGAGTACCAGCAGTACGAGGTAAGTGCCCAGTCTTTTCTTTTCTTTTTTTTATCGTGTGGGCAGTAAGGTCTTACGACCCCACACACCCTAGTGTCAGGGTTTCTAAACCGCCTCAAGGGCCTCTGACATGGTTTGCGTGGAACAGAAGTCCCAGTCCCCAGCAGCAGTCCTAGTACCCAGTTGAGTACAGTTATTATACAAGCTGGTTCACCGTTAATTCTTAATTTGTATTATAAATTTCCTTTATGTGTTATGATATGTTAGTTTTTACATATGGTACATTGCATTTACATATATTGTATACAAAATTGAAAATAATTGATTTTAAATTTTAAAATAAGATTAGAGATTCTTCTCTATACGAAACTACCTTTTGGAAGCGACTCAATTCAATTCATTTTTTTTTCTTTTATAAAAGACGTTCAAATTTGCCTTACAATAGCCTAATTGAAATAAATGACTTGGCTTTGACTGCAATCTTCTACGTCAAACAGGATGTCTAAGACATAAATAGGTAATCAAATTAAATTACGACACCTACTCAATAATCATAAAATACATTTTTTTTTAGTTTTTCATGTTTGACAGTACCTAATTTAGAATACACCTCTTTCAAAGAACAGAATCGCTCCGTTTCCTATGCGGTAGACAAAATCGCGCGACTATGTCACTGTGTGCGTGCGAGTTCATCGCCCCGCCTGCCTAAACTCAGTGGCAAGATGACTAGTTCAACACTAGCATAGCTTGCTAACTTCCTTGCTTTTGACGAAGATGTAAAATTAAACCTAGCATAGGTCTGCCCCCACGGGGGCAACAGTCTTGATCGTACCAGTCTTTTAGGATTTGCTTGTCTTTTTATCCCCTTTTCTTCTTTTTGAGGTTATGTATGCAAATCTTATAAATGCACTATTAAGAAATTATTTTTAATGTATTGTGTAAACAATTGTTGACTAACTTAGGGCTGGTTTTACAATCGTCAGATAACTTTTATCAGAGTGCTAAGGCCCCTCGCCCACGGCGACTTATTTATTTATTTCCAACTTACATCTATCATTACTTCTTGTAGCGATGCTGTCGCGCGCTTCGCTAACGCGCGACCGCATCGCTACTAACGCGTGTTAGCCCGTTGGCGAGGGCACACAGCTAGCGACCGCTTCGCGACTGTATCGATGCGAACGCGCGATAGCATCGCTATTGCATCGCTAAGGGGCCTAAGTGTGAGATTTTCACTCAAGCGCGTTAGAATGTTACATATGAAAAAGTTATAGCGCCATCTGGTGGTGACTAGGAAAATCTTATTTCCCATACAAAATACTAACGCGCTCGCAATCGAACGTGAGTGAAAAACTCACACTGACCACTCTGATGTATGAATATGGCAGTTTGTCAGGATTTCTATAGAAAATATTTATGTTAACTTTAACGACTGAAAAATCGGCCCTTAAATAAATAAATAAATCTTATTTGCAGGAAGTAGGAGTAGATGATGCAGAATTTGACGAGCAAGAAGAGGAAGGTGCCGAGGAGTACCCTGAGGAGGAGTAGCGTCCGGCTGCGCGACTTGACAAAGGGGGGTGTAACAATAAATAGCTACCTAGATCGGGCCCTGTATGAATTAGATACCTAAGTCGCCAGTTTGACCATGTATCTTGGATAAATTCCTTCGATTCTCGCACGGCGTCTAAAAATAAATCAAAATATTTGTATGGCCTACAGATAGTTGTTCCGGGTTTGTTTGTTTTGTGTATGTGAGTTTATGTTTGTAAACGCACCCTCGATACAGGAGAAATTCCTAATTTGACTTAATATTTAAGAAGAAAAAAAAACATTAAAAGAATAGTAGGTACCTACCCTAGTGTTTTATTAAATCGAGCCCAAAACTATTTTACGTAATTTCCCTCTAATTTACATTTCGAAATTGTCCATCCACGCTCATATAAAAAAAAATATACCTCATCATCATCATGTGTCTTTTTCAATTCCTAAGTACTTTCTAAAGTTTATCTTGGACATCACTGGCATCGGTGAAGGAAAACATCGTGAGGAAACCTGGACTTACTGTTCCACTCAAACCATGTCAGAGGCCCTTGAGGCGGTTTAGAAACTCTGACACTAGGGTGTGGGGTCGTAAGACCTTACTGCCCACATGATAAAAAACAAAAAAAACATCATCTGCCTAGCCTTTTCCCAACGTGTTGGGGTCGGCTTCCAGTCTAACCGGATGCAGCTAACTACCAGTATTTTACATGGAGCAACTGCCTATCTGACCTCCACAACCCAGTAACTGGGTAATACGATACCCCTAGATAAGATTGGTTGTCAGAGTTTCAAGCTTCTGACGATTCGTCGTAATAGAAATATACCTAAATAAATAAAAAATCTTTGCGGAATTCGCTTTTTGACAGCTCATAAAGAGTTTTTCTATAGATTGGTGGTGTTCTAGTACCAAAGTCAATAGGCTTACTCTTGAACAAAATCGAGAATGCGATTGGAATCGACATTACATGTACATCCGATACAGTTTCAATTCCAATCAATATAAGAGGACATTTATAACATAACATAATATAACATCACGCCTGTAATCCCCGAAGGGTTAGGCAGAGGTGTACCCACTAGAACACCCACATTTCGCCAGTTATGTTTTTAGTCCCATGTAATAGGGGGCGAGCCTATTGCCATCAACCGGGCACAAATCCAGACTCCGAGGCTGCTACTGAGAAATTCCTGATGGAAAAACCCAATAACACTTTGCCCGACCTGGGAATCGAACCCAAGACCTCATGCACAGCAGTCGCGCTTGCGACCACTAGACCAACGAGGCAGTCAAGAAGACATTTATTTATAGAATTAACGAGTTATTTAATATTTTAAAATTTGGTACTTTACGTTTTCATTTGTTTGCAACCTCATGTCAATCGCTGTAGTCAAACATGCAGTCGATTCCAATCTCATTCTCGATTTTGTTCAAGAGTAAGCCTACTGGTTTGAAGATTGTTTACAAGCATAATAACATAATGATTGTACCTATTTATAAACATAAGTTCATAATAAAACATAAAAAGATGAGTTTTTTTTCTGACTTCTGAATCGACATGGAATACTGAACTTTAAGTTGGCGCAATAAGGTCTATAATGTAAAGAAAACATAGACTACACTGTCTCGCTGATCTAGTGGTCGCAAAACGCGGCTGCTGTGCATGAGGTCTTGGGTTCGATTCCCAGGTCGGGCAGTGTTATTGGGTTTTTCCATCAGGAATTTCTCAGTACCAGCCTCGAGAGTCTGGATTTGTGCCCGGTTGATGGCAATAGGCTCGCCCCCTACTACATGGGTCATGGGACTTAAACATAACTGGCGAAATGTGGGTGTACTGGGTTCACCTCTGCCTAACCCTTCGGGGATTACAGGCGTGATGTTATGTTATGAATTTCTCAGTAGCAGCTTCGGAGTCTGGATTTGTGCCCGGTTTATGGCAATACGCTCGCCCCCTACTACATGGGTCATGGGACTTAAACATAACTGGCGAAATGTGGGTGTACTAATGGGTTCACCTCTGCCTAACCCTTCGGGGATTACAGGTGTGATGTTTAGTAAAGAAAAAAAGACACGTAAAATATATTATACTTTTTTATTGACATTAAATATAATTTTATTAACAGGCTTGTAAGGTACTTGTTTTATCAATTCTTTGCCAAAGTTATTATAATTTAAAGTCTCATTAATGTTAGTTAATACCTCGGTTTCTGTTGAAGTGCAATCAATGATGTCACAATTTGTACTTTGTAAAACTTCAGTAACTGTTGCTACTTCCACCTCTTTTTCATTCACAGCAAGATTATTTGTAACGGCAACACAATTTTTCCTGTCAAAATTCCTTGATTTTTTTAGCTTGCAATGTTTTACGGATTTGTAATCTGTTGCTTTTCTTTTATTATTGCCGATAAGGTTTTCATCACCCATAAACAGTTTATTGTCTTCTTTTTGCTCTATTACTAGTTCTGAGTTAGTACTCGGCTTACTAATACTTTTATTCTCAATAGATTTCTGCAAATTTTTTAGTCTTGCCACTACACTTCTCTTCCGCAGTAATAATTTTTCTCTGGTATCGTTTAAACTCTCTAATTCAGGAGCATAGCAGACGTGTAGGATACCACCGTAATAGTTCTTCGTGTCCAACATTTTCTTCGCAATCCTAGCTGATTGTATATCTTCATATATTGCATGAAATGTTTCTGTGAAGCGCTCAGAAGGGTACTTTGTTACGTTGAGTTGTACGGCACCGAATCTTGAGAATAATGCTTTTGTTTCTTGGCGCAGATTGAGGGAAGGTACTCCGAATACTAAAAGATGTCTTGATTCGTTGTTAACCGAATATACCTGAGAAAAGAGAGAAATTAACTATTTATTTAATGCCTGTAATAGTCTACAACTACATTTCTATTACAAAGAAGGAAATATTTGTTATTTTTATGTTTGTCACGAATTTGCTAAAAAACTACTGGACCGATTTTAATGAAATTTGGAATTGTCTAGATTGAAGCCCAAGAAAGGACATAGCCTTCTTTATCTATAACCAACATTTATGCAAAGTTGCAGAATAATCTATTTAATAATATAATTAAACTAAACAGATTTTTTGTTTGTTTGTTTGTGTGATTAAAACTGCCAATTTCTAGAACTACCAGTCAGATTGGGTAAACTCTTTTGTATTTAATAGTCAGATTCATTAAAGAAGGGCTAAATAAGACTACACTACGACCCATCATCATCTGCCTGCCTTTTCCCAACTATGTCTGGGTGGGCTTCCAGTCTAACCGGATGCAGCTGAACATCAGTGTTTTACATGGAGCAACTGCCTATCTGAGCTCAACAACCCAGTAACTGGGTAATACGATACACATGTACTACAATACACCACGACCTACAGGGCTAAATAACATAGAGATAAACTACACTAACTTGACGCGCCCTTCCACAATTCAAAACGTTTGAAAGTGTGTGTAAAAGTATTGAAAAGATTCACAACGCATGTGTGCGTACTGAGACGGCTCCCGAAACAAAAACAAATCAGTGATTTGTTGCTCGACTAGCGGCGTCATTAATCACTCATTATTACTAGTATGGCGCTGCACTGACATACTCTATGAAAATGACAGGTGCGTCGTCTTGCGAGTACATATTTATTTAACGGTCGTCTTAGGACCCGCTTCAACTAGTTACTAGTTTCTAACTATACTAGGTTCTCGCTAAACTTCGGTAGCGGTAAAGGCGTTTAAAACAAGTAGATACTATACTTTTATGTTACTTACTTTTACAGCTGTAAGTTTTCTACCCTGTCGGTAAGGCAGCCGGGTTGAGCACAGAGCCTGTTGAGCGTGATGAGGTAAAAGAATAGGATCCGTGGTCTCTTCAGACATTGTCTATATAAAATTTGCGTACATTAACTTGTTTTGTTTTCTTTGCAAACGATCAAACACTGACGTACTGAGATACAGGTATCAATTTATTAATATATTAAACTCAGCCTACACACTTTAAGACATTAATAGAACAATTAATAAAATTCAAAGATATTCAGTACATTAAGTAAACACTAAACACCAGCCTATTTGAGCCTGAGCCTATCACTTGTCAGTGTCACTCTTGTCAGTCAGTTGCAGTTGTCAATCATTGTAGAAATGTAGAGGTATAATAATATCTTTGAGGCCTTTACCCTAATGAGTATGGCCAATATTTTTTTTAGGCTGGCGTGTATGTTCGAGAAAATTATCAAGTTTAGAAAAAGGAATAGAAAGTTATTTATTTTTTTTCTTAGTCGTTACGTATAAAAATCGTCTGCACTAAAATTTTGAAAATTAATTTCTCCGATAATGCAGGGCATACTTTTTGCTTTGGTAACACTGGCGGGTAAGATTCTGTGAATAACACTTTTTTTATTATTATTTCAATTTCCTTTTCCTGTGGTCACGCTTGCTTAGGGTTGCCTTGCCAGACATACGAGATATTATTTTGCTGTCTTGTTTTGATTTGTTTATTTTTGCCAACCGGTGTAAGATGGTACCTATCTGAATGTTCCTGCAATATTTCAAATTACGGTATGCGGTATGAGTAGAGATGGGCAGTGGGTTTAAACCCAACTGGGCAAAAAGGGCATAAACTAGGCAAATAGGGCAAAAACGAATTGACGTCCTTTTAAATGCCCAAAAACAGGGCGGAAACTATAATTAGTTAAATTTCATAGTTATTAGGACTTTTTCATTAAGTAGTGGTAAGATTAATATAAGATAAATATTGTATTATCTATACTATAATAATTAATATTATAAAGAGGTAACATTTGTTTGTAAGTTTGTTTGTAGGGGTAATCTCCGGAAGTAATGAACCGATTTTAAAAATTGTTTCACTGGTATAAAGCTACATTATTCGTGAGTGCTATAGGCTATAAATTATAAAGATATCATGCAAAATAGCCGAACTATCTCAATTTTTGTCTAGCCAGGTGGAAAAAAATAGCTCTTACAACAAAGTTTTTTGCATGCGCTGCCTTAACGGTTGTATATAATTGAAAACAATGTATGGCAACCTGGTCCGCCTTTAATAGTTCTACAAAAAAGTCCGCGACACCATGTTTCTATCTTTTATATTTTAGCAGTTAAAGTAGCTTGTATGTGTTAAAAAAATTATTTTTCGATGTACTTACATTTGGACGATTTTATAAACAACAAAATATTAAACCTTATCGAAAAAAATATTATTATCATCACAAGAACATCATAGAGATACGATTTGCCCAAAACAGTATGTGAATTGGTTAAATAGTTTCGAAGATAATATAAAATTACTAAATCGCAAAATGCCGAACCACATTAGAACATGCTTTGTAAGGACACATGCCTAAAAGGAAATCACAGCTTTCCCGTCAGACATCCCAGAGCAGCTCGAGTACGCCGTACGGAAGAGTCTGCTCTTGAAAAGCATCAGCGCCTCTTGAGGAATAGAGAAAATATTTCGCAAGCACGCTCTGGGGAATCTAGCTCCGAGCGTTCACAGCGGCTTACTAACCAAAGAGAGCATCGCAGGCCCGTGCTCGGGAATCTAGCGCTGAACATGCGCAGCGTCTCAGTGATTTAAGGCAGCATGTCTCTGCAACAAGGAATAGGGAGTCTAGCGCTGAGCGCTCGCAGAGGCTCGCTAGCCAGAGCGCGAGAACATCGCAGGCCCGTGCTCGGGAATCTAGCGCTGAACATGCGCAGCGTCTTTAGGCAGGAAATAAATCATAGCACTCAGTACACTCATAATCTCGAACCACACTCATAATCTCATCACAAGTTTAAATGGTTACCTCCCAACGAAGTGGGCACGGGTTTGCTAGTTAAGTATAATATTAAAAACAATTGTATTGACCAAAAAGGTTCTATTTAATACTCATATACTCGATGATTCAGCGGTCAACGATAACGATTACCACCAGCAGATCAGAGTGTGGGCTGCTGTGCCTCCTGAATCACCAGCGTCAGATTTACCATCCACTGACGTGTTCATAAATGTTATCAAGAGACTACCACTTGACAAATCATCGGGTGAAGATAATTTCAAATTGAATGATTATAGAAGCGTGTAAAACAGCGGGCGACGCGATTTTATCTTTTTATTTTTAGGTGGTAAAAATCATCAAATGACTACTTCCGCCCTGGGTGGGGCGGAAGGGACTGTCAGACTTTTACAGACTAAAAACCACCCTGTTCCTTCTGTTGCCCTTTACGTTCCCTGTGCTTACAGCTCTTTAAGGCGCACGCAAACAGAACGCGCCGTCGACCCGGGCTTGGTCCTTAATCGGACGGCGAGCTACCCATTACTCGCCGTCCGCAAGCCCGCGCCTACGGTGGCCGGATGTCGCCTCGCGACGTCCGATGCCCTGGGCGTCTCCCGCGGCGGCTGGAGCGTGAGGTGATTCTCTCCCTCACGCGGCCCGCCTCCTCCTTCGCTAGCATTACTGCTTCGCAGAAGGAGGTGACTGCATCCCATTACCTCTCGCCCCGGAGCATAGCCTGAACCAGGTCCGGACGCGAGAGGTCGCCGCCGCCTATCGCCTCCGTGAGGACACGGCGGTGCTCTGCCCAAGCGGGGCAGTCCTTCACCGTATGCTCCACCGTGTCCTCCGGGCGATCCACACAGTGGTGACACCCGGGCGTTTCCTCCCGCCCTATCCGACACAGGAACCTCCCGAAACAACCGTGTCCGGTGAGGACCAGCGTCAGGGGGTAGGTGAGTACGCCGTAGCGCCTCTCCAGCCACTCCTCAAAGAGGGGTCTGCCGCGAATGCGGCGTGCCCGAACTTGGGTTGCGACAGTCGCATCTCCCATTCCGCCATGAGATCGCACCGGAGCACGGTGCACCTGTTTGGGCCGATAGGGCCACCATAGGGGCGGTACGACGTAAATTGCTTCAAAGTCAACGGTTAGCTTTAATATTTTTAAGTAAATAAAGCGTATAGGACCGTCAGTACTGATACTGAAGCCCTACTAGTACTTGCAGGTGTACTTCCAGTCGATCTCAAGGTGCAGCGACGTGCTGCAATGTACTATTCCACGCGAGAGACCATGGACGCAAACTTTCTAACACAACGTGACCGAGCTAAGATCTCCAGATTATTTAAATCGCAGGCTGACGTCTGGGAAGAACTTTTAATCAATGTAGGTCTGTGGGATAATTCTATCAAGGGCCTTCCTCAGTTCTTTTCATCAGTTTGTGAGCGGCTGGCCAGAACATGGCTGGAGGTGGGCCACTGTGTTGGCCAATTTCTCACAGGTCATAGCAACTTTAAGGTTAAATTATTTTCTTTCAAGCTTGTTGCTTCTCCTTTGTGTCAATGTTCTACATCCGACTGTGAATATGAACAATCTGCTCATCACATCTTATGGGAGTGTATTCTTTGGCAGAACGAACGCAATATTATGCTAGATAGTGTACAGGTTACATCCGGTGTTGATTATTATGCGGACCTTGTAGAAACTAGAACTAATTTCTGTGCGTTCAAGCGTTTATGCCATACCTACCTATTACTGGAATCAAAAGTAACAGCTCACATTAGGACCCATTAATTTAATAATAATTCGTCTAATAGTAATGCTTCTCCTAGTTACAAACATCCCTTTGTGCCTACTGGCCTCGTTCTGTTCTGTCTCCTGTCTTGTTTGGAGAGAAATTTGGAAATTATATTTTTTTCACTACACGTGTCCACGTCTTAGTGTGTTTAGGTACTATGTAAACTTAATTACATATTTACCTTCTAAAGCTGGTGGTGCAAGCTGGTGGTAATCAAAATATATTTATTTTTTAAATTGGAACACAAAATAGGTATCCACATCTAGGTGAGCATAAGAAATAGGTATGTGTCTACAAAACTAGGTATTTAAATTTGGAATTAAGTATAGTTTTATTTTACAAAAATAAAACACTTTAAAGTTATTTGAACTTATTATGATGTAATAATTTATGATATTTTACAATTAAAATAAATGCCCTGTTTTTGGACATTTATTGGGCGTAAATGGACGTTTATTGGGCATTTACTCAATACGTCCGTAAATGCCCAGGCAAAAACCCATCTCTAGGTATGAGGACACTGTGTGAACCTCGTAAAATTGTGTACAAGATTTTGAGCAATTGTGACAAGATTTTTTAATTCATTTCAAGTAATATTTTATAATATCAACGCAATTGGTACTATAACAGTAAAAAAATATCGATGACTACGTAGGCAATAGTATGTCATGGAAGTCGCATTGTTACCCGAGGGACATCTCATTATATTTGGTTAGCATACTAATATACCTAGTTAGTTGATAAAGTGGGAAAGAAACACATTCTTCCTTCATTTTATGCTAAGTTATTGAATATTTGTGTACAGAATTTATAATAAACGTTCTTAATTAGGAAATGGGTTTAATTATTCATTTTTACATGCTTTACATACTTTAGATGTAACATGGAGCGACATCCGGCCACCGTAGGCGCGGGCTTGCGGACGGCGAGTAATGGGTAGCTCGCCGTCCGATCAAGGACCAAGCCCGGGTCGACGGCGCGTTCTGTTCGCGCGCGCCTCAAAGAGCTGTCAGCACAGGGACGGGGCCCCCAACGTGGCCAACGCCTGCCGGGGTTGCGGGACGTCTTAACAGGATACCGTGGCCCCGGAACGTAAAGGGCAACAGAAGGAACAGGGTGGTTTTTTAGTCAGTAAAAGTCTGACAGTCCCTTCCGCCCCACCCAGGGCGGAAGGAGTCATTTGATGATTTTTACCACCTCAAAAAAAAAAAAAAAAAAGATGTATCATGGATAGACGAGTTTTATGGGAACATGCAAGATTATTATCTGATTGTGTACAACGAAAAAAATTAATGTTTGGCAACCCTGATCTCGTCTGCTCTATTCTCTATCTCCAGCATTCGCTAATTTTTCTCTTTTGTTTTTCTTCTTCAAATATTTAGTGCGTTTTCCAGTCGTCGAGCGTTGATTGATGGAAAGAATGAAGAGTTTTCCAAGTTTTACGAAGAAGAAAAATAACAAATCTAATTCGGTGATATTGGCTTTAATATTTCGTCTATGACTTAATATATTTATTTCATAAGTATTTTATATATCTGAGTTTGAATCAATTTCGATTGGAAAAATGGCGTCACACAGGTTTTCACAAGTTTTATTTATGAAATAATAAGTCTGTTTAGGCGTCTCTTGTGTTATTGATATTGTTGTCATCAAATGGAATCGATTTTTGTGTTTTAACAATGCTTTTAGTGGTGGTTAGCTAGTTTGTTCTTAGTTTAAAAATGTTTTGAAAAATGGCGGCAATGGCGTCCTTGTTGAATTATTTTTAAAATTTTCTTAGAGAATTGTGGTTTTATTTTGAGCTAAGATTGTCTAATCGAAATGGCTAAATGTGTTTTGGCAATTCTGTGAAAAGTAAATAGAAGTTAGAAGAAGTTGTCGTAAAGTTTGGAAAAAATGTCTGTCGCTTAAGTCAATAAAGTCTCTTGAAATGGTCGCTAGTTTATTTTGTTGGCTCGTGTTTTGGTGCGCGTCAGACTATTTTCCTGATCTGACTTATTGCTCTGGGGGTTGTTTAGGAGGGAAGAGCACTGCCTATAAAAAAATGGTCACAGGCTATGGTCGTATGATCGCCTTTTTCTGCCCCAAGCAGTTTCGGCTGCAGCAGAATGCACGGTGGGCTATTTTCTGTGCCCCCTTGTTGAGTACATACTTAGGTACCTCGCACTTTTTTTGTCTTGTAGGTATTCATATCCAGAAAATGTGTCAATTGTTTGTCTTGAATGGTTGTAGAATTAATTAGTACCTATGTCTAAAGTTCTGAGGGGAATATATGGCGGGGAGGGGGGGGGGGGTTGACTTTGTTTTAAGTGTTATGTTGTTTTTATGTTTATGTATATTTTATTTCCTTCATTTTTTTTGTCTTTAATATTGTTATGGGTAACAACTGTCACAGTTATAATTTAAAATAAAAATTAGTGGATGTTTGTTTATCCTTACCAATTGTTATCTTGTGAGGTTCTTGTCCATTGACAAGTTTAGAAATAAAAAGAAAATCGAGAGGGAAAAAAATGCTATTTATTTACTTATTTATAAAGGCTTACCAACTAAGACACATACAGACAATCTTAACAATATAACAAGCAACAGTTAATGTATGCTCTTAAATTACAGGTAGGCACAACATTATTTATTAACACTTCAAGCACATTATACCATTACCTACCATTTTATATTAATTTATTTAATCTCAAAAAGCTATACATTCTCCTTTTCAAGTAACACTGGACCCCACACTAGGATACCCTGAGTCGTGGTGTCCAGTCTCTGTCATTAAAAGATTTGTATCATTATTAGCAGGAGTTTATTAAATTATACAGATAAGAATTTAGTTGTGTAAATGAAACTTAACCGCTCAAGCCCCGTCTGTCATACTTGTATGACAGAACAATAGAAAATCTATTGTCTCATTCCGTGGGACTTAAGTTATTAAGGAATATTGTATAAATACAAAAAAAATATTAAGGGTTGTTTATGTTAAGTATAAGGGTGTGTGTGTGTAGTATTATAGTATAACTGTAAGTGTAAGAGTGTTGTAAGAGATTTCTTATGAATTAGGCCCTCCTAATTCATAAGAAATCTCTTACAAAGTGTTGTAAATAAAGCGATAGATATAAATAAAGCGATTACGTTGTAAAGAGTGCTTTACAACGTAATCGCTTTATTTATATCTATCTATTTTTATTATCCATACTGAGTCTGATTCTTTTGCTATGACTACTCACTGAAATAATTATATTTATAAAAAAAAAACATACAAATATACAAAATGTTTTCAGTAAAAAACTATTTTTTTTTGTTAACGGAACTTGTGTATTTTTCATTTGTCATGACAGCCAACTTGAAGTGAATCATTAGTGTTAGTGTAATAAATTATCTATAATATATATTTTATTTGTTAATATATAGATGCAGATCCTCCTTGAAAGCAATCCTGGCAGTGCCCATGATCATTATCATATAAACGAAACAATGGCCCCTACTGAGCATAAACCTCCCCTAAATTAATTATAAAAAAAAAAAATACCAATTTACAGGCATTTTGTCAGTCGGTCTGTCAGCACTGTAAAACGAATTGAAACGCCAAACTGTTGATATTAACTAAAAAACTGTTTTATTCATTACCATTTTGATCTATAATTTCTCTTGACAACACAAAACTCAAACTGACATATATTTCTTTTTCTGTAATAAATTACCAAAAAGATCCCAATTTAGACACAGTCAGTCAGAAAGTTTTAGCAGTTGCTGGTTCTAGGCAATCGTCAACAGTTTTCAGTTGCTGCAATCGATGACAAGTTAGTTGCTAGTTGCCGCAACTAGCAACTTTTAAATATTGTACGGTTTTTAAAGCTGCCGGTTTCCTCAATCGTAGATTGCAACGTTTCGGGCGATTTCACACCTTCCCTCACTCTCCGTGTGCCCGGCAATGCCAGTGTCGCTACGGCAACGGCATACGGCAACTCGGCTATGAACGTTGCTTACAAATTGCGGCAACCGGCAACGTTATAGCAACTATCAACTTTTACAGGAAACTTTTAAAGAGTTGCTAGTTGCCTAAACTTAAGTTGCTCCGTGTGTAAAGCGCCTTAGTGCGTACAATCTTAAGCGGGTTGCATATTAAACTGGAAAAGCGGCTAAACGCGCGGTTAGCCGCCCCCGCGGTTCACCGCTAGTGCGTAAGGGGGGCTAAAAGTTTGTTATTTTAATTGGGAGGGGGTAAAATAATTTTCATTGATATATCATACAGGTGACAAGATTGAAGAGGTTAGGAAACGCTGTTCTAGTCACTTAACAGACTGAATTAGATTGTGTCTTCTGTGGTAATCTTGTCTTACTTTGAAAAAATGGAAAATTATATTTGAAGTGTAAGTAAGGATCGTAGCAGGTGGCGTTCTGTAGTTTCTGCCTACCCTCATGGGAAAAAGGCGTGAGTTTATGTATGCCCACGCAGATTATACGACGTTTTTCAAGACACTAGTGAGGATTAAACATAGTTATAAATTGATTGATTTAAAATAAAATTACAATTTAATTTATCATGAGTAACATTTCGGTCGCCCAATAAAAAAATATGCCCGTTCCCAGCCTTTCTGGTGCAGGCCTTCAAAATAAAACATTATCACTACTTTCTTGGGTCGCTTATAATTATGTTCTGGCGCGAAATTTTTCCTAGTGTCCATATTTTACCTGTCAGGTGGAGAATCAAATTGTTATTAAAGAATTTTTATTACAAGCTTTTATTTAGCTTGCACTGTTCGTATGTATGTAAGTTGTCCTTTTAAAATTTGCAAAACATTTTTCGACCATTTGTTGGTATCCGATTGAGCTGAAAATTTGCATGCACCTTCAGTTCTGATGACAATACAATGTCCAATACTCAATATTGTAATAATTTTAAATTAAAGTTTGTTTTATTTATTTATTTTATTTTTCTCCAATATTTCTTTACCTTATCATCAAACGCTATTACATAATTACGACTACTTTTTTATACGAAAACACCTGCATCTGTGCAATCCAACAATTCGTCAGAGACTGAAACAATTCCGAAATCAAACATAAAAATTGCATTATTTATTCGAGACTTCAAATGAGACAAGTAGACCATGAACGTAATATACATATTATAGTTGATTTCACTCTTTAGTTACGGCATTGATCGTTCATCTTATTTTTTTTTGTTGTGTGATGATGACTAAATCGATGCAGTTTTTCAGATGTATAAATCGTGCCCTTATGGTTAATTATTTATTATTGTGTCTCGAGTTGTACTGTTACATATGAGTATAATGTTATGGGGACTCTTCAGGGATGGAAACCAGGCTATTTTATATGGTAAAAGTTTATTGCATAAAATCACAGGGGTTTACAAAACCCTAAACTATACTTTTCGGTAACGTAGGCAAAGATTGATACGGGCACATGGCGTCGGCGCGACGGATCTGCGCATTGGTTGGCGCGGCACGCGTGTGGCCAGCGGACTGTCGCGCCACGCCGCGTACCAGTAACGGCCATAAGAGTGAGTGAGATAAAAATAGTGGTCTCATTCTACAAACCGCGGCAGCGACCGCGCGTCACCCTCATTGGCCGGCACGGTTTGTGGATTGCTACAATGTGCGATTACGTTATGCTTCAAGCAATTACTATAACTGACTGCCTCGTTTGTCTAGTGGTCGCAAGCGCGACTGCTGTGCATGAGTTCTTGGGTTCGATTCCCAGGTTGGGCAAACTGTTATTGGGTTTTTCCATCAGGGATTTCTCAGTAGAAGCCTCGGAGTCTGGATTTGTGTCCGGTTGATGGCAATAGGCTCGCCCCCTAAAAACATATCTGGCGAAATGTGGGTGTACTATTGGGTACACCTCTGCCTAACCCTTCGGGGACTACAGGCGTGATGATATGTTATGTCAATTACTATAATAAGCTAGAGCATGTCCTATCGTACTAGCATTGTTAAAAAGGTGTACGATTAAACTGTATACAATTATATCAAAGTGGCAATTTGAATTAAATCTCGTAATGATCGTTAAGGAAAATGTAAAGAGGCAAGCGGTGATAATCGATTTGTTTGGATGATTGTTTTAAGTACGAATAATGAAGATTCTTTTCTATTCTCTATCGTACGCCAACATGAAGTGGGTGCAAGTGAGTCTGCTCGTGTTTGTGCTGTTAGTGGCTAACGTGGCGTCGTATTACACTGGTAAATATCAATGTACAAGGTGACAACAGTCTCACCAAGGGGGTATCGTATTACCGCCTCACTCGGGGCGGAAGAACTCATTTGATGATTACAACCGCCTTCCGCTTTAGTCGGTGGCTATACCTACATAACAAAACCAAAGCCGCCGACTTCCAAGCTAAAGTAATTTTTTATTTTGTAGTTTTTGAAAGCGGTTGTCTTTTTTGTGAAAAGGCTATTTATTTTTCACTTTTTAGTGCTTGTGGTTTGAAATCCTTACAAAAAGACCCTTCAAACAATACCTCACACGATATATTCAATTTTGGAAAGTGGTAGGAGGGGGGTTGACATACCGCCTTCCCCACTTCCTTCAGTCAGTCATCTACTACACGTATAAACAAAGCAATTTTTCTTGTTACGGCGGTTCTGCTGTGATTTTATAAGGAGTTCCGTTCTAAATCTCCAAAGTTCATTATCAGATCATGGCAATATTCCTATGGGACCTATTCGGAACGGTATCAGGACATATGCGCGAAAGACATTTCCGCGCCAGACATTTGCGCGAGTCCCTTTGCGCGCCAAGACACATGCGCGAATGGACGTTTGCGCGCCTAGACCTTTCCGCGAACAGACACTTGCGCGAATGGACATTTCCGCGCCAAGACACTTCCGCGACTCCCTTTGCGCGCTGGCCACTTGCGCGAAAGACACTTCCGCGATAGACCTATGCGCGCCTATACTTGCGCGATAGATACTTCCGCGAAATATGCGCGAAGTATATTTTTATAAAGGACAATGGGCAAAATTCTTGAATTAGGGTTCCGTTACTTTTTTTACAAAATATGCGTCATGGGTGTCGTGTCCATGGTTTTCGAAGGTGCTGATGACGAAAATGAAGTCTAAAAGAAAATCCAAGATGGCGGCCGGAAATTTTTCCAAGATATGCTTCATGGGTGTCGTGTCCATGGTTTTCGGGGGTGCTGATGACGAAAATGGTGTCAAAATAAAAATCCAAGATGGCGGCCGGAAAATTTTCCAAGATATGCTTCATGGGTGTGTCGTGTCCATGGTTTTCGATGGTGCTGATGACGAAAATGAGGTCTAAAAGAAAATCCAAGATGGCGGCTGGAAAAATTTCCAAGATATGCTTCATGGGTGTCGTGTCCATGGTTTTCGGGGGTGCTGATGACGAAAATGAGGTCTAAAAGAAAATCCAAGATGGCGGCCGGAAAAATTTCCAAGATATGCTTCATGGGTGTCGTGTCCATGGTTTTCGGGGGTGCTAATGACGAAAATGGTGTCAAAATAATGTCAAAATAACGTCATTAATGTACAGTGGTTGGGTACAAATTACACACTTAAGCAGCTAGCTACCTATCTTTCTGTTTTCTATTATTATTTTTCTATTATTATTTTCTATTATTATTTTCTATTATTATTTTTATTTACTTTTTAATTACTGTGTTTAATTTCTTTGTGTTTTTTTTTTGTTTTATAATTTTAAAGCTATGGATCTCTGTGTCTGAAATAAAGAATATTATTATTATTATTCCATTTATTTATTTGCTATACATAATTATTACATTTTTAAATATTAATATAAAAATAAACATTTAAAAATATAAAAAATAGTAGCCCACCGGTGGCGGAAACAGGGCCCAAGCCACCGGCGGTCAGGGCTCCAAAGAGAGGAACCTCCTAACTATACGGGCCGTATCCAGAAGTACTGCTTTCTGGATCAAGCCCTTGATCCAGCCGCCTAACGAGAGCCTCCTAAGATGTTGGTCGAGGCTCTTGGCTATTAAGCCATTGGCTGTGACGACTATCGGCACAATGATCGCTGAGTCCACCTCCCACATGTCGACAACCTCGCGGGCCAAGTCAAGATACTTGATCTGCTTATCTTTCTCGACCTTCACGAGGTTCACGTCATGTGGGACTGCTATGTCAACAATCATTGCGCGCCTCTCTAAGCGATCCACCACCACTATATCAGGTTTATTGGCCACAATAGTCCTGTCAGTGATGATGGATCGGTCCCAGTACAGTGTGACATTGCCATTTTCAAGAACTGGGTCGGGCACATACCTGTAGTACTGTACTTCCGATTCCACAAGGCCGTATTTTAGAGCAAGTTGCTGATGGATAATCCTGGCCACTAGATTGTGTCTATGCAAGTACTCTTCGTTAGCTAGACGAGAACACCCAGAGATAATATGACGGATTGATTCACCCGGCCGGTGGCATGCCCGACAAATGTCAACCGTGCCATCCTTCACAATAAATCTCCGATAGTTATTCGTCATAATAACTTCGTCCATAATTGCACAGACAAAACCTTCGGTTTCCCCAAATAGGTCACCAAATCGGAGCCAGGATACGGACGCTAAGAAATCTACATCGGGCCCATGTTGGGCCCGAAAAAAGCGCCCGTGGAGCTCCTTACTCTGCCATATCTCCTCGCGATCTTTAGTCTCAAGCACTACAGGTTTGCGCCAGTTCTCTTTAGCCAAGGAGAGCGGGGTAAGGCCCTTATCCACCAAAACCACATCTCGGTGCATCCCCACGTCGGCTTCTAGGAAATATTCCCTGAGACTGCATATCTCGCGATTGTGGAGAGTCTTAGCATTTAAGAAGCCACGACCTCCACACTTCCGCGGGATATACAGTCTCATCACCGATGACCGTGGATGATGCATCCGATATGCCGTCAGTAGTTTACGGACCCTCCCGTCCAGAGCGTCAAGTTCCGTTTGAGTCCATTTGAGTATGCCAAAAGAGTACATCAAAACCGGCATGACCCACCCGTTGAAGGCGCGCACCTTATTGCCTCCTGACAAAAGACTATTAAAAACTTTTTTCAGGCGGCCAAAGAAGCGCTCCTTCAACGATTGTTTCATGTCAATAGCATTGATGCCCAACGCTTCCGACATACCCAAATACTTATAGGTCTCGGTTGAAGAAAGGGATCTAAGGTTTATGGAATCCGAGAGTTGAATTCCCTCGGATTCCACAATCCCCCCTCGCTTGACATGCATGACCGCACATTTGTCCACACCAAATTCCATCCTGATGGCGCTACTAAAGGTTTCTGTTACCCTTAATAGTTCCATCAGTTGCAATCTGTTGGGGGCAAAGAGTTTAACGTCATCCATGTAAAGAAGGTGAGATACTACCTGGCCACCTCTCTTCAATCGATAGCCTAGACCTGAATCCTCCAGCAGTGTGCTTAGGGGATTCAAGGCTAAGCAAAACCAAAGCGGACTCAAACTATCGCCCTGAAATATACCTCGCTCAATCCTTATCGGTTCGCTATTCCGCTGGACATGTCGACACCCTGGATAGCGAAGAACTGTCCTCCACTGCCCCATACACGATGTCAGGAAGGCGCGTAGAGTTGCATCGATCTTATACAACTCCAGCACCCTCATGAGCCATGTATGTGGCACGGAATCATAGGCCTTCTTGTAGTCTATCCAGCATGTCGACAAATCCTTACGGGATCGACGAACCTGTTGGCTGATGGCCATGTCAATCAAGAGCAGCTCCTTGGTACCGCGGGACCCTTTCCTACATCCATTTTGAGAGGGAGACATGATATTATTAATGTCTATATGATTGTTAATTTTAGTTCTCAAAATGGATGTAAGAATTTTATAGACCGTCGGCAAACATGTGATTGGTCTATAATTTTTGGGTTCCGCAGTATTACCAGATTTATGGAGCAAGTGGGTTATACCTGTCGTTAGGAATTGGGGTAGCGATCCAGATTCTAAAGCTGACTGGAATCGGGACGCCAAGCAAACGTGCGAGCTTCTGAACCATTTAATCCAGAAGTTATGCAGCCCGTCCGGTCCTGGAGATTTCCAATTAGGCAATGAACGGACCGCACGAGCTACATCTTGGGGGCTGATGATAATTGCCCCCATTTCCGGTATTGGATCGCACATTCGCTCGACTTCCCGGGTCCAATCACCTTCGGTGTGACTGACAGGCACCGACCAGATGCTGCGCCAAAACGAGCACATGGCGTCATCATCCGGCAGGCGCGTATCAGACACACCCTGAATCGGTCGCTCCCAAGCCCTGTAAACCCACCTTTCATCACTTTGGAATGTGCGATTCTGGGTGTATCGTTCCACTCTCCGCTTATACCTACGGATACGGTTTGCCCATGCATACACCTTCTGCTTCAGAAAGTCGATGCGCTCTGTGACCCGGGATATATAATCTTGAGGACTGATATCAATCCCCGAGAATGCCCGTCTCACAAAGCGCATCACCCTTGGGCGAGTATTGCCCTCCCTGAAACAGATAAGTTTGCCAATGAGCACTCTGGTCTCACCAATACGCCGTTCAATCCTGCACTGCCACGCTGGTACGGTAGGTTTTGGTCGTGTAGCTCTTTCATCATTAGGAAATTTGACGTGAGCTACACGACATGCCGCAGCAGCCGCACAGTACAGAATCGAATTGCATCAGCGAGGTCTCCACAGTTATCAAAATAATTTGATAACTGTGAATCCAAAGCACACACCAGCGCCCTATTTTTGTTATGCATAGGCAAACGAGGCATGCGTGGTCTGTCCTCAAGCGGCATGAGTCTATACTCCCGAATCGCACCCTCCAAAGCACTCCTGATTTCCTCACTGCACTGGGTACTTACATGAATAACCATATCATCGCTCTCCCCGTCGTCGTGTCTGGGTGTTGTGGTGGATTGTGAACATACCACATCCACAGACTGCGACGGAGGAGCAACGACATGGCTCCTCTGTATCTCAGATCGAAGACGATCAAGTACACTGTCATCCAACATATGATTACGCAAGATGACCCGCACCTGATCCGACAGTCGTTGCGCCGAAACGTTGACAGCTGGCTCAAGCACCTGAAACAGAGAGAGCATCCGAACACGGTACGCGGTCAGGTTGTTTCCTCCCTCTGTCGCCCCAAAGTATGAGCGCATGACATTTTCATTGATGGATTGTGTCCATCTCATGCGCTGCACACTTCCGCCGGAAGCTGGGACCCTATTAGAGGCCTGTGGGCCTCGGGATCCTAAGCCCTCCGGTGGCCGGCGTCCTCCCCGTCGACGAACAGGTGGTGGCGTCGAAGGCGGAGAGAAATACTCGTCGCTCGAGCTCGACGCAACTGCCGAGGCCGGTATCACAGCACTCACGGTGGGGCTGGTTTCCGGCGGCGGCGAGGCGGAGCTGAGCGACGAGGCCGGAGATGGTAGGCGTGCTCTTCTAGCTGCGGCTCTAGTTATCATAATAGAGTTTTCATTTTCATTTTCATTGCTCTGCTGACGTTATATGTGACATGACATGTCATCCGGTTATCTGTTATATTTATTTTTGGTTTTCATTATACTATTGTAAATGCTTTTTCAGTAATTTCGCTCCTTCTTGGTCAAATATAGTTTTGAGTATGTTTTTGTAGGTATATAATATATTTTTATTATTTATTTATGAAAGAAAATCAAAAGCGTATTATGACGTTCAGTGTTGCCGATTTATTATTATTATTCCATTTATTTATTTAGTGTACATATATAATTACATTTTTAAATATTAATATAAAAATAAACATTTAAAAATATAAAAAATAGTAGCCCACCGGTGGCGGAAACAGGGTCCAAGCCACCGGCGGTCAGGGCTCCAAAGAGAGGAACCTCCTAACTATACGGGCCGTATCCAGAAGTACTGCTTTCTGGATCAAGCCCTTGATCCAGCCGCCTAACGAGAGCCTCCTAAGATGTTGGTCGAGGCTCTTGGCTATTAAGCCATTGGCTGTGACGACTATCGGCACAATGATCGCTGAGTCCACCTCCCACATGTCGACAACCTCGCGGGCCAAGTCAAGATACTTGATCTGCTTATCTTTCTCGACCTTCACGAGGTTCACGTCATGTGGGACTGCTATGTCAACAATCATTGCGCGCCTCTCTAAGCGATCCACCACCACTATATCAGGTTTATTGGCCACAATAGTCCTGTCAGTGATGATGGATCGGTCCCAGTACAGTGTGACATTGCCATTTTCGAGAACTGGGTCGGGCACATACCTGTAGTACTGTACTTCCGATTCCACAAGGCCGTATTTTAGAGCAAGTTGCTGATGGATAATCCTGGCCACTAGATTGTGTCTATGCAAGTACTCTTCGTTAGCTAGACGAGAACACCCAGAGATAATATGACGGATTGATTCACCCGGCCGGTGGCATGCCCGACAAATGTCAACCGTGCCATCCTTCACAATAAATCTCCGATAGTTATTCGTCATAATAACTTCGTCCATAATTGCACAGACAAAACCTTCGGTTTCCCCAAATAGGTCACCAAATCGGAGCCAGGATACGGACGCTAAGAAATCTACATCGGGCCCATGTTGAGCCCGAAAAAAGCGCCCGTGGAGCTCCTTACTCTGCCATATCTCCTCGCGATCTTTAGTCTCAAGCACTACAGGTTTGCGCCAGTTCTCTTTAGCCAAGGAGAGCGGGGTAAGGCCCTTATCCACCAAAACCACATCTCGGTGCATCCCCACGTCGGCTTCTAGGAAATATTCCCTGAGACTGCATATCTCGCGATTGTGGAGAGTCTTAGCATTTAAGAAGCCACGACCTCCACACTTCCGCGGGATATACAGTCTCATCACCGATGACCGTGGATGATGCATCCGATATGCCGTCAGTAGTTTACGGACCCTTCCGTCCAGAGCGTCAAGTTCCGTTTGAGTCCATTTGAGTATGCCGAAAGAGTACATCAAAACCGGCATGACCCACCCGTTGAAGGCGCGCACCTTATTGCCTCCTGACAAAAGACTATTAAAAACTTTTTTCAGGCGGCCAAAGAAGCGCTCCCTCAACGATTGTTTCATGTCAATAGCATTGATGCCCAACGCTTCCGACATACCCAAATACTTATAGGTCTCGGTTGAAGAAAGGGATCTAAGGTTTATGGAATCCGAGAGTTGAATTCCCTCGGATTCCACAATTCCCCCTCGCTTGACATGCATGACCGCACATTTGTCCACACCAAATTCCATCCTGATGGCGCTACTAAAGGTTTCTGTTACCTTTAATAGTTCCATCAGTTGCAATCTGTTGGGGGCAAAGAGTTTAACGTCATCCATGTAAAGAAGGTGAGATACTACCTGGCCACCTCTCTTCAATCGATAGCCTAGACCTGAATCCTCCAGCAGTGTGCTTAAGGGATTCAAGGCTAAGCAAAACCAAAGCGGACTCAAACTATCGCCCTGAAATATACCTCGCTCAATCCTTATCGGTTCGCTATTCCGCTGGACATGTCGACACCCTGGATAGCGAAGAACTGTCCTCCACTGCCCCATACACGATGTCAGGAAGGCGCGTAGAGTTGCATCGATCTTATACAACTCCAGCACCCTCATGAGCCATGTATGTGGCACGGAATCATAGGCCTTCTTGTAGTCTATCCAGCATGTCGACAAATCCTTACGGGATCGACGAACCTGTTGGCTGATGGCCATGTCAATCAAGAGCAGCTCCTTGGTACCGCGGGACCCTTTCCTACATCCATTTTGAGAGGGAGACATGATATTATTAATGTCTATATGATTGTTAATTTTAGTTCTCAAAATGGATGTAAGAATTTTATAGACCGTCGGCAAACATGTGATTGGTCTATAATTTTTGGGTTCCGCAGTATTACCAGATTTATGGAGCAAGTGGGTTATACCTGTCGTTAGGAATTGGGGTAGCGATCCAGATTCTAAAGCTGACTGGAATCGGGACGCCAAGCAAACGTGCGAGCTTCTGAACCATTTAATCCAGAAGTTATGCAGCCCGTCCGGTCCTGGAGATTTCCAATTAGGCAATGAACGGACCGCACGAGCTACATCTTGGGGGCTGATGATAATTGCCCCCATTTCCGGTATTGGATCGCACATTCGCTCGACTTCCCGGGTCCAATCACCTTCGGTGTGACTGACAGGCATCGACCAGATGCTGCGCCAAAACGAGCACATGGCGTCATCATCCGGCAGGCGCGTATCAGACACACCCTGAATCGGTCGCTCCCAAGCCCTGTAAACCCACCTTTCATCACTTTGGAATGTGCGATTCTGGGTGTATCGTTCCACTCTCCGCTTATACCTACGGATACGGTTTGCCCATGCATACACCTTCTGCTTCAGAAAGTCGATGCGCTCTGTGACCCGGGACATATAATCTTGAGGACTGATATCAATCCCCGAGAATGCCCGTCTCACAAAGCGCATCACCCTTGGGCGAGTATTGCCCTCCCTGAAACAGATTAGTTTGCCAATGAGCACTCTGGCCTCACCAATACGCCGTTCAATCCTGCACTGCCACGCTGGTACGGTAGGTTTTGGTCGTGTAGCTCTTTCATCATTAGGAAATTTGACGTGAGCTACACGACATGCCGCAGCAGCCGCACAGTACAGAATCGAATGAGCATCAGCGAGGTCTCCACAGTTATCAAAATAATTTGATAACTGTGAATCCAAAGCACACACCAGCGCCCTATTTTTGTTATGCATAGGCAAACGAGGTATGCGTGGTCTGTCCTCAAGCGGCATGAGTCTATACTCCCGAATCGCACCCTCCAAAGCACTCCTGATTTCCTCACTGCACTGGGTACTTACATGAATAACCATATCATCGCTCTCCCCGTCGTCGTGTCTGGGTGTTGTGGTGGATTGTGAACATACCACATCCACAGACTGCGACGGAGGAGCAACGACATGGCTCCTCTGTATCTCAGATCGAAGACGATCAAGTACACTGTCATCCAACATATGATTACGCAAGATGACCCGCACCTGATCCGACAGTCGTTGCGCCGAAACGTTGACAGCTGGCTCAAGCACCTGAAACAGAGAGAGCATCCGAACACGGTACGCGGTCAGGTTGTTTCCTCCCTCTGTCGCCCCAAAGTATGAGCGCATGACATTTTCATTGATGGATTGTGTCCATCTCATGCGCTGCACACTTCCGCCGGAAGCTGGGACCCTATTAGAGGCCTGTGGGCCTCGGGATCCTAAGCCCTCCGGTGGCCGGCGTCCTCCCCGTCGACGAACAGGTGGTGGCGTCGAAGGCGGAGAGAAATACTCGTCGCTCGAGCTCGACGCAACTGCCGAGGCCGGTATCACAGCACTCACGGTGGGGCTGGTTTCCGGCGGCGGCGAGGCGGAGCTGAGCGACGAGGCCGGAGATGGTAGGCGTGCTCTTCTAGCTGCGGCTCTTGTAATCATAATAAAGTTTTCATTTTCATTGTTCTGCTGACGTTATATGTGACATGACATGTCATCCGGTTATCTGTTATATTTATTTTTGGTTGACATCAAACTATTGTAAATGCTTTTTCAGTAATTTCGCTCCTTCTTGGTCAAATATAGTTTTGAGTATGTTTTTGTAGGTATATAATATATTTTTATTATTTATTTATGAAAGAAAATCAAAAGCGTATTATGACGTTCAGTGTTGCCCTTTATTATTATTATTATTATTATTATTATTATTATTAAAATGAAAATCCAAGATGGCGGCCGGAAAATTTTCCAAGATATGCTTCATGGGTGTCGTGTCCATGGTTTTCGGGGTTGCTGATGACGAAAATGAGGTCAAAATGAAAATCCAAGATGGCGGCCGGAAAATTTTCCAAGATATGCTTCATGGGTGTCGTGTCCATGGTTTTTGAGGGTGCTGATGACGAAAATGAGTTCTAAAAGAAAATCCAAGATGGCGGCCGGAAAAATTTCCAAGATATGCTTCATGGGTGTCGTGTCCATGGTTTTCGGGGGTGCTGATGACGAAAATGAGGTCAAAATGAAAATTCAAGATGGCGGCCGTAAAATTTTCCAAGATATGCTTTATGGGTGTCGTGTCCGTGGTTTTCGGGGGTGCTGATGACGAAAATGAGGCCTAAAAGAAAATCCAAGATGGCGGCCGGAAAATTTTCCAAGATATGCTTCATGGGTGTCGTGTCCATGGTTTTCGGGGGTGCTGATGACGAAAATGAGGTCAAAATGAAAATCCAAGATGGCGGCCGGAAAATTTTCCAGGATATGCTTCATGGGTGTCGTGTCCATGGTTTTCGGGGGTGCTGATGACGAAAATGAGGTCAAAATGAAAATCCAAGATGGCGGCCGGAAGAAATATCTTGGAAAATTTTCCAGCCGCCATCTTGGATTTTCATTTTGACCTCATATTCGTCATCAGCACCCCTCAAAACC
Source organism: Hoplodrina ambigua (assembly GCA_949774945.1). Lineage (NCBI taxonomy): Eukaryota > Metazoa > Arthropoda > Insecta > Lepidoptera > Noctuidae > Hoplodrina > Hoplodrina ambigua. The sequence goes on from OX458994.1 coordinate 5,407,357, forward strand.
ATTGATACGACACCCATGAAGCATATCTTGGAAAATTTTCCGGCCGCCATCTTGGATTTTCATTTTCAGAAGGGTTAGGCAGAGGTGTTCCCATTAGTACACCCACATTTCGCCAGTTATGTTTTGTTAGTCCCATGTAATAGGGGGCGAGCCTATTGCCATCAACCGGGCACAAATCCAGACTCCGAGGCTGCTACTGAGAAATTCGTGATGGAAAAACCCAATAACACTTTGCCCGACCTGGGAATCGAACCCAAGACCTCATGCACAGCAGTCGCGCTTGCGACCACTAGACCCACGAGGCAGTCAATACAATACCAATATACAAAATGTCTTAACATGTAACTTAACAAATATTGTAATTACCAACTTATACAAAATCTTCGTTACTAGATAGAGCTCAAAACAAAATTATGGTAATCATGTGTATCGGCGCAAGTGCATTATTTAAAGAACCTCGTCAACTATATAAGATGCAGCTACATCAACGAATAATTAGATTAAGAGTTGATTACAATTATGATCACGAATTAATTGTTTAAAAACACAAATTATGTTAATGTTATTTATTTTGAGGGTTAATTAATTATTATTGATGATTAATTAATTATAATTGTATGGTTCAATTAATTATCAGTTTATTTACTCCAAAAGATTGTAAAAATAATCATTTATTTACAAAGTTAGAATCCTAACCTAAAAACTCAAACACGTGCGCCGAGCACGTGGTTAGTGTCTATAAATACAGGCGACAGCCACAGAGCGGCTCAGTTGCGCACGAGCCGTCGGACGGAACACATCTCTGTGAGTCATATTTATACTTTTTTTTTTTTTTTTTTTTTTGTTTTTTTTTGTTTTTTTTTTTGTTTTTTTTGTTTTTTTTTTTTGAAGATGATTAATTAATTATAATTGTATGGTTCAATTAATTATCAGTTTATTTACTCCAAAAGATTGTAAAAATAATCATTTATTTACAAAGTTAGAATCCTAACCTAAAAACTCAAACACGTGCGCCGAGCACGTGGTTAGTGTCTATAAATACAGGCGACAGCCACAGAGCGGCTCAGTTGCGCACGAGCCGTCGGACGGAACACATCTCTGTGAGTCATATTTATACTTTTTTGTTTTTTTTTTTTTTTTTTTGGGACAAGCCCGCCACACTGTTCCCACCCACTGCAACTCCTGAAAGCCAGAATCAACAGTGGAGGCCACCAGAAAAGCGTCGAGGCAATGAAGCTCGACGAGTCCCAGAGAAACGATTTACTGTCTTGGGTCCCGCAACGAAATATTTATACTGTCGTCCTTGTAAAAAGTGTTTTATTTGAAGAAGATGGAAAATAACCAAGAGTGTGATGTCAGCAATGCTTTTTTTTTTTTTTTTTTGAGGTGGTAAAAATCATCAAATGACTCCGACTGACGAAGGACTGTCAGACTTTTACTGACTAAAAAAACCACCCTGTTCCTTCTGTTGCCCTGCAACCCCGGCAGGCGTTGGCTCCGTTGGGGGCCCCGTCCCTGTGCTGACAGCTCTTTGAGGCGCGCGCGAACAGAACGCGCCGTCGACCCGGGCTTGGTCCTTGATCGGACGGCGAGCTACCCATTACTCGCCGTCCGCAAGCCCGCGCCTACGGTGGCCGGATGTCGCCTCGCGACGTCCGACGCCCTGGGCGTCTCCCGCGGCGGCTGGGGCGTGAGGTGGTTCTCTCCGTCACGCGGCCCGCCTCCTCCTTCGCTAGCATTACTGCTTCGCAGAAGGAGGTGACTGCATCCCATTCCCTCTCGCCCCGGAGCATGGCCTGAACCAGGTCCGGACGCGAGAGGTTGCCGCCGCCTATCACCTCCGTGAGGGCACGGCGGTGCTCTGCCCAAGCGGAGCAGTCCTGCACCGTATGCTCCACCGTGTCCTCCGGGCGATCCACACAGTGGTGACACCCGGGCGTTTCCTCTCGCCCTATCCGACACAGGAACCTCCCGAAACAACCGTGTCCGGTGAGGACCTGCGTCAGGCGGTAGGTGAGGACGCCGTAGCGCCTCTCCAGCCACACCTCAAAGAGGGGTCTTGTCGCCGCGATTGCGGCGTGCCCGAACTTGGGTTGCGACAGTCGCATCTCCCATCCCGCCATGAGATCGCACCGGAGTTCACTCCGCAGTGCACGATTTGCCGCGGCAGCGGGGTTTCACCCCGGCGCTGCGCGTCCACACGCCACTCGTAGACGCGCTGGAGGACTGTTGCCTCCAGATCCCACGGCGGCAATCCGGCAAGGAGGCTTGCCGCTTCGCCGGAGACCGTGCGATATCCCCGGATCATCCGGATGGCCATGACCCTCTGGCATGCCACCAACTTGGCTGGTGGCCGCCGCCTGATGGTAGGGGCCCCGTAGAAGGCCATGGACCGCACGACTCCGGCGTAAAGCCTCCGGTAGGAGGCGCCTGGTCCCCCGAGGTTGGGCAGGAGCCGCCAAAAAGCAGCCCCAGCCCTGTCCAATCGCGGAGCCAGACGTCGGAAGTGCTCCTTGAAGCTCCACCGGCTGTCGAGGACGAGACCCAGATACTTCATCGTCGCCTCGACGCCGATGTGAACCCCTCCCACCGTTATTTGGGAACCCGACGGTGGCGCGTTCCGAAGACCATGAAAGCACATGGCCTCGGATTTGTGCAATGCCACCTCGAGTCCCAATTGCCGGATTCTTTCGACGACTGTCGCAACCTCTCGCGTCGCTAGGTCGGCCGCCGCCTGGTGCGACTCTCCCTGTGCCAGGACGAGCATGTCGTCAGCGTAGCAGACTACGCTGACGCCGTCAGGGAGGTCGGCGCGCAGCACCCAGTCGTATCCAATGTCCCACAGAAGCTGTCCCAGGACCGATCCATGTGGGACACCGCACGACATCTCTCGCCGGTTCCACTCTCCCCGTTGGCCGGGGTAGACGACGGCCCTATCCGTCAGATAGTCCTCGACAACACGACGAAGGTAGGTCGGCATCCGGTGATACCGGAGTGCCTCCCTGATGCAACTCCAGGCCAGGGTGTTGAAGGCATTGGAGATGTCGAGAGACACCGCCAAGACGACCCTGCCCCGGGATACTGCTTCCCCCTTCGTGAGGGCCCTCACGCGCATGATGGCGTCCACCGTGGAAGCTTAACTGGCTCTCCGCAAGGTCCGGCCCGGATCTCCCCAGGTGCCCGACGAGGCGGTTTGCAATTACTCTTTCAAAGAGCTTGCCCACCTCGTCGAGCAGCACGATGGGCTGGTATGCGGACGGTGAGTCCGCAGGGCGCCCCGGCTTCTTGATGAGGACCAGTTTCCCCGTCTTCCAACGAAGCGGGAACTGGCCCCTCTCTAAACATGCGCTTAAGAGCCTCCCTAGTCGAGGACCGAGAGCCCCCGAGGCCAGGACCCAGGCTTTCCCAGGTAAGCCGTCGGGTCCCGGGGCGGTATTCTTGGCCTTCAGCCGTTGTACCGCCACTCTCAGATCTACCTCGGCCACCTCCGGAGCATTGTAGTCGCCGCCGTCGCTGTGGTCCGCGTCTTCGTCTGACACCACCAGTGGCGGAGCCATGGGCGGGGGGGGTATGTTCCCGCCGAGAAGGAAACAGGGCGCCGACGCCCTGTCGCCTGACGTCCCTGTCCAGAGCCTCCAGCATCTCCCTGCGGGATAGATTCCTAGCCCGCAGCATCCCATCTAGGAGGGCGGTCTTCGCCGCCCTGTACCCCTCGTACAGCTCCGCCTCAATGGCTGCCGCATTCGGAGGTCGGATGCGGCACCGCCTCGCGTAGTGCCGTTATCTCGCGCGACCACCAGTACACCTGACGCCGGGCGCTTCCTGGCCGGGCCCGGGGCATTGCCATGTCGCAGATCACGGACATGGCCTCCTGGAACCACTCCGCCTCGTCGTTGACGTCGGCAGGCCTGTCTGGTGACGACACCCAGGCCTGCACGAACGAGGCTTCCAGGAAGAGCTCCCGGTCCGGCTGCTTCAGCGCCCATCGCGGACCACTCGGGGTCTGTCGGACCGGCGTATCTGGGATCTGGGCGGAGACGTCGAACCGGATGTACCGGTGGTCGGGATATGTCTCCACCCCCTCCTCTACGCGCCAGTCAACGACACGTGGCGACAGAGCGAGACTGGCGAACGAGATGTCCACCACCGACTCGCCCCGCATCCGTACACACGTGGGGACAGAACCCCGGTTCAGGATGACCAGGCCTGTCTCCAGAGCCCAGTCCTCCACCATCTTGCCCCGTGCATGGTCCGTGTACCGGGAACCCCAAGCCACGTTCTTGGCATTGAAGTCCCCGAGGACCAACACAGGGAGGGAACCGAACCCGGCGACGACGACTCCTAGCTCCCTAAGGGAGACGTGGAACTCGGCGAGAGTTCGGTTCGGGGAGAAGTAAACGCCTACAACGGCGATCTCCCCGAACCGTGCTGCCACACAGCCCCGTCCTCTCTTGACGCTCTCGAGAGATAGGGTTCCGGCGGCAGCCGACGCGATTATGACCACCGAGCAGTCGATCAGCCACTGCGCCATGCTCTGGACCAAGAGATCCTGAGCGGCGGCGCAGTGGTTGATATTGGCCTGGAGGAGGCGCAATGGGGCCGTGACTAGCCCTCCATTACATCCCCCTCCAGGGCCCTCCTCGAGGGCGGAATCGCCCTAGCGACGGCGGCGACAGTGGCGGCGGCAGCGGAGGGCCTACCTCTACCGCTGGCCTTGGCGGGTGGGGCGCAGGCCTTGCCTCCTGCCCGGTGATCGGCCGGCTTGCCATCAGCAGGTCATCAGCACCCCCGAAAACCATGGACACGACACCCATGAAGCATATCTTGGAAAATTTTCCGGCCGCCATCTTGGATTTTCATTTTGACACCATTTTCGTCATTAGCACCCCCGAAAACCATGGACACGACACCCATGAAGCATATCTTGGAAATTTTTCCGGCCGCCATCTTGGATTTTCATTTTGACCTCATTTTCGTCATCAGCACCCCCGAAAACCATGGACACGACACCCATGAAGCATATCTTGGAAAATTTTCCGGCCGCCATCTTGGATTTTCATTTTGACACCATTTTCGTCATTAGCACCCCCGAAAACCATGGACACGACACCCATGAAGCATATCTTGGAAAATTTTCCGGCCGCCATCTTGGATTTTCATTTTGACACCGTTTTCGTCATTAGCACCCCCGAAAACCATGGACACGACACCCATGAAAGATATCTTGGAAATTTTTCCGGCCGCCATCTTGGATTTTCTTTTAGACCTCATTTTCGTCATCAGCACCCTCGAAAACCATGGACACGACACCCATGACGCATATTTTGTAAAAAAAGTAACGGAACCCTAATTCAAGAATTTTGCCCATTGTCCTTTATAAAAATATACTTCGCGCATATTTCGCGGAAGTATCTATCGCGCAAGTATAGGCGCGCATATGTCTGTCGCGGAAGTGTCTTTCGCGCAAGTGGCCAGCGCGCAAAGGGACTCGCGGAAGTGTCTTGGCGCGGAAATGTCCATTCGTGCAAGTGTCTGTTCGCGGAAAGGTCTAGGCGCGCAAAAGTCCATTCGCGCATGTGTCTTGGCGCGCAAAGGGACTCGCGCAAGTGTCTGGCGCGGAAATGTCTTTCGCGCAAGTGTACCAGATCCATTCGGAACTATACTTACTCTTTCAAACAAAAAAAGAATCATCCAAATCGATTCATAATTGGCGGAGTAATCGTAGAACATATATAAGAAAAAAAAACATACGCGTCGAATTGAGAACTTCCTCCTTTTTGAAGTCGGTTGAAAAAGAAAAAGCTTTTTGTTATAATTGAGATCAATTTTTTTTTCTTTTTTTTTTCAGAAAAAGACTTCAGACAGATGTGCACATATAATTGGGAATGCCCCACTGACTGCCTCTGCATTAATTACGGCGCACCCACCGAACCAAGGCGGTGCACATGCGGCCTCGAGTAGGGCTTTTGTTATGAGCTTCTTTCGTGTTTTAGAAATTCAATTCGGTTTGCTTTCAACCCGTGTTATAATGCCCACACTTTCTTTAATATATTGCCATAAAAAATACGTATTCCCCAAACCGCTTTGGGCCATGGAGGGCAATCTCTTGCGCAAACGCAGGTGCACTCCTTCCCTCACTCTGTGATGGGACGGCAGTCCGACGCAACCGAAGAGATATCAGGCGTAGGACCAGGCTTTACTTGCTTTCCGAGTTTGTTACACTTTTAACAAACTCCGGGCTGCTGAGAAATCCTTTAAGGAAAAATCCAATAACACTTCCGTTGCCCGTCCTGGGAATGACCCAGGAACCCACACTCGGTAGTCACGCTTGCGACCACAATACCAGCCTACTAGTTCCACTAAGGGTTGCCAGATGCTAAATCAAATGATCCTAAACAAACGAAATGAGACACCAACCGACAAGTCCATATCCCAGAATGTCCATGTCCCAAAAAGTCCATATCCCCAAATGTACATATCCCAAAATGTCATATCCCAGAACGTCCAAATCCTAGAATGTCCATGTCCAGGAATGTCCATAATACATACCAGAGTGTCTTTTCTACTTTATACTAACAAAATTATACGGTGGGTTAAAAAAAAACAACTGTTTTCAATTGTCAATTATGTATTATAGTTTTTGCTATCGTCCCCGTTACGAGAAGCTAGAAATTTTGTAAACACACATTCAGGGATCGCAACCCTTTGATCAAATACTGCGTTACGACAGCACGAACTTACTTACTTTGAAAATGACTGTCCAGATGTTTGCATTCTAGTACCACAAAACATTAGACGGCAGCGCTTTACATCGCTATAATATAACCCGACCAAGTGAAACTGCTCGTTAGTTTCGTAGTACACGTATGTGACTTTGAGTTGATTGAATTTTGCAATATTTGTTATCGAGTATTGTCGCTACGTAACTTAGTAGAAGTTTATTGTTTACATAATTTATAGCTTCTCGTGACGGGGCCGTTTAAGCTTATGATTAACAGTACATTGTCTTCTAGTCTACCTGGCGTCTGCAGGAGACGGCTGTTCCTGCGCTAGAGTCGATGACCAGCCCGATGCGAGGTGTTTCAACTACAAATGCCTTACCTGAAGTTACATAAAAATGCTGATAAATCTTATTAAATTTAATAATAATAAACCGTTCTTTTTTTATACTACATTCTACCAATGATTTTATCTGTGTAGAAGTCAAATCCTTACTAATATTATAAATGCGAAAGTGTGTCTGTCTGTCTGCTCTCTTCATGCTAAACCCGCTGAACCGATTTTGGTGAAATTTTGTATAGAGATTGTTTAAGACCCGGGGAACGACATAAATAGTTTTTATCCCGGAAATCACCCAAAAAGGGGGGTGGAAGTTTGTATGCAAGTACGATATAAACAAGTTCCACGCGGACGTACTCGCGGGCAAAAGCTAGTATATCGTGAAACGATATGACACTGCAATGTTGTGTAACTTTGTCGTGTTGCTACATAAACGGGCGGAGATTTGTGTCGCGTTGATGCGAACTAAATCATCGTGTATACGCGATGTTCTTGTCTACGCTGTTCATAAGGCGGGCGAAGATTCATCGTGCCGGATTGTGTTGTTCTCTGTTGTGCAGCGTAACGTAAGTTTAGCCACCGAGCGAATTTTGTCGCGACAAATCCCTTATGCGCGACAGTTTACCGACAGTGCCCCGATAACACGTGTTCGCCCGAATGCAACGCATCGCAACGGTCTACCCGGCCACGCTCTGTAAAAGCGACAATACACGGTGAAAAACCTTCAAATGTTATAAATATGGCAATGACAGGAATCTCTGTTGAAGCGACATATTCGTATACACACTGGTGAAAGACTTTACACATGTTTACGTATACAAATAGGTGAAAAACCTTACTTATAATACGCCGCGCCACGAAGACTTGACAAGCATCAGTAATGGGGAGCTTGCGCAGGTATGGATGGACGAAATAGTTCTCTTTAATTTGTGTATGTATTCAGGGATATTTCGATGGTAACTAGATTTAAATTTTCAAAAATATAATACATACATACATAACATCACGCCTGTAATCCCCGAAGGGTTAGGCAGAGGTGTACCCATTAGTACACCCACATTTCGCCAGTTATGTTTTTACTGCCTCGTTGGTCTAGTGGTCACAAGCGCGACTGCTGTGCATGAGGTCTTGGGTTCGATAGCAGATCTCAGTAGCAGCCTCGGAGTCTGGATTTGTGCCCGGTTGATGGCAATAGGCTCGCCCCCTATTACATGGGACTAAAATATAATATTTATTACGAAATAATAAGGTGTGGTGTGTCAAGTCTCATCTTTCGTGGCACGTATTGTACAAATATTTTCAAGAAGTACACAGGGTGTGAAAAGTCAATAAAGCAGTTGAAAGTAATTTTTAATACACCGTATCAAACTACGTCAAAACACCTGCCTTAACACAGTGCCTTTTGTCTTGTATTACTTCAGCAAATACAAATAAAAACTAGTTTGTTCGTTTTGTAGTAGCCGTTTATTGTTGTTACCACATTTATTGCCAGCAAATTATTGTTAAATTATATCTTAAATATATCTTGGGACAACTCACACACGGCTATCTGATTCCAAGCTAAGCAGAGCTTGTGTTATGGTAACCAGACAACTGATATACATACTTATATAATTTATAAATACATACATATTATAGATAAATCACACCCAGACACAGAACTAACAATCATGTCACACACAAAGTTTGTCCTGGGTGGGAATCGAACCCACGACCTCCGGCTTAGCAGTCAGGGCCGCTAACCCCTAGACCAACAGGCCCGTCTTGTTATGTTATAGTTTGTTTGTTTTTTCGTTTGAAAGCGCTAATCTACAAATCTACTAGTCCGGTTTTGGTAATTCTTTTCGCTAATGGAAGCTACGTTTTATTATCCCTGTTTTTTAGTGATTCGTACCTCATTCGGCAAAAACAGGACCCTTATAGGATCACTGTGTTGTTCGTCTGTCAAGACCCTTTATCTTAGGAACGCGTGGAACGCTTCAATTAATAGACTCAGGTTTTCTACCCCTTGGAGCAGTGAAAACCCGAGTTTCTTTTAAAGACAATGATTAAATTGAAAATTCAATGCTTTTATAATTTGCATTGACATATTTTTCTCTGGAAACTCATTCATTTGACACCGATGTCATCCGGGAGTGCACAAAAGTCCGCCATCTTGGCTGTGCCGCCATATTGGATTTAGAATGACGTCAGTTAAAAACTTGACTATATGCATTGTCAACCAAGCATAATTTCAGCTGTATCAAGATTTGCAAACATACATACATACCTACATTGCAAAATAAATAAAAGCTTGTAAATTACATCTGTTATAAACCTATTTTATGTAAATAAAAAATATTTGTATTACCGAAGTATACAATACGAATAAAAATAATTAAATAAAAACATTATATACAATAGTATTCGTGTTAATAATTAATATTAACAGTCTGCAAGCAGCTGTTAGCGAGGTAAGTACCGTTGCATTTCATTCATAATATAAGAGACAAACCGGTCAAGTCCGAGTAGCACACGAAAGGTTCCGTACGAAAGTATAAAGTTTATTCTTCATTTTTTTTAAATGTGTTGCTAAGTACAAAACTCGAAAACGGCTGGACTTTTTTTGTTATGTTCGTAATTTCCCGAATAAGGTTTTTAGGATAACTCGTCGTGATGGCTCAGTGATTAAGGCGTTCGCCTTCCATGCATAAGGTTGTGGGTTCAATTCGTAATGTACTTTCTAAGTTCATTTTATCGGAAAGCACGGTAAGCTTTTGGTCCCGGCAATCTTTGACAGTCGTTACGGGTCTTCAGAAACCCGAAAATCTGTCAACTAGTCTTACCAAGGGGTATCGTATTACCCAGTTACTGGGTTGTGGAGGTCAGATAAGCAGTCGCTCCATGTAAAATACTGGTATTCAGCTGCACGCGGTTAGACTGGAAACCGACCCCAACATAGTTGGGAAAAGGCTAGGCAGATGACGATGATGTACTTTCTAAGTTTGTCTTGGCATCGGTAAATTTATTTATTTATTTATTTATTCACTTTAAACATACAAATATCCTTACAGGCTAGACCCAATGCGATATTGTAGCATACTAAAAGAAAAAATAATTTTATAGTTCCGCTATTTAACCATAACAAATTCTATAAGTAGCTGTTCTTGTAAATTCACCCAAAGAGCAACAGAATATATCAATGTCATCAGCAACAAGATTGAGAGTGCGGAGCGCGCTGGTGAGCGGCGCCTCTCGCAGCAAGTTAGTACGCGCGCGCGGTTCAGCCAGCAGCCGCGGCCAAATAAAAAAAAAACAAAATAAAATCGCCAGTCCGCCTTGAGAAAGCGTGGTGATTAACGCTCGTGTGTGATCATTATAATAAGCTATTTAAGTTATAATTATGTTATAAATGGTAGATATATATCTCTAGGGGAACTTCCGTTGTTTCATCAATACAATATGATATTATGTTTGAGTTTGGTTGATATGTTTGGTATTGGCATTGTTTGTTTGTTTATTTATTTACTTCACTATTTTGGATATACAGGGGTAATTGAAAATATACCCGAAACCTTAAAAGGGTCATTGTACTCATCATTATGAACAACTTTTACTATGGGATCAACGCAGAAATCATGAAAAAAAAAAGTTTCGGGTAAATTTTCAATTATCCTGTATAGTCTAGACAAATTAGGGATCTTACTGTATGACAGATAATAAGGTGGCACCTTTATTTTGGCGTTCTAAAAGTTTAGTGGTCTTAAAATCTCGTGTTTGCGTCGTAAGTTATTCAAAGGTCAGAAAAATAGGTTTTTTGCGTTTATCTAGGTTTCTATAGTCCCAATGTTGGTTAACATCTATAATAATTTCTATTCGTAGAGCTTAAAATTTGCGCCAAAGTGCTTTCCAATTTTTTTTTTTCATGTGTTTAGTAAAGAGAGAGAGCTACATAATATATTATTTATGTTAAATATATTAGTTATATTAGTTAGTTGCAAAAAAGTTTTTTATTTTTCACTTTTTAGTGCTTGTGTGTTAATGTTTAAAATCCTTACATAAAGCCCTTTCAAATAATACCTCACACGATATATTTAAATTTGAAAAGTGGTAGGAGGGGGTTTGACGTACCTCCCCACGTCCTTCAGTCAGTTATCGACTACACGTATAAACAAAGCAATTTTTCTTGTTACGGCTGTTTCGCTGTGATTTTATAAGGAGTTCCGTTCCATATCTCCAAAGTCCATCATCAGATCTTGACAATATTCCTATGGGACCTATTCGGAACTGTTCTCTTTCAAACAAAAAAAGAATCATCCAATTCGATTCATAATTGGCGGAGTAATCGTAGAAAAAATATACAAAAAAAAAAAAAAAAACATACGCGTCGAATTGAGAACCTCCTCCTTTTTGAAGTCGGTTGAAAACTCATATGAGTGAACTGTATCATGTTCTTACAGAAATAAAGTATCTTTAAACAAATATACCCTGAATGCAAGGTTAACTGTGACTTTCGATAAATAATACCCTGTTAATAGTTACAAAATAATTAATAATGTCATTAACAATAAATACTTTCTATGTGTAATTAAAGAACTCATTACATTGATGTATATCTTAATTTTATATTAATGTATTGAAATTAGATTTTACGATAATTAGAAATAATTATATTTTAATTATCTTGAATCATATTTCTTAAGGGTCCTACACACAGTGCCGCTGTGCGGCCGGCGGCATAAAAAACCGAACGCTTTGGCGCATAAAGTTGCTGCCGCCATGGCCACTATGAAGAAAACAACTGAAATGATGCACCGCGGCTTTTTGCGGCACATGCCGGCGGCACAAACGCCCGGCAAAAGTCTGCGGCCCTGCCGCCGGCACTGTGTGTAGAATTCTTTGCAATTTAAATTAAACTGAAGTGAAAAATATCTCATTATCGTTTTGTCCACCACTGCTGAGACGTATACGCCTTTTTGGTTTATGACAAGACCTATACAATTGAATGGCACCCATTTTATATATGTACTAGCCCATAAAATTCTGGGGACTTTTTATTACTTAATTTTCCATAATAATCGAATATTACTAGCGTTGCGAACTTCAGGTTGGAAGTGGATACTTGTAATTTACAAGTATTCACTTGAAATTTCTGTGATAACAATGCATGCTAGGTAGTACTGATAACATGTAAATATTCATCTTCATTAGTAATTGTCTGTAGTGATTTAAATCATATTGATTGCAGAGCATCTATTATTGTGGTACCGATACTATTGTAATTTTTTTCCATATTTCTTACAAATTAAAGTGAAGTGAAAAATCTCATAATCAAGTTTTTCTACGACTGAGAAGTATACGCCTTTTTGATGTATGTAATACAAGACCTATACTATTGAATGACACCCATTTTATATCTGTACAAGCCCATAAAATCTCATCATTAAGTTTTTCTACGACAGAAGTATACGCCTTTTTGATGTATGTAATACGAGACTTATACTATTGAATGACATCCATTTTATATCTGTACAAGTCCATAAAATTCTGGGGACCAGGCCTATGTAATTCTTATCCATCTCTTTTTCTGAGGTTTTTTTTATCAATTTTCCATAATATTACCGAATACTACTAGCGTTAGAGCCATGCCACACAAAGCGGTGCGGCGGCGTCGTATTATAAAAATGCATGGTATGGCACACGGCGCCGTCCGGTGCGCTCCGGCGCTGCACTGCACGCCCATCGGTATCGAGGCGGGCAGGGGTGGAAGTAAATAAATAAATAAATATCTTGGGACAACTCACACACGGCTATCTGATCCCAAGCTAAGCAGAGCTTGTGTTATGGTAACCAGACAACTGATATACAATACATACATATTCTAGATAAATCACACCCAGACACAGAACCAACAATCATGCTCATCACACAAAGTTTGTCCGGGGAATCGAACCCACGACCTCCGGCTTAGCAGTCAGGGCCACTAACCACTAGACTAACAGGCCCGTCAGTAGTCTCGCTAGTCCGGCGAGTTGATCTGTAGTGTGGCACCGCTTCGTTCGTGTGGCATGGCTCTTACGAACTTCATTACCGCAAATTACAAGCATTAACTTCCAATTTGACTGCCTCGTTGGTCTAGTGGCCGCAAGCGCGACTGCTGTGTATGAGGTCTTGGGTTTGATTCCCAGGTCGGGCAAAGTGTTATTGGGTTTTTCCATCAGGAATTTCTCAGTAGCAGCCTCGGAGGCTGGATTTGTGCCCGGTTGATGGCAATAGGCTCGCCCCCTATTACATGGGACAAAAAACATAACTGGCGAAATGTGGGTGTACTAATGGTTACACCTCTGCCTAACCCTTCGAGGATTACAGACGTGATGTTATGTTATGTAACTTCCAATTTCATTGATAAAAATGCATGCAGATAGTATTGATAACATGTAAATATTCATCAACTCTCATTAGTAATTGTTTGTGGTGATTTAAATCATTTATGCACCTATTGATTGTGGTACCGATACTTTTGTAATTTAAGCCTGGTAATAAATAGGACGAATAGCTTCAATCAATCTGTCAAGCCTTTTCTCAACTATGTTGGGGTCGGCTTCCAGTCTAACCGGATGCAGCTGAATACCAGTATTTAATGTAAAGTGACTGTCTATCTGACCTCCACAGACACCTCTTGGTAAGACTGGTTGTCAAACTTTCGGCCTTCTGACGACCCGTAACGACTGTCAAAGATACAGCCGGGACCAGCGGGTAACCGTGACTTCACGATGTGTGGTGTTTAATATAAACTTAAGGAAAGTACATAATACATATATGAATTGATAAAGTCACATTGATATTTGCCCGGATTCAAATCCACAACCTCTTGTATGAGAGGCGGGCGCCTTAGCCACTGCGCCATCACGACGACACAAATAGCTTCACGCCAATGTGTTGATTCTCCAGATGATTAGGAATAGGTTAGTAGAAGTAGAGCATAACGTTAGATCCCTTCAAGATGGTCAAGCGAAATGGAGCTGATTCACGCGTCATGTTCGTGAACGGGTGAATAGGTGCATTTCTGATAAGCGTTTTAACACTAGCCTTTAAAATGTAATTCAATACAAGGATGTCACAATTTTTAACTGATTTCGTACTCTAGAGAATTGACCAAAAGTTTGGGAAAAACCGCCTGTGTGCGCCTTGTTTATATGAGTCTAATTTGCCATCACTACTAATTACAGCAACAATGCGACTCGTCGCCATCAGCATTATCCAGCAACGTCGGGGCCTGGTCATCGCCGTCGCAGCAGTATCCGCCTTCATCCTTCTATGGGTATATCTCTCGTCAGGTCCACGTTTTGAATACATCCTGCCGACACCAAACGACTCGCATCCAATGCCCATACCTTTCAGCTCCCACTCCCGACTCCTTCCTTTCCGGTATTGGAACCATCGGTCCATTTATCCAGAGAGGTACACCGATAACTCTTGTATGAAATTCCCGGATGTTAGTGATCTGCAGTACGCGTCCAGCTCTTGGCAACTGCTCAAGGTTGAGAATGGAAGTGTTTATGTGTATGGTGCTTACTATGATAACCGATTTGAAGAACCCATGATCAGGATTTTGATTTACACTGACGTGACTCCTCTTCCCAAGCTGTACTGTCAGTTGTGGTAAGTTTTGGTACTTGTTGTATTTTAGGTATGTAAGATATATCGCAAACACAGGTACAGACAGGACAGGCACAGCGTCTAAATAAAAAAAAGGCTTAACAAAATTGGATTGTATATTATACATCTCTATATTTTCCGTTCAAAATTACAGAAGTAATTTTTGTCAACGATATCCTGCGAAAACAATACAGTGCGAAACAGTTTAATCACCATTTCGTACGAAAAAAGTGCGAGTACCTTTTTTAGCCAACAATATGCTCCAAAAATTTTTATCCAACAATATGCTACGAAAAACTTAGCCAATAATATGCTACGAAAAACTTTTTAGCTTTCAATATGCTACGAATCTTTTTTTTAGCCAACACAATAGCAAAAGTTTGAAGTAGAATTTGGCCGCCATGATCAATTCTGGTATATCGAAGATGTCCATCGGCGGTGGCTGTTAGATAGTCACGTGCCTTGCCTCAAACTGTTTCGTCCGTAGGTTTCCGGACGACAATGAGCCCCAGACCGAGTTAGCCGAAGCGCTTTACGGCTGGCATTCTTACTGGGGTGGCCCCACGGACGGAGTCAACGAACCGTACATCTTGGGCTGCAAATGTCGGAGGCACAATCCAGATAAGGATATAGCTCCTATTGCGACTTCCGTGGTTAATGCGCCTTGTGGCGTTGCGACGAACGTGTTGGATATTCAGGTGACTACATGACCTCGCAGACCGTTATTAATGTCCCATGTTGCATCATTTACAGGATTTTATTTTTACTTGATGAACTTTCTTAATTTTGAGTTTTTCATCTTTTGAATTATAACGCCTTTTATATTCCGGCTGATTTTTTTGTACCGTCTGGACAGCAATATGGTGTATTGTGTATGTAGATTTGTAGTCATGTTAAGTTCTTTAAATTTCCCCATCTCGATCGAAGCGTATTTAAGATTTTTCGACAATTTTTCGAATTGTGGATATGAAACAAAATAAAATAAATTAATATGACATGTCCTGCTGATCACAAAAAATAATGCAATTACACGTCTATGACAAATGACAATAACATGACATAATCACATGTTATTATTATGTAGGTATTAGGTTGTTGGTTTGTTGTTAGGTTCATTACATGTATTATTGTGTGTATATTTGATTGTTGCTCTATTACGAGGAAGTCGTTATGCAATGCGAGTGCAAATATCTATATTTCAGAACGCTCCGTTGCAAGATCAGCTACACGACCCACTACAAGAGAACATGCAGCAAGTGCCGTCGCGTCGCAACGGCACCTCCGTTGCCGTCTGTGTGAAATGGCTTCACTTTAGAACTGACGTATCAGTGAATGTCATTGAATGGATGCAGCTGATGAAGCATTTTGGAGCTGACAAGGTGTATTTGTATATCATCAGGGTGAGTCTCTTCGTTTTGAATATCTTTATTGATGTCAACGTTGCCCACACCAAAATTAAAAAGAAATCCTGTGTCGTAGGTGCGTTTAGAAAAGAGATGGTATGCCATACAAATAGTTAACTCGTTTTGGCAGAAGCTAAAGTCAATGCTCTAGAATTATCTTGCTTTCAGCTGCATCCCAACATCAGAAAAGTTCTGAAATACTACGAGGATACAGGCTTCGCAGTGGTCACTGAGCTGTCTCACCCGCCGCAGGTGTCAGGGTTCAAGCAGGATCGCGCGTCGCAAGACTTCCGAGACATGAGGAGGGAACTGTTGCCTCTCAACGACTGTTTGTACCGATGCATTGGGAAGCATGATTGGCTTTTGGTCATTGACGTGGACGAGATTATAGTGCCATCGCCGTGAGTTCTTTTTTTTCGAATTTCAATTACACAATTGTTTATCTCACCGGATCGATTTAAAAACAATCTTATTTCCACTGTCCAGTGCAGACAGCTGGCCTGCTCTGATAGACAATCAGACGGCCGTATCAGCAGCCGCGTCGGACGGTCCGTTTGATGCCCTCGTTTACCCTAACTACTTTGTGCTGGATGGCGCTCAGAAGGACCTGGTGGGGCCTGCGAAAGCTCGTATCCTGTCTCACACTTGGAGGGCAAAGAAACCGAGTCCTCCTGGTAAGTTTGGTTTGGGTATTAGGCCTGGTGGAGACGAGGCTAGTTTTATGAAGCTCGTGTTTGCGTAGTGTATTTCTTGGGACATTTTCTATCCTGTTCTTGCATTTTGAAGCATCGAGGGCTTCTTAATTCTGAAGCCTTTGCAGACTGACTGTCGCGGGCTGCAGCTAGTGAGAAATAAAACTGTTTGCTTGCCTCAAATCAGTTTCTTTTTCTATTGTTTCGATTAATGAGAGTAACAATTAAAATAATATAGATGGGAAGAAGACATTTGGGGAACCTGGTCATTCGGGAAATAGACATTCCGAGAAATGGACATTTCGGGAAACTAGATATATCTAAACTAAACAACTACTTAAATAAATCAACAGCACAAATGCTAATTTAACGCCTCTTGTTCAGGTTGGTGCGTCAAGTCATTCTTCAACGTATCCTCAGTGACAGCTATGCACAATCACTCTCCGATGCATTGTAAAGGTGACTGCAGAAGTTTAGGCATGGATGATCGACCTGGCAAGTTACTGCACTATAGAAATAAGTGCTCTTATGATACGGAGGATTGTGAGGAGCTGCATGACGTCATCAAAGAGGACAACCTCGACAGGTGGAGAGCACCCGTGCTGGCGGAAATGAAGGAAATTCTGGAGAAGTTGGGATTTGAACCTCTTGAGTGACGCAGAGATGTTTCTGATAAAATAAAGAACAATTTTTACACGTATAGGAAATTATAGATTTACTAATAGAGTATTAAGTAGAAAATTAAGTGTTTGATGTCAAAAAACTTTTACAAATTAAATACGAACGTTACACGAAAAATTTTTTTTTTTCTGTTATCTGCCTGTTTGTTTTTCGGCCAATCTCCGAAATGGTTGAACCGATTTTGACGGGTCTTTCAATTACATATAGTTGATGACATACGGAGTAACGTGTGAGTGGTTAAAGCGCCCGCCTCTCATGCGTGAGGTTGTGGGTTCAAATCCGGGCGAGTACCAATGTGATTTTTTCAATTCGTATGTACTATTTAAAGTTTATCTTGGACATCACTGGCATCGGTGAAGGAAAACATCTTGAGGAAACCTGGACTTACTGTTCCACTCAAACCATGTCAGAGGCCCTTGAGGCGGTTTAGAAACTCTGACACTAGGGTGTGTGGGGTCGTAAGACCTTACTGCCCACACATTAAGAAGAAGTGTTTATAGTAGCATGCTATGTAAGGAACGCAAACCATTGCAAGCAACAATACACAGGTCCTACGGATATTTACGTAAAAGTTTTCAGTTGTAAACAATAATTGTAACAGTCTGCAAGCAGCCGTTAGCGAAGTAAGTAGCATGACATTTCAAACATAATCCTTACTAATATTATAATGCAAAAGTGTGTCTGTTTGTTACCTCTTCACGCTTAAACCGCTGAATCGATTGTGATAATTTGGCATGGAGATAGTCTAAGACCCGGTGAAGGACATAGAATTGTTTTTATCCCGGAAATCACCCCCTAAGGCGGTGAAAAGAGGGGTGGAAGTTTGTTTGCAAGTACGATATAAACAAGTTCCACGCGGACGTAGTCGCGGGAAAACGCTAGTTTTAAATAAAACCTGTCAAATGCTAATCGCTCCTACAATATGTAGTGCCCAGTAGTTGAGGCACGCGCGCCGACATTCGATCGGAAGTGTCTAATTTCCCATCACGACTAATTACAGTAATGATACGGCTCGTCGCCACCAGCATCGTCCACCAACGTCGGGGCCTGGTCATCGCCGTCGCAGCAGTGTCCCTCGTCATCCTCCTATGGGTATCTCTCTCGTCAGGTCCACTTTTAATTAAATACACCCTGCCTGCTCTAGCTGACTCGCATCGAATGCCCATCACTTTCAGCTCCCACTCCCGTCTCCTTCCATTTCGGTATTGGGATCACAGGTCCATATATCCAGAGAGGTACACCGATCATTCTTGTATGAAATTTCCGCGTGTAAATAATTTGCAGTACGCGTCCAGCTCTTGGCAACTGCTCAAGGTTAAGCATGGAAATGTTTATGTGTATGGAGCTTACTATGATAACCGATTTGAAGAACCCATGGTCAGGATTTTCATTTATACTGATGTGACTCCTGTACCCAAGCTGTTCTGTCAGTTGTGGTAAGTTTTAGTACTTGTAGTATTTTATTTTTTAATTTTTTAAATGTAAATGTAAATATCTTGGGTCAACTCACACACGGCTATCTGATCCCAAGCTAAGCAGAGCTTGTGTTATGGTAACCAGACAACTGATATACATACTTATATAATTTATAAATACATACATATTATAGATAAATCACACCCAGACACAGAACTAACAATCATGCTCATCACACAAAGTTTGTCCTGGGTGGGAATCGAACCCACGACCTCCGGCTTAGCAGTCAGGGCCACTAACCACTAGACCAACAGGCCCGTCGAATTATAAACCCACCTAAAATATATCGCACATATGTACATGACACAAAAAGATTCATCTAAAATTTGTTAAATTGTAAATTGTGCTTTAATTATAATATTGTACCTGTATTGTACCATTTGTAAGAACGTTTCATTACGCAGAAATGCTCGAGAAAATGCTCTAGTCTATTCTCACCTTTAGCTAACGATAGTGACTGTCAAGTATGTCTGTCATGACCAAATCTGGGTCAAATGGATAAGATTAATAAAAGATAAAGAGTTGTTATGATTACTATCGGAGTTGACTAGCTACGTGCCTTCTCAACCGCTCCGTCCGTAGGTATCCGAACGACAATGAGCCTCAGACCCAGTTGGCTGAGGCGTTCTACTGCTGGCAGCCAGACTGGGGTGGCCCCACTGACGGAGTCAACGAACCGTACATCTTGAACTGCAAATGTCGGAGACACCATCCAGACATGGACCTTGCTCCTGTCGCGGCGGCCGTGGTCAATGCGCCTTGTGGCGTCGCGACCAACGTATTGGATATTCAGGTGACCTGCACGACCTCAAAAATCGGTCTAATCCTTACATTCTCCTGTCGCCTCATCCACTTTCTTGTCATACAAGCACGCCGGTTAAGAGTACTGCACACCTTTCTGAAGAAATTCAATGCAGGTCTGCTTTGGGCGTCCTCTGCCTGCGTTGTCACGAAATCATAAGCCAGGGCCGGAATCCGGATTTTGTGTATGATATACGATATATTCGTGTTTTACATAGTGAAAAACTATTTTTTTTTACCTTCATAGTAATATTTGTACACATACATACACGAGAAAATCGTTCTGCAAGTAACTAAATTTCAGAACGCTCCGTTTGAAGATCCGCTAGACGTGATAACCAAGGAAGTGCCGTCGCCTCGCAACGGCACCTCCGTTGCCGTCTGTATGAAATGGCTCCACTTTAGAACTGACGTATCAGTGAGTGTCATTGAGTGGATGCAGCTGATGAAGCATTTTGGAGCTGAGAAAGTGTATTTATATATCATCAAGGTATGTCGTTTTGAATGGATGTCTGAATGAATTCCTTCACTGGTGTCAACAATGCCCCCCCATCAATAATTTCTCCTTTATCGTGGTGGGTCCGTTAACAACAAACGAAAGTCACATACTCAATCGACCTTACCCGGAACGAAAGTACCAGTAGGCTATATAAATAATTAATCCGTGCGAGAATAGAACCCTCAGTCACGTAGCGCACCGGCCAGTCGCATTCAAATATTGAGTTATTGTGAGTCAGCTTATTGTGGCAGGGGGCTTGAGCTTGTCTTGCTTTCAGCTGCATCCCAACACCAGGAAAGTTCTCAAATACTACGAGGATACAGGCTTCGCAGTGGTAACTGAGCTGTCTCACCCGCCGCAGCTGTCAGGGTTAGAGCAGGGTCGAATAATACAAGACTTCCGAGACATGAGGAGGGAACTGTTGCCTCTCAACGACTGTTTGTACCGGAGCATTGGGAAGCATGATTGGCTTGCGGCTATTGACATGGACGAAATTATTGTGCCAACGCCGTGAGTTTTTTTTTCGAATTTTAATAATAAATCTCACTAAATCGATTTAAAAACAAACTCATTTCCACTGTTCAGTGAAGACAGCTGGCCTGCTTTGATAGATAATCAGACCGCCATATCAGCAGCCGCGTCGGACGGTCCGTTTGATGCCCTCGTCTACCCCAACTACTTTGTGCTGGATGGCGCTCAGAAGGACCTGGTGGGGCCTGCGAAAGCTCGTATCCTGTCTCACACTTGGAGGGCAAAGAAACATAGTCCTACTGGTAAGTTTGGCTATTACGCCTGGTGTAGATGAGGCTTGTTTCATAAAGATAGTGTCAGCATTATATTTCTTGTTGCGGGACGTCTTAACAGGATACCGTGGCCCCGGAACGTAAAGGGCAACAGAAGGAACGGGGTGGTTTTTTAGTCAGTAAAAGTCTGACAGTCCCTTCCGCCCCACCCAGGGCGGAAGGGACTGTCAGACTTTTTGCCACCGAAAGTTTGAGTCATTTGATGATTTTTGCAACCGAAAAAAAAGCATTATATTTCTTCGGATATTTTTATCACGTTTATGTATTTCCCACGGGATTTAAATTTAGGGCTTAAAGGATTCTTAATTCTGAAACCTTTGCAGACTGAAGTCGAGGGCTGGAGCCAGTGAAAAATAAAACTGTTTGCACCTCAAGTCAGATATTGCGACACTTGGACGTAGGTTGTTGCTGTACCGCGAAATATATTTAATCTACTTGTGATTGGAACGCGTATAATTATATTTTATAGACTTCGTATATTAATCACTTTAAATTATATTGTTATATTTTAATTCTATTTCTTATTCCTAATACTTGACAGCCACACGGTGTCTTCTATGCTAATTATAAAATAATATTTATCTCATCTGAGTCTCTACAGTGCAGATAGGATAGTATAGAGATTTGGGAACAGGATATTCGGGAAATAAACATTCCAAAAAATGAAGATTCCGAGAAATAGCTATTCCAGGGAACTAGATAAAAAGGGCTAACATTCAGGTCGTTTATTTTTAAAATAAATCAACAGAACAAAATCTAATAATAACGCCTCATATTCAGGTTGGTGCAACAAGTCGTTCATCAACGTGTCCTCAGTGACGGCCATGCACAATCATTCGCCGATGTATTGTAAAAATGAATGTAGAAATATAGCTATGGATGACCAACCTGGCAAGTTGCTGCACTATAGAGTAAGGTGCTCTTATGATATGGTGGACTGTAAGGCGTTGCATGACGTCATCAAGGAGGACAACCTCGCCAGGTGGAGAGCACCTGTGCTAGCGGAAATGAAGGAAATTCTGGACAAGTTGGGGCTTGAGCCTCTTGAGTGACGCAGATATGTTTCGGATAAAATAAAGAACAATTTATTGAATTACTTTAGATAAAGATCAGATAATATTAAATTTAATCCGTACATGTAAGTAAAATTTGTGTCTGTGATGTTAAAATAACCGCTTTTTAGCCCTCGACGGTAAAACGATGGGGTGTTATTAGTTTGACGTGTCTGTGAGGGTGTGTCTCTGGCATCATAGCAAACGGATAAACCGGTTTTGATCTTTTTTTTTTGTTTGAAAGGTGAATTAGTCATTGTTAAACAAATCACAAATGATTAGGCTAAACGGGATTATTCGAAATTCAACATGGTTTTCGACTGGAAAAAGAAAAATTTAGTACAGATTAAAATAATTTTCCATAATTTTTTAGGTAAACAGTTGTATTTTTTTTAGTATTTAATGTATCTGTTAGATATTATTCAAGGTTGTATCAATTAAAAATTATTTTAATTTATAAATATATTGGTATTGTTTTCTTGTTTTATTTTCCTAGTAATTTATTTTATATTATATTTTTATTGACATTATCTTGACATTGACATAACCATAACTATGTCAGAGACCCTTGAGGCTGTTTAGAAACTCTGACACTAGGGTGTGTGGGGTCGTAAGACCTTACTGCCCACACGATAAAGAAAGAAGAAAATTGACATAACGTAGACTAGGAGTACAGTTTAAGGCGGGAGGGATACAGTGAAAAGTACGATGAGGAATAAGTAACTACATTAAAATCCAGCTAATTGTCTGATTACTTAATATTCTATAGCGACGTAGCTCACACATACAGTTTTCGGATTTAAGCGTGTCCCACACAGAGGCGGTCTACCGCGCGCCGCTGCGACACACCGTCCGCCGCGGTGGCGGCCTGAAGCATTAGCCTGTGCTGTTTGTGTTACAATCCGACGTGTGAATATGGCAAACCGAAATTGTTGAACAAAGATTTACTCACTATCGCATTCGCCAAGTATTTCAGCGATATTATATCATATTTTGTTTTTAATTCTATTTCCATTATTTTTATAGTCACGGCGTGAAGTATCGTAGTTAACGGGATATTTTTGAACAATTTCAAATTAAAGTTCAGTTCTTGGCGCTATTTTTCCACGCGGTCTGTTGGAAACATTCTCAATTGACCGCGCATTTGACGCTACCACACGCAAGCGCGGGGCCAGTGGGAGGGGGGCTTGCGGCTGCGGCCAACCGCGCGCAGGCCGCGTCGTGACCGCGCGTGTTTGAAGACTCACATTTGCAACGAATACAACCGGCCGCCACCGCAGGCCGCGCCTGTGTGGGACCCACTGTACTTGTGCGTACATAGCATGCTTCATGATTCAACGTCTACGGGATGTACCCTATATCAAAAAAAAACATCATTTCATAGAACGTTGGTTATCATGCGCTATCAGTTATTATTATCATGTGTGTTATCACTATTATCATTTGGAGATATAAGTATCGATTACTAATTACCGCTATGTCTATGCGCATGCCATAGTAGTTCGTGTTTTTTGCCGACGATGTGTAGCGTTATCAATTTGGTTGTAGTGAAGTAAATTGTGATTATGCTCTCTCATCCGGTTCTGTTTTATTAAAAATAGGGGTAAGTTTTTCTTTTATGTTTGCATTTATTTGGCATGAGATCTTCTTCTTCTTCTCGTGTCGAATGACTCAAATTTTGTCCGACCAATATTGAGCAACCTGTACAGCTCTGTCATTGGCCTCATTAAGGTCTTGGATGGTGCAGGTGGTAGCGCACGACGGACAACTGAGGAGGTGACGCATGTCCTGTGATGGTGCTCCACACTGGCACTCCGTTTGGGATGGGTGAAGAAAGCCCCATTTGGCCAGATTAGTTTTACAGCGGCCAACCTGGGTCCGCAATCTGTTAAGAGATTTGAGGCATGAGGTGAGGACAGGGGAGCCCAAGATGCTAAATGTAGATTTACTCCAGCGTCGTGGGGACCTTTTGTATTGTGATGATTAGATGCTAAAAAGTAGAAATGGTTATTGAAATACTCGAAGTGGTGCTAATCCACGCGTCATGGTCGTGAACGGGCGCTGTCAGTTGGGATTGGCCATCTCTTAACTGCCATGGCTTACATCTTGATTCTTATTATATTATATTTTATTATTGTTTTACTAATCTTCATTGTTTTCACATGTAAAAGCAACAAGAATAATGTAACCAGGATTTTGTAAAAACCTAATTGAAAAGAGTGCTGTGGAGTTTCTTGCTCGTTCTTCTCCATAGAGGCCTACCTACGTTTTGCAACGAGCAACTAGCTTCAGCTTTCGGACTGACTGACCGACTCCTTGACAATCAAAAGTGCCTGTCAATGGTCTAATTGAAATAAATGTTTTAACTTTGACTTTCGATAGGCAAGTTATCATAGACATGTTTGTTAATAAATTAGATTTGATAGAAAATATGTCTCGTCAAGTTATCTGATGGGTACTCCATTAGTGTTCTGATCATAACATCATCATACCTGTTATTATACATATTGTTATACACTGTCGAAGAGACGAAACTGTAGAAATATAACATAACATCATAACACCACGCCTGTAATTCCCGAAGGGTTAGGCAGAGGTATACCCATTATTACACCCACATTTCGCCAGTTATGTTTTTAGTCCCATGTAATAGGGGGCGAGCCTATTGCCTTCAACCGGGCACAAATTCAGACTCCGAGGCTGCTACTGAGAAATTCCTGATGGAAAAACCCTATAACACTTTGCCCGACCTGGGAATCGAACCCAAGACCTCATGCACAGCAGTCGCGCTTGCGACCACTAGACCAACGAGGCATTCAATGTTCTGATCGTGATGTTCAATTTCAATTAATTTTTCGTTTGGACGTCCTTATCTGGGTCACCCTGTATATTTATCAATCAATTGTTTAGGTCGATACTTTGTAATAGTGGATGGCTTTGAAAATGTTGGTTTAAAATATCATGCGGGGCGTCATTTGATGTGAGGAATAAATAAGATTTAAAAAATCCCGTAACCCTGTTCGGACAGAGTATTATGTGTGTCTAATTTCCCATCACCACTAAATTACAGCAAAGATGCGGTTGGCCGCCAGCAGCATCGTCCAGCAGCGTCGGAGCCTGGTCATCGCCGTCGCAGCAGTATCCGCCTTCATCCTTCTATGGGTATATCTCTCGTCAAACCCATCTGCACCAAACGACTCTCATCCAATGCCCATACCTTTCAGCTCACACTCCCGTCTCCTTCCTTTTCGGTATTGGAACCACCGGTCCATTTATCCAGAGAGGTACAGCGATAACTCTTGTATGAAATTCCCGGATGTAAGTGATCTGCAGTACGCGTCCAGCTCTTGGCAACTGCTTAAGGTTGAGAATGGAAGTGTTTATGTGTATGGAGCTTACTATGATAACCGATTTGAAGAACCCATGGTTAGAATTTTAATTTACACTGACGTGACTCCTGCGCCCAAGCTGTTCTGTCAGTTGTGGTAAGTTTTAGTACTTGTAGTATTTTAGATACGTAAGATATATCGCTAACACATGATGCAGAAAGACTTGTGTCTAAATAAAAAAGGATTTTTCCAAAATTCGGTTGTAAAGATATCCTGCAAAAAACTTTTGTAGCCAACAAAATGCGGCGAGAATTTTTTTAGCCAACGATATCATGCGAAAAACTTAAGCCTAGATTTCCATCTAGGTTTCCGGACGACAATGAGCCCCAGACCGAGTTAGCTGAACCGCTTTACGGCTGGCTGCCTGCTTGGGCTGGCCTTATTAACGGAGTCAACGAACCGTATATATTGGGCTGCAAATGTCGGAGGCACTATCCAGACAAGGACATAGCTCCTGTCGCGGCGGCCGTGGTTAGTGCGCCTTGTGGCGTCGCGACCAACGTGTTGGATATTCAGGTGACCACATCATGATCCCATGGATCGTTAATTTATTTCCCGTCTGCGTCTATCCTTAACAAGATTTTGGTGGTTCGCCCGGAGGAAACTGTGGAGCATACGCCGCCGTGTCTTTAAGTAAACGTTTATAAACTTGAGGTTCCATCTGTGATCCTTTGTTTGTAATTTTTTTTCGTGGTTCCTGGAATTCTCACGAAACAAATATAATTAGTATTTTAAGTAGTTTGTTTTTGACTTTCAAATGTATGCTATATCTACAAATTATATAGATATTTTGTAATATTTAATGTAGCTGTAATAGCTAGTGGAAGGCGTTCTGCAATATACGTGTAAATATCTATATTTCAGAACGCACCGTTCCAAGATCCGCTAGACGACCCTGTCAACTTGAAAGCAGAGCAAGTGCCGTCGCCTCGCAACGGCATCTCTGTTGCCGTTTGTTTGAAATGGCTCCACTTTAGGAATGACGTATCAGTTAATGTCATTGAGTGGATGCAACTGATGAAGCATTTCGGAGCTGAAAAAGTGTATGCGTATATCGTCAGGGTGAGTCTTCGTTTTGAATAAATGATACTTTTTTTATGTTAATGTTGCCCCACGCCAAAAAATAATCCTGTGTCGTAGGTGCGTTTAGAAAAGACATTGTAAGCACAAATAGTTGGCTCATTTTGGCAGAAGCACTAGTCAATGCTTAAGATTATCTTGCTTTCAGGTTCATCCCAACATCAGGAAAGTTCTGAAATACTACGAGGATAAAGGTTTTGCAGTGGTGACTGAGCTGTCTCACCCGCCGCAGCTGTCAGGGTTAGAGCAGGGCCGAAAGTCTCAAGACTTCCGAGACATGAGGAGGGAACTGTTGCCTCTCAACGACTGTTTGTACCGGAATATAGGGAAGCATGATTGGCTTGTGTCCATTGATACAGACGAGATTATTGTGCCAACGCCGTGAGTTCTTTTTTTCCAATTTCAATATTACAAATACTAGTCTTTACTATGAATCGACTTAAAAACAATCTCATTTCCACTGTCCAGGGAAGACAGCTGGTCTGCACTGATAAAAAACCAGGCGGCTGCGTCGGGCGGTACTCCAATTGATGCCCTCGTCTTCCCTAACTACTTTGTGCTGGATGGCGCTCAGAAGGACCTGGTGGGGCCTGCGAATGCTCGTATCCTGTCTCACACTTGGAGGGCAAAGGAAGTGAGTCCTCCTGGTAAGTTTGACTTGGCTCTTGTGCCTGGTGGAGACGAGGCTAGTTTTATGAAGCTAGAGTTACTGTCCAATGGAAGATTTTTCCATCCCGTTTTTGTATTTCCATGGGATTTAGGTCTTTTATTCTGAAGTCTTCGCAGACAGAAGTCGTAGGGCAGAAGCTAGTGCGAAACAGAACTGCTTGCACCACATGATGTTGTGTTGTTTGTTGTTTAGATAAATGGTAGTGACAGTTATTGTTACATGTATTGTTGGGATAGGATATAAATCTGGGGAACTGGACATTCCGAGAAATGGAGATAAATTCGCAAAAAAAAACATTTGAAGGACTACAAATGTATAAAGAAATATGGAAATTCCGAGAAATGGACATTCCGAGAAAAGGCCATTTCGGGAAACTAGATAACCGAGAAAACATTCCGGTCGTTTTTCTAAATAAGTCATTGTGGGATTATCAGGCAAAATAAATTAACGAGATTTTAATTAAACATCTTTTTTATTTTCATATTTAAAATATCTCACGTCCGTCGTCTACGTCGTCGTCCCGTCGTCATAATTCCTCTCTCTCTCTCTCTCGCACACATTCTTCTCTTTCTTTCATCCGTTGCGTTCCATTTTTACCATAATAGCTGCGTTCATGCTGTAATATTCTTATTCTACAGTCAGGCGATTACAAATGTATAAAAAATATGGAAATTCCGAGAAATGGACATTCCGAGAAATGGTCATTCCGGGAAATTGGATAACCGAGAAAACATTCCGCTCGTCTTTTGAAAGATATCAACGGAACAAATGCTAATATTAACGTCCCTCTTCAGGTCATTACGTCAAGTCATTCTTCAACGTATCGTCAGTGACGGCCATGCACAATCACACTCCGCTGGCTTGTAAAGAGTACTGCAGAAAAACTCACGTAGACAATGGACCTGGCAAGATGCTGCACTTCAAAACGAAGTGCTCTTATGATGCTGAGGATTGCGAGGCGTTGCATGACGTCATCAGGGAGGACAACCTCGCCAGGTGGAGAGCGCCCGTGCTGGCGGAAATGAAGGAAATTCTGGACAAGTTGGGGCTTGAGCCTCTTGAGTGACGCAGATTAAGAACTATTTGTATTTGTACTAGCATAGGAAATTATAGATTCACTAATAGAGTATTAAATTAAATTAAATTTTTACAAATAAGTACAATTGTCTGTGATGTCGAAAATTGCTTTTTATAAAGTAAATACGAACGTTACACGAAAAAGAAATATTTTTTTTAAAATTTTTGTCTGTTGTCTGTCTCTTCTCTGCCTGTCTGCTAGTACTGAAACGGTTGGACCGATTTTGATATAAGTTAATGATTTAAGAAGTAACATTGGCTTTATTTTAGAAAAAGATGAAGTTTCCACGCTAAAAATATAACCTAGTTAATAGCTAGAACTAGTAAAGCAAGACAATGGTGCCGATTCCCTTGGTCGCAAACTAAACTAACATTAAACTATTTCCATCTTTTTCTGACCAATAAAATAAGAAAGAGAGTAATGCAACAAAGAGCTGTCAAATTTAGTCAATCTGACACATCCATACAATTATAGTTGACATCTTAAAACGTGTGAATTAAAAATACGGAAAAGTTCAAGGCAAAACTAATTTGACATCGCTAACTTAGTTCTTTAATGTCACGGAATGTCACCGTCCTTTCCTCTCGCTGTATATTAGTAAGAGATGTCAATTCTCTAAATTTAGTCTAGTTTGTGAACAAGGGAATCGACACCATTGTATGTATACGATGTGCATGTGTATAGCCGCGTTAGCTACGAATACTGCCCAAACTAAGTAACATAGAACAAACATTGCTGGATAAAATTATTTTTGATTTCGGTGTCAAAAATCCCTGTTTATTGTAGCGCGCAATGTAAAGAACGCAAAATATTGCAAGCACATAGTTCGTACGGATATTTACGTAAAAGAGAAATAAATAAAAGCATGATAGAATTTTTTCAGTTGTAAACAATAATCGTAACAGTCTGCAAGCGGCCGTTAGCGAAGTAAGTAGCATTACATTTCATAATTAATATTTAAAAAACATACATAACATCACGCCTGTAATCCCCGAAGGGTTAGGCAGTGGTGTACCCATTAGTACACTCGCATTTCGCGAGTTATGTTTAAGTCCCATGTAATTGGGGGCGATCCTGTTGCCATCACCTGGGCAACAAATCCAGACTCTGAGACTGTTACAATGGCTTTTTATGTATCGTGCAAGAGAATCATTATGAAATAGTATATGTATAGTAAGAAGAACAGACTTTCGTTGTTTATCAATACAATATAATAATATGATATGTTTGTTTTGTTTGGTATGGTGCGTTGAATATGTCTGTTTACCATTTACTTTTTGTATTATAATTTCTGAAAATTTGGCAACTCTAAACGTATTTAAAACTACAGGGGGCTTAGACAAAGTAACAATTTCAAAACGATAACGAACTTAGAAAAGAATAAAATGTATGGGATTGACATAAGCCGCGTTAAGTCACGTGGTCAATCGACATCGTTATCGCAATTTGGTAGACAATGTTATAATTCATAACGAAACCATAAAATAACGAATCGTTATCGTGTTTATCCCATACAAATGCGTAGACAAGCAGCGCTTTCAGTGTTCGCCTTCGCGTCGATTGTGATCTACATTGGCTATGAAATGTTTGTCGTTATCTCAGAAACTGATGAATTTAGATATCGTTTCGCTACGAAGCGATGTTACTTTGTCTTAGGACCCAGTTTATCTTAAATTCACCTGCCCCAAGCGCGACTGTTTACCGTGCAGGCCTCTGTTCGTTTCCTTAGTCAGGTAAAGTGTAATTGGCTAGTTTATTAGGCACCGCCCAGTAGCATGCTTACCTAAGTGGTCCTGCGCCTGATCTATTCCCGGTCAAATCGAATTGCCGTCTCGTGAGTGAGAGAAGACGGAGTACTTCTGTGATTCACGTACATTCGTGCACTGTAAGACACAGTGACGGCGGCACGCCCGCCTTGCGGTGCGGCTGGTAGCATAAAAAGCCGCACGCTTTGCCGCACAAAGGAGCCACTGGCATGGCCGTTTGCCTTATAAAGATGACGCCGGCATGGCCGCTTGGCTTGCAAGGACAGTTCGCTATAAAAAAAACAACTGCATTGATGCTCCGCGGCTTTGTGCAAGTTTCTGCGGCACAAACACGGCACTGTGTGTAGTTGAGATTGACCGCTTTGACAGAATTTCGATCTGGAGTGCGTCTTAATTTCCTATCACCACTAATTACAGCAATGATACGACTCGTCGCCACCAGCATCGTCCACCAACGTCGGGGCCTGGTCATCGCCGTCGCAGCAGTGTCCCTCGTCATCCTCCTATGGGTATCTCTCTCGTCAGGTCCACTTTTAATCAAATACACCCTGCCTGCACTAGCTGACTCGCGTCGAATGCCCATCACTTTCAGCTCCCACTCCCGTCTCCTTCCTTTTCGGTATTGGAACCACCGGTCCAAATATCCAGAGAGGTACACCGACAATTCTTGTATGAAATTTCCGAATGTAAGTGGGTTGCAGTACGCGTCCAGCTCTTGGCAACTGCTCAAGGTTATGAATGGAAATGTTTATGTGTATGGAGCTTACTATGACAACCGATTTGAAGAACCTTTGGTCAGGATTTTCATTTACACCGACGTGACTCCTGCGCCCAAGCTGTACTGTCAGTTGTGGTAAGTTTTAGTATTTTAAATTCCTCAAATATATCGCAAAAACTATCACAAAAAGATCTCGTCTAAAAAAAGATTTGATTGAATATTGTGCTTCTTAATAGTCCCCAAACAAAATGCACAGCAAATCAACAGCTGATAAACACAACAAAACGCACAATACAATATTACATACAGAATATATCTTGTTTTTCTGTACACAATATCCTGCAAAAAACTTTTTAGCTGACAAAATATGCTGCAAAAACCTTGTAAGCCAGCACCAACGATAGTTTCCGTCAAGTTTGCTCGTCATGGTCAGGCAGATATGATTTCTATCGGAGGGGACTAGCTACGTGCCTTCTCAACCGCTCCGTCCGTAGGTATCCGAACGACAATGAGCCCCAGACCCAGTTGGCTGAGGCGTTCTACTGCTGGCAGCCAGACTGGGGTGGCCCCACGGACGGAGTCAACGAACCGTACATCTTGAACTGCAAATGTCGGAGGCACCATCCAGACATGGACCTTGCTCCTGTCGCGGCGGCCGTGGTCAATGCGCCTTGTGGCGTCGCGACCAACGTATTGGATATTCAGGTGACTGCACGACCTCGCAGATCGTTGTTTATTTGCCATCTTGCCATCTCGTCTTGATTTTTTTATTGCATCTCTATTTACAATTAAAGCAAACGGATGAGATTAACCTACTGCATACCAGACAAATGACTAATAATAAACTACTTGATTCTCTGAACATTCTATAAAATATCCAAAACATATTAACTTTTTAAAATTGCGACCGTACGCCAGAAACGAATCATGCACTTATTACAACCAAACTAGTAGATGATATCTCAGTAAAGGAGTTGGTCTTGGGCTGATTTTTCAATAGTCAGAAAGAACAAATATGACAGTTTGACATATTCTCTGTACAAAAGCTGTCAAACCGCCATACTAATCCCTGCGTTAAGAGTTATCTGACGATGAAAAAAATCATTAAACAGTATGTTCAATTTGATTTAGTGTGCATATTTAGTGTGAAATCTAATATTTTTGATACTACTTTCGAATATGTTGTTACATAAAAGGGGATATGTGTATATATAGGTGTAAATAATAGGCAGGTATGAAGTACGTGTGAGTTCTTATTTCTTCGTTCGTGTGTTTCTCCTTTCTGTCGTGTGGGACTTTCATTTACACACTTGCTTCATTCGTCATATTTTCCAAAATGAAAACATAAGAAGACAAAGTAAGTGGTAGTAGTAAAAGATCGTTCTGCAATGCAAGTGCAAATAACTATATTTCAGAACGCTCCGTTCAACGATCCGCTAGACGTGATAACGAAGCCAGTGCCGTCGCCTCGCAAGGGCACCTCCGTTGCCGTCTGTATGAAGTGGCTCCACTTTAGAACTGACGTATCAGTAAGTGTCATTGAATGGATGCAGCTGATGAAGCATTTTGGAGCTGAGAAAGTGTATTTGTATATCATCAAGGTGAGTCTCGTTGTAAATGGATAATTAACATTAATTATTGTCGTGATGGTCCAGTGGTTAAGGCGCCCGCTTGTCATGCATGAGGGTTGTTGGTTCAAATCCGGGCAAGTACTAATGTGACTTTTCAATTCATATGTACTTTCTAAAGTTTATCTTGGACATTAATGACATCGGTAAAGGAAAACGTCGTGAGGAAACCTGGACCTACACCAGCCTTTACTGGTCCACACAAACCATGTCAGAGGTCCTTAAGGCGTTAAGGCGGTTTAAAAACTCTGAGCCTAGGGTGTGTGGGGTCGTAAGACCTTGCTGCCCACACGATAAAGAAGAATGAAGAAAGACCCGCAATGAAAGTACTCGTCGCATTGTAAATATTGATTGATTATTGTGGCAGGAGCACAGATCAATTCTCGAGTTTATCTTGCTTTCAGCTGCATCCCAACACCAGGAAAGTTCTGAAATACTACGAGGATACAGGCTTCGCAGTGGTCACTGAGCTGTCTCACCCGCCGCAGGTGTCAGGGTTCCAGCAGAATCGAATGTCGCAAGATCACCATGACATGAGGAGGGAACTGTTGCCTCTCAACGACTGTTTGTACCGGAGCATTGGGAAGCATGATTGGCTTGCGGCTATTGACCTGGACGAGATTATTGTGCCAACGCTGTGAGTTCCCAATACAATTTGCAGCAGTTGGAATGTTCCTCAAGCTTAGCTTTACCTTTGGTGTGTCGTTTATAGGCATCTTTTCCGCCAGTTTCTTCCAAGATTTGCTTTAGCATGAAAGCACGTGTCGCCTGCGTTGGTCCTGCGCCTGATCTCTCCCCGGTGGTGTCGCATAGCCGTCTCTTCGGACTATGAGAGTGACGGAAGAGGGAGCGTATCATTGTTTGCACATACACTTGTACACTATAATGTCTCCTGCGTACTAGGTTAGTCTTCATTTAAATTCGGTTAAAAAATATTGCAATGAAAATGAATGTATGTAGGAATATTCCAGGAAGAGGTTCCTCCTCCTCCTTTTCCTTGGTGCAAGCCGACAGACACATTGAAGCTGCCAGTAGAGCTCACTGTAGACCGGACTTGGGTAGTGCATTGACTGTCCATTGGTCGTGCGTCGTGGGGACCTTTTGGATTGTGAAGATTAGACGCTAAAAAGTAAAAGTGGTTACAGATGGGACCCTTTCACTGAAGGAGGAAGCGCTTAAGTACAGATAAAAAAAAAATGAAAAAAGAATCATGAGCGTGTCAGATTAATATACAGACAGCTCAGCTTGATGTCCTTGTCGTGCTAACCCTTAATCTGACAATTATGTGCAGGGACTTCTTTAATATTATGATGGTTTGAAAAATAAAATCCGGTGCCCTAGATGCGCGGTCCTATATACAGGGCTTATAAATGGTGGAGGTACTTAACAGGGTGCAAGGTATCCCCCTTATATTAATCTGCCGCGCTCGAGTAAATCCAAAAATCCCTTCCTGGCACATACTTCCCAGGCACATCTTTCTCCTTAAGGGCCCACCACAAAATGTTTGTGATTGTGTTACAATACTAGTTTATCTTACAGTTTTATGTTCTTAAATGGAAGGCGTCTCATTTTTTTCATTTCCAATTTAAATTGAGGTCACAAGTGCTGTTCTCGCCTTGCATCGACGTAAAAACAAATCTATTCTATCTCATTTCCACTGCGCAGTGATGGCAGCTGGCCTGCTCTAATTGACAAGCAGAAGGCAGTTTTGGCAGCCGAGTCTGGAGGCATGCCGGTTGATGCCCTCGTCTTCCCCAACTACTTTGTGCTGGATGGCGCTCAGAGGGACCTGGAGGGGCCTGCGAAAACTCGTATCCTGTCTCACACTTGGAGGGAAGAGGAATCGAGTCCTCCTGGTAAGTTAAACTTGGCTCTCATGCCTGGTAGAGACGAGGCTAGTTGTATAAAGCTTTTACTATTTTATTTGTTTTATAGCTATTTCTATAGGATGTTTTACCATCTTGTTTTTGTATTTTGATGAGATTCAAAAGAAGGCAGAAGCTAATGAGAAATAAAACTGTTTGCTTGCACCGCATGACTCCATTTTTATTGTTTTGATTTGTGGCTTAATTTATAGACGACATACGATTGTGTCACGAGAATTGGACATTCGGGTAAATGAATATTCCAGTAAATAGACATTCTGGTAAACAAACATTCTGGTAAACAGACATACAGGTAAATGGATATTCCCGTAAAAAGACATTCTGGTAAATAAACAATAGACAATGGATGTTAATGGACATTCCGAAAAATGGACAACGATTAATGGATATTCCGATGAATAGACATTCCGGTAAATAGGCAATTCGGGGAAACTAGACGTGCAGGTCGCGGGACGTTCAGGTTTTTTTTTATTAATCAACAAAACAAATGTTATTGTTATAGGTCCAGGTTACTACATGAAGTCATTCATCAACGTATCCTCAGTGACGGCCATGCACAACCACACACCGATGTCTTGTAAGGACTACTGCAGAAAAATCAACATGGAGAATGGAGCTGGCAAGTTACTGCACTACAGAGAAAAATGCGCCTTTGATTTAGCGGATTGTGAGGCGTTGCATGACGTCGTCAAGGAGGATAACCTCGACAGGTGGAGAGCACCCGTGCTGGCGGAGATTAGAGAAATTCTGTACAAGTTGGGGCTTGAGCCTCTTGAGTGATGCAGAAACGTTTCGGAATAAATTAGGAACAATATGTACAGTGAGCGGTCATAAGTGCAGTAGCAAGCTAAGGTTTGAATTGCCGTACCTACATCCGTGTGTAAAGTGATTATGTATTAACACAGTACTGAACACTCCAGAATACACACACGGCGTCGAAAGGTTGGAAGTTAAAAAAACAATCTATTGCTTTGTGAGATTGTTATTCGACTTATGACCGCTACTGTACGCACTGAAAATTATAGATTCACTAAGAAGGCATGAAATTTAATGTAAATAAATAAGTAAAATTAAGTCTGTGTTGTTAAAATAACTGCTTTTTACAGAGTAAATACGAATGTTACACGAAATGTTTTTTTTTTGGCAAAGTCAAATCGTTCATTTCAATTAGGCCGCTAAAAGGCGCTTTTGAACGTCATTTTAAAAAAGGAATTGAATCTAGTTGCCCGTCTGTTGTTCGTCTCATCCGTCTGTGTCTGTTATCTGTATGCATGTTCCGGCTAGTCTTCGAAACGGCTAGAATTACTTTGAAGCTTTCAATGGCAGAAAGCTGAGGCTTTTTAGAAAAAGAATTAGGTGCTTAAAAATAAAAATACCGCCGACACACATTCAAGTGGCAAAGTCAAAAACTTTTATTCTAATTAGACTATTTACAGGCACTTTTGAATTGTCAAGAAGTCTGTCAGTTTGTCTGTCGGCTATAAAATGTTGAGTAAGTCTGCATTAGTCTTCTTGGGTCTCTGGTAAGCTATTTTGAAATGATCTCTCCTTTGGCGATTTGTGTGCGAGGGGCGGCTGGTGTTGCCATGCCAGAAATGGGTGTAAGCTCTGGCTATGTTTGGATAGCGATGGAGCTGTGGCGAGCTGAGTGTGTAGCTGTGTCCATTTTGGATATTTGTCGCTTATTTCTAAGATAAATCTTCTTCAAGCGTTGATTCGTAATTAATAAATGTATTGGGTGTAAAAACTAGGGTTGTAACGGAGGCGGATGCGGAAGATAACTGATGCGGATGCGGAAGTTAACGGTTGCGGATGCGGAAGTTAACGGTTACGGTTGCGGAAGTGACAAAAAACAATTTATTCAAAAGTTTTTGTCAAAAAGGCTTTATATAAAACAGGCATTAACAACATTTTCTTAAAGAAACTAGACAGTTAGTCGAAATGAAGGCGAGGCAAACTTTAACCATCGATATCTTACTAATCAGAAGGTTATTAGGTGGTCCAAAACAAGAAATGAAATTAAATGATAGAAATAACGTGTAACTATTGCTGTTTCATTCTGCATCTGTCATGTATGCAAAGACTTATATTTTTTATTAACATATAAATACTGCCGTCAGCCTGGTGCCCAGATCTTCGACGCACTTATAGAAACATGGCTCTGCGACAAACTAAAACCTCCCCCTCGTGCGATGACCTGTAACAAATGCACCGCACTGTTACTGCACCGCTCTGATGAGAACACTTATGAAGTCCGAACTCAAATCAATTAAGAGGGTTCACGCCGAACGGAAATTCATACATACATAACATCACGCCTGTAATCCCCGAAGGGTTAGGCAGAGGTGTACCCATTAGTACACCCACATTTCGCCAGTTATGTTTTTAGTCCCATGTAATAGGGGCCGAGCCTATTGCCATCAACCGGGCACAAATCCAGACTCCGAGGCTGCTACTGAGAAATTCCTGATGGTAAAACCCAATAACACTTTACCCGACCTGGGAATCGAACCCAAGACCACATGCACAGCAGTCGCGCTTGCGACCACTAGACCAACGAGGCAGTCACACAAACTTACTCCAAACTTTTGCAAATGAATGAACCAATTTATTTTCAAATCTTCCCATACATAACCAGGATACATAGGTCTAAAAAGTTAATTGAGAACATATTCAAAAACATCAGACCAAATTTAAGTTTTCCATAAAAATATTGAAATTGAAAATTGGTTCATTCAATTCAACACAACATAACAACATAACTGGCGAAATGTGGGTGTACTAATGGGTACACCTCTGCCTAACCCTTCGGGGATTACAGGCGTCTTCTTATCGTGTGGGCAGTAAGGTCTTACGACCCCACACACCCTAGTGTCCGAGTTTCTAAACCGCCTCAAGGGCCTCTGACATGGTTTGAGTGGAACAGTAAGTCCAGGTTTCCTCACGATGTTCTCCTTCACCGATGCCAGTGATGTCCAAGATAAACTTTAGAGAATACATATGAATTGAAAAATTGTGTGATCCTTACACGCGGCGCTGCCCCGATGCAGGGCACATGCACATCTTAAGGTCGCTGAAGTCCACGCGCCTGCAGTGGCAGTTGTCCTGGCACTGGTAGTCAGCGTAGCACCACGAGCGCTCTAGCATCTCCTCGTCTGTTGAGAGAACGTTTAGTTATATATTGTGGTTTCTGCTCTAGTGGTGCTCTAGAGGTCGCAAAACGCGACTGTTGTGCATGAGGTCTTGGTTCCCAGGTGGGGCAAAGTGATATTGTGTTTTTCCATCAGGAATTTTTCAGTAGCCTCGGAGTCTAGATTTGTGCCCTGTTGATGGCAATAGGCTCGCCTCCTATTACATGGGATTTAAACATAACCGGCGAAATGTGGGAGTACTAATGAGTACACCTTTAGGCAGTGGTGTACCCATTAGTACAACCTGCGTAACCCTTCGGGGATTACAGGCGTGATGTTATGTATTATTCCATGCTTGTTTAATGGTGCGCTTTGCTTACCTGTATACGCAGTTGCCCTAGCTACCACCACCACAAGAGCGAACAGTAATGCTAAACACTTCATAGTGAAATGACCAAGTTATTCTGTGACCAACATGAGTATACTACTTGTTGGTTTTATTATACTAATGCACTATTAAAGAGAATTATGAACGGTATAATGACATCGTTCTGTATTACAATTGTTATTGATGTAAACCTTTTAATGTGTTTAGTTGTAAGCCATTTATTTTATTATATTTCACAGTTGGCGAAGGTTTTTTTGTCTGTCTGTCGCGTTTTAACCCCGACGCAAAAACGACCGCGTGTTACAAGTTTAACGCGACTGTGTACTTATAGGGTGTCTGTCTGTGGCATTGTAGCTCCCGAATGGATGAACTGATTTCGTTTTTTTTTTGTTTGTAAGGTGAATTAGTCTGGAGTGTTTATGTTTCATGAAAATCGGCCCAAGATGGCTGCGGACAGGGGTTTAACAATTTTTACAGGTATAGGCATTACTTGCTTACAGGAAAACTCTTAACACAAAAAGTGTAAATTAAAATTGTTGAAGCAATAAACGATTTTGTATTTTTGTTTTTTTTTTTTAAATTTCTTTCTATTACGATAGTTTTGTTGAAATTATCTAAAACGCTCCTTTTTGTAGTGGTTTTTAAAGAATCTTAAAAATAGGTGTAATAATATGTACCTCTGACTAACCCTTCGGGAAAGCAGCCTCGGAGTCTGGATTAGTGCCCGGTTGATGGCAATAGACTCGCCCCTATTACATGGGACTTAGACATAAATGGCGAAATGTGGGTGCACCTCTACCTAATCCTTCGGGGATTACAGGCGTGATGTTATGTAACATTCGTATTGTTCGTTTGCAAGGTAAATACATAATCTGCGGTAACAAAGTCGCAGGCTGAATACTAGTTATAGAATAAGTGTTTGTGTACATTAATTTATTTATAAAATGTAGAGCAGTATCAAGATATGGTTAGTTGAAATACATAATGAAGTGTGCTAGGTTGTTATCGCTATCTAACTTAGTCTATTATGTAAATACTTGGCCAAAACTTGGCGACACTGCATGACACAAATTCACCATGGATTCAGTATTATTTTTGTATGGAACAGTCGGTGTTCAGTACAGGAACATAAGAAATAATGGACGACTCAAACGATAGAACATAATGTACATATATTAAAAATTATGGGTTAACAAATTGGCTGTTAAAACCAAGGCGATCTATCGGCGAGTGCATGTGCGCAGTGTTGGAGCGAATAGTAAGGCCCTCGACCATATTGACCCCCTTCTCTCCTCGCAGTCCCCGCAGGCATCCTCACGCCGCTTTAGAAGCGCGGACAGTCTGTTTATTTTTTTTCACTAACTAGTCTAAGCGCAGTTTCGCTTAGACAGCACGAGAAGGCGCAGTTAATGTTACATAACATAACATCACGCCTGTAATACCCGAAGGGTTAAGCAGGGGTGCCCCTTTAGTACACCTACATTTCGCTAGTTATGTTGTAAGTCCCATGTATTAGGGGGCGAGCCTATTGCCATCAACGGACGAAAATCCAGATTCCGAGGCTGCTACTAAGAAATTCCTGACGGGAAAACCCAATAACACATTATCCGACCTGGGAATCGAACCCAAGACCGGGTTCAGCAGGTTTAAACCACTAGACTAACCGAGGCAGTCAAACTAGTAACATTGAGCAGAAATAAAAAACAAAACTAAATCTCCATATATTTTAAATTTTTTGGTGTGAAAAACTCGCACACTGTTACAAGTAGAGCGCGCAATGTAACGCACACATAACATCGTGCTTGTGGCTGCAACAGCAACAGCAACGGGCCACGCAACAGTACAGGGGTCGTGAGGGTTAGTATTAAAATTAAGTTATAACAGTTGTAAACGTTCGACGGGCCTGTTGGTCTAGTGGTTAGCGGCCCTGACTGCTAAGCCGGAGGTCGTGGATTCGATTCCCACCCAGGACAAACTTTGTGTGATGAGCATGATTGTTAGTTCTGTGTCTGGGTGTGATTTATCTATAATATGTATGTATTTATAAATAATAAAAGTATGTATATCAGTTGTCTGGTTACCATAACACAAGCTCTGTTTAGCTTGGGTTCAGATAGCCGTGTGTGAGTTGTCCCAAGATATTTATTTATTTAAACATTTTCCGTAGGTTTGAACTGTAACCATCAATGTCTTCGTATGAAGAAATGCTTTATTTTCCAGAATAAAGGTACAGTCAACAACACAGACAGGTAGCCAGGGTCGTCAGAAAGTTTTCTTAGGAACCGATGGGTATCTTCGATTGATAGGTACTTTATTCAATTAATGAACTGTTTATTATCTACTTTGTAAATTATTACATTTGAAAACATCAACTTTCTAAGTTTAGACATCACTGACATCGTTCCGTGTCTCGGAAAGCACGTTAAGCTGTTAACCCCGGCTGTCATACGTGGATCTTTGACAGTCGTCAGAAGAAAGCCTGTCGCTCCATGTAAAATACTGGTATTCAACTGCATCCGGTTAGACTGGAAGCCGACCCCAACGTAGTTGGGAAAAAGCTAGGCAGGTGATGATGACATTTGAAAACATCCATCGGTTGCTAAGAATACTCCAACAATATCTGACAACCCTAGAACCTGTGTGTTTTGTTGACCAGTACAT
This sequence comes from Hoplodrina ambigua, assembly GCA_949774945.1. Lineage (NCBI taxonomy): Eukaryota > Metazoa > Arthropoda > Insecta > Lepidoptera > Noctuidae > Hoplodrina > Hoplodrina ambigua. Next base: position 5,447,856 of record OX458994.1, read on the forward strand.
TGCCTATGGTAAAATTGTCGGTTTAACTATATTCGACTTCCTAGTCGACAGCAATTAAGTTATATCAATAAAAATACAGTCTCCTAACTTAAAATCCAAAACTTTCACTTTTAATTTACATTTTTAGTCATACCACAGTACAAGAACACACACAAGTACAACATACATACATAAACTCACGCCTTTTTCCCACGGGGGTAGTCAGAAACTACAGAACACCACCTGCTACGATCCTTACATACTCCTTTCGCCTCATCTACGTTCATACATCTCGTCATACAAGCACGCCGGGTACGAGTACTCCGCACCTGACCTTTCTGAAGGACCTCACCAATAAGGTCAGTGTAGGTCTTCCTAGGGCGACCCTTCCCAAGTACAAGTTTAAGAAAGATACAGAAAGAAAAAATTAACAGTTATCACTTTGTACAGTACATTATCATGTCCAGAGGATTTCAAAAAGTTTTACTGAATTCTAATTTTTCACTGAGTTCCAGTTTTCTCAATTTTTCCTGACTGGTAACTGGTACAATCCAAAAAAGAAATGGCCGCAACGATAGGAAAAACACGTAACTGTTTCATTTGATTTTACAGTCGTTATGCAAAGACTTTTTTATTAAGATATAAAATCTGCCTCAGTGTTTGAAGGCTCGTGGAGTCAGCCGGGTGCCTGGATTATTGACGCACCTACAGGAACATGGCTCTCCGACATCCAAACCAAATGTCCTCGCCCGGTTTCCTGTAACAAATGTACGGAACTGTACTACACCGCAACTGATGATGACACTAATGAAATAAATACATAAATCTATGTCTATACTAATGTTATAGAGAGGAAAGATTTGATTGTTTGTTTGTTTGTATAGAATAGGCTCTGAAACTACTGAAACGATTTGAAAAATTGTTTCACTGTTGAGAAGCTAATTTTGGAGCTCCCAATTCTTTGGTAGAAATACATTACTTTGGTTTTCTTGATGTTGATTAAACAATTCATTTTAAGTCAAATATGTGAGTAAGAGCATTATTGTGATTAGAGTTCAAGTCCTTTTACTATGGCAGTGCTATCCTATGCAAATAAAAAAATATTGTTGCTGTCACTTTTCGAAAATAATTAATGTAAATGAGAAATGAAGGTGGCCCAAGCGCGCTACCTTGAGGCACTCCATATTTTATACTCTTAAAATTCGACACACAATTTCGTTTCGTATTTGTTTTTGCGCACACTCTTGTGATTTCAGTACATTGCAATCTTACTTAGATATGATTATTTAAAATGTTTCGTTTGATGCCATAGCAATGCAATTTGTGTAGAAGGATTTTGTGATGAACATAATCAAAGGCTTTGGTCATGTCTGCGTGAATAGCGCAGGCGGGAGTCTCATTTAAAAGGTCGATAGTAGCCATGTTAATTATCATTTTTATCATCTGTGTCTATATACATAAACATAATAATCTTAATCCTTACTCTTCCGATCCGTGGCATATGCACATCTTAAGCTCGCTGTGAGGTACGCGCTCGCAGGAGCAGTTGGACTTGCACTGATAGTGCGCATAACACCACGACCGCTGTAGCATCTCCGCGTCTGTTGAAAGAACGTTAAATATTATTTAGTGAAAAAAAAAACACAGGTGTAAAAAAAAACGGGAACAGAAGCGTTAGTGTTAATACTGTGAAAGTTGAATTTCATTTTTCTAATTTTATAAAGGAGGAGGTTCTCAATTTGGTTGTATTACAGAATTCTGTCATTAATCAACCGATTTGGAAAAATCATTATTGTATTAGTATTGTAATCTGACGCGCTCGAGCATTTTGATGTCATATTTTTTTCCAATTTTCAACCCCTTCACACGGCTACCCCCATCATGTAAACCGGCTGATTAATATTCCTCCGTTATCAAAAATACGTGGAGCGCATACACTATTACGCGACACGCTCGAATATTTCATTGTGTCAATTTTTATTTTTGACAACCAGTAAAATGGTGCCATCTGTATTTTTTTTTCTTTTTTGCTTAAAATCCGATACGTCCCCACAATGCTCGAGTAAATCTACGTTTAGCATTGAGCTTGAGCTCCTCTACTACATGGTGCGTTTTGCTTACCCGTGTACGCAGCTGCCCTGGCTAACAACATCACGAGAGCGAACAGTACTGCTAAACACTTCATAGTGAAATGAATAAGTTATTCTTAGTGACAAACATGAGCATACTACTTGTTGGCTTTAATAACCAATCTCCCTATTAAAGAGAATTATGAACGCTATAATGAGATTGTTCTGTAATACGTTATTATTGATGCAAATGTTTTAATGTGTTCAATTATGAGCCATTTATTTTAGCGACCACCTCGTTAGTCTAGTGGTAGCAAATAGTGACTCTTGAGCATGAGGTCTGGGGTTCGATTCCCAGGTCGGGGAAAGTGTTCTTGGGTTTTTATTCTCTAGCTCTTGAGAATCCCGATACAGTGCCTGGACTGTTTGCCTCTTTCAAGCCATTTATTATTTTTCTAGCCTTGGGACTCATTTAAATGCTATTTCCTAGTTAATTTGTAAGATGAGTACGTAGTCTTAGGCCCCACGCTTCTTAGACCCCGTGTCTTTTTAGGCGCTATTGTTATCCCCTGTAGCAGAGGTATGTGATGGTTTATTGGCCATTTTGGGATATGTTTTGTGTTCATTCTTTCTCTAGATTATAACTTTATTACTGTTAACCGCGTAAAATGTGTTCCATCGAAGAATGGGAAACATAGGAGGTCTCCTGCCTCGTCTTTCTAACCCTCCAATACAGTTATCTTCAAAATAATCTATTATTTCTCGGAGAAGACTGAAATGTTCAACGTGATACTGAGAATCGTGAAGATCATCAGGCTTCAATAACCTGTTCGGACGAGACATACGTCAAAGCAAATAACTGGTGAAGATGCAAGGCTGAAGACTGCCTTGTTGGTCTTCTCGTCACGAGCGCGACTGTTGAGCGTGGGTTCCTAAGTTCGATTGCCAGGTCGGGCAAAATGTGTTATTAAGCTTTTCTTTAATAATTTCTTAAAGGTGACACCTCTGTGCCTCGGAAAGCACGTAAAGCCGTTAGTACTGCGTCTGATCTGCCCCCGGTTGTGTTGAATTACCATCCCATCAGACTATGGGAGTGAGGGAAAAGGGAGTGCACTTATGTTTGCGCGTACACGCTTGTGCACTATAATATCTCCTGCGTATTTGGCTAGTCTTCATTTTGATTGGTCGCCATGACTTATAGGGGGTCTGGAGAATAATATTATATAACTGTGCAAGATATCTTTTTCAGATTGTATGTTTCTCCAGATACTTTGAGTAAAGTGAAAAAAATAGCCTCGCAAAGAGGCTGTAGGAAAACTGCCTCAAAGCTGAAACTTATTGCTTGTTTCGAATCAGTTAAAAGCGACAATGATTCTAAATCTGCATCAAGTGATTTTATGGCTTCAAATGCTTCTACGTAAGCTTTAGAGATCGAGCAGAATGATTACACATGTATACAAGTGATCCTACCTCATTTTCGTTAAGGCAATGTACGGTATACAGTTGTTCGAAAAGAGGTGGAGTAATTTTAAATGTTCCTTCAGCAAACGAATGACGTGCTTGCTAAAAAAAAATAATTTCCTTTGTTTTGTCTACTCTTGGATCAGTATCGAAAAGTTGAAATTATTCATTGCGACTAGTTTTGCTATTCACTTCGGGAATTTCTAGAGTTATCATTTATATTTGTTTCGTTCGAAATGAATGTAAGGATGTTTTAATTAAGTCGTTTACGGATTTTACTAGTATAGTCTCATCCAGGGGTATCGTATTACCCAGTTACTGGGTTGTGGAGGTCAGATAGGCAGTCGCTCCATGTAAAATACTGGTATTCAGCTGCATCCGGTTAGAAAGGAAGCCGACCCCAACATAGTTGGGAAAAGGCTAGGCAGATGATGATGATGACGGATTTTACTAGTATACCGTCTACTCGTTACAGTATGTCGACGGTCGAATAAACTAGTGCCTTCATTCAACCCCCATCGCTTATTGGCTGTGACCCGTTGGGGTCGGCGTTACCTACCACCTTTATCATCGAAGCATCTCCAATATGTTCTTTGTTTTTTTTTTTTGTCAAAGCAATACATATATTCTAAGAGAATCTTTACCTTTTGTGCTTTTAATTAAAAAGTGTTGATGATAGAGTGACGAAGTCATCAACATTGCCAAAGGAAACTAATTTGGGGTATTTTTATTTTTTCGTTTCTGACAGCAAGGTGTCCCTATTAACAGAATTAAATGCGTTCTTTATGTCAACCTTCAAAATGACGTCTCCTTTAACAGAATTTATATATCCGAATCCGAATATTTATATCCGAATTATAATTATATGGTCCTCCGCATCTCCGAGGGATGTACAATCTCATCACAGATGACCTTGGGTGATGCATCCGATGTGCAGTCAACAAACACCTCACTTTTTGTCCAAAGCGTCCAACTCAGTCTGAGTCCATCTGAGAACACCAAAAGAGTAGGACAACAGTGGCATAACCCAGCCATTGAAGGCACGGACCTTGTTGCCACCAGATAAGAGACTATTAAGTACTCTTAAAAGGCGCGCAAAGAACCGGTCCCTCAATGACTGTTTTACTGCCTTGTTGTCTATACTAAGTGCTTGTGGCATTCCCAGATATTTGTAGGTTTCGAGTTCAGAGAGGGATCTGAGAGTAATATCCTCTAAAAGTAGTAAGCTCTCTGAGTTCACTACATTTCCTGCTTGTACATGAGCGATCGCACACTTGTCTACACCAAATTCCATCCTGATGGACTTGCTGAATGATTCTGTAATCTTGAGCAAGTTCACAAGCTGTGACTTTTTGGTGCATACAACTTGAGATCATCCATGTACAGCAGATGAGATATAGGCTCAGCCCCTCTGTGAAGACGATAGCCCAGCTTTGAATCCTTAAGTAAGGTACTTTAGAGGATTCAATGCAAGGCAGAACCACAAAGGACTCAAACTATCGCCTTGGAAGATACCGCGATTTATCCTTATCAGGTTCGACGAAACATTAGCATCCCTAGAACCCGGCTGACGAAGAACTGTGGTCCAGCGCTCCATACATGAACTGAGAAGGCCACAAACATCTGGATGTATTTTATAAACCAGTACTTTTTTCAGCCATGTATGGGGTACCGAATCGTTAGCCTTCTTGTAGTCAATCAGCCTGGATTGACTACAAGAAGGCTAACGATTCGGTATAGAGACACTTTTTTTATTTCGCTGAACCTGATGGCAAATTGCCATATCTATGAGGAGAAGTTCTTTGGTACCACGAGCTCTCGGTTTACAACCATTCTGAGAAGGGGCCATAATATTATTCCTTTCAATGTGAGAGTTAATTTTAAACTTCAGAATGGATGGATGAATGGATTAAGTATGTAATGGTTACGTGCGTTTAATTTATAAATCTCAATAGTTATTACACTATGAGATTATTACAAAAATAATTATCCCGTTATTTGGGATGTCGTAAAAGGCGACTGCGCACGCAACGCTCCCGAGGCACCTAACCAAGCGCTTGTAACGAAACCATAGCGCGATTCAGCCGGGCGGCACAACGCCATCTATCGAGCGCGCGTGTCAACTTCTGCGTTCATTTTGAGTTGAAAGAAAAATATCATAAATGTATAAAGCGCCCTTTTTTGCCCTATAACCCTTTTTTAATAGTTAATATTTATATATGTACTAGCTTTTGCCCGCGACTTCATCCACGTGGTTATTTTCATTAAGATAAAGATATTTTATTTTGCCAATTACAAGGCATGCAAAAGTATAGAGTTCAGGTACAATTAAAATACATATTTTCTTATAATACATAATAATATTCTAATTCATAATTCTTAAATAAAAAAAAAACAGTCAATAATAAAATTAATGTCACAATTTCTAATAGTTATTTAAATATGTACAACATACAAACAACTTCTTTCTCCAATAAAAAATCTTCATAACATAACATCACGCCTGTAATCCCCGAAGGGTTAGGCAGAGGTGTACCTACCCATTAGTACACCCACATTTCGCCACTTATGTTTAAGTCCTATGTAATAGGGGGCGAGCCTATTGCCATCAACCGGGCACAAATCCAGACTCCGAGGCTGCTACTGAGAAATTCCTATGGAAAAACCCAATAACACTTTGCCCGACCTGGGAATCGAACCCAAGACCTCATGCACAGCAGTCGCGCTTGCGACCACTAGACCAACGAGGCAGTCAAAAAAACTTAAAACTGTATTATGCTTTGTCTACTAAAAAAAATCTTAAAACTTTTTTTGAATAATGTCAAATCATTCGCATTATGTTACCTCTTTGGTTGCTTGCTGCACCCCGTGGGTCGCAGCGTGATGATAAATAGCCTATACTATTCCTCATGATGTGGCTATCATATACACATAGATTATTTTCCAATACGACTGGCAGTTTAAGAGATTAGCAGTTTTCAACAAACAGAAATCAAGTATAAGGTAACTTTTAGAACTGTTTCTTTTTTTTTTTGTAGATAACGTTCAAATATGCCTTTTATTGGTCGTATTGCCCAGTTACTGGGTTGTGGAGGTCAGGTAGGCAGTCGCTCCGTGTAAAATACTGGTGTCAGGTGTATCCGTTTAGACTGGAAACCGACTACATTATAGTCGGGAAAAGGCTAGACAAATAGATTTTTAGAAAAAAAAAAACAAAATTAAAAAAATACATTTTATTTGTAAAATAGCTACAATATTGTCAAAATAACTGCGTGCAATGAAAGATCTTGGCTTATTTACATTTTAGTAGAGATAAACTACAGTAACATGACGCGCCCTTCCACAATTCAAAACGTTTGAAAGTGTTTGTAATAGTATTAAAAAGATTCACAACGCATGTGTGCGTACTGAGACGGCTCTCGAAACAAAAACAAATCAGCGATTTGTTGCTCGACTAGCGGCGTCAAAATCACTTATTATTTTTAGTATGGCGCTGCACTGACATTCTCTATGGAAATGACAGGTGTCGTCTTGCGCGGTCGGCTATTTATGATTAGTTGACAAACAAATATGCCTGCCTGCTACTGAAGACGATCACTTACAACTACATACAAATGTTACTACACACATTCACAAATACTTTTAAAAGTTTAGAATTGTAGAGGGGTGCGTCGTGTTATTGCAGTTTATCTCTATACCATAAAATATATCTTACGATACTCTGAAATAACATATTTATATTTTATAGAACCGATTCGAATATTCATGTTCATTAGAGATATGTCTGAAAATATTATGTCTTTACTGACTAGAATGATAATAATAATAACGTAGATTTTCTGAGATTACAAATGAAGTACTAAAATTAGGTTTTGCAGATCAGTTCCTATATTAACAGTAACGATAAACTCTTCTGTGCGTCTGTATGTCACTGAAATCCACCTAAACGGCTGGACAGATTTTAATAGAGAAATGGTGTATTTGACTGGGTCCCTAGATGGTTAGATGGATGTGGTATGTGGCGCTGCAAGCCAATGTTCAGGCAGAACATCTTTTAGGTCTGCAAGTGTATTATAACTAGCTTCTGCCAGCGACTGCGTCCGCATAAATGTCGTTTCGCGGAATAAAAATCGCGGCCGCAGCCTAAGTTGCCGAATAAAAAGTTGTCGGGGTAAGTTTTAGCCCCAAGAAAGGTTATTCTTGGGGGTTAAAACTTACCCCGTACCAAATTTCATCAAAATCGGTTCAGTGGTTTAATCGTGAAAGTGTAACAGACAGAGTTACTTTCGCATTTATAATATAAAGTATAGATTTTTAATAATAACAGGTATTTAATCCAAGATTTTACAATCTGATCGGTGTACAAAAACTTAACACTAAGATATATTACTTTAAAAAAAGCTGATTTAGACGGTACGAGAAATATCGTGCAAGTTGTGGTACAGTAGCGCTCATAAGTGGACTAGCAATCTCACAAAGCCACATTGTCATTTTTTAACTTACGACCTTTCGACGCCGTGTGCGTATTCTGAGGTGTTCATAGGTACTGTGCTAATACATAATCACTTTACACACAAGAAAGAAAGAAAAATGCATTTATATTGGCATTACATCAAAATTAATAAACTTAAAACTATGAAAACAGAACAATGATTATAATGCCAAAAGGGCCACAGCTCAGCATAATGACAGATGACAACACATAGTGTATACCTCCTGACGCTGGTTTTCAGCTGCAACCTACAACTGCCATACCTAAGCTAAAATAATAAACACGGATGTAGTCAAAGTCAAAACATTTATTTCAATTAGACCAATTACAGGCACTTTTGAATTGTCAAGGAGTCGGTCAGTTAGTCAGAAAGTTGAAGCTAGTTGCGGTACGATTGTAGGTACGGTCTGTATCGCGTGTTCACAGCAATTCAAACCTTAGCATGCTACTGCACTTGTGACCGCTTACTGTACAATACCGTCGATGATAGGTCACTTGTGACACGACAGCCGCGCGGGCCCGCAATGTACGACTAATCGCACGATATTTCTCGCATCCGAATCAGGCTTTACTTTATTATTGCTTATGTTTTCGGGCAAAGTCAGTTGAGACAATTCTTTTGATATCTACAAAAATGCTTACTTAAATTGTAAAATATAAAACAAGAACTTACTATCTAAAAATTTTTTATACCAATTTTGTGGTCGTATTTAATTGTCATTCAATGCGCATATGTTTTCAAAATTTCAGCTTAATCGGACACCGGGAAGTGGGTCAAAGGAGATCAACAGTATCTGCCCAATTTAGTACAGAAGGTTCACTTAGTGGCATAAAATACACTAGATTACACTGAATAATATTGCACTCTTAAATTAGTTATATAGTTGCCCGGGGAAGAGAATAAAATATATTAAAATTGTACTAAAAAGCACGCCATTTTGGCACTCTAGTAAATAAGCACCTAAAAAAACTGTCAAGTTGACAGACGAGTACCCCGAAACACAAACGAACGGAATGTCATGTGTCAAGTGTCAATAAAAGCAAAACCAAATGACATTTACGAAATGTCAACCCGCGTGATAACCAATTAAAACGCAATCGTACATGCAATGTTGCCACATGTTTTAATTGTATTACAATTTACAGATTATCAAGTTATATTTGAATAATTTACTAAAAAGTTAAAAATGATTTATAAGTAAAATTATTTTCGTAGTCCTCTATTTTTTCTCTACGATTTGGTGCATGTGTACCTAGAGGTACATATTTAAGCAAAGTTGTATGGGATTTTGTTGACCTCCTTTAACTTGTAAGATTTGAGCCACAGGCACCGGGATACGTGAAAGTTAAGTTTTCAATCGAACATCCATCGGTTTCTAAGAAAACTTCAACTAAAGAATAAAAAAGGTTTTGTTGACATCTGTCTGAAACTATCATAAACTACATCTGACGACCCTGGATACCTATCTTTTTTATTGACTATACATCCCAAAGTTATGCAAAGATTGAAAATTTAACGTTTAATATCCAATATTATTACAATCACTTCGAAAAATAGACGAAAATAGGTTGCTTTGTTTTGTCAGAATTAAATCCAAATGATAAATGATCATTCTTAGCACCACAAGTAAAGATAAGGCACCGTATTGGTAAAAAATAACGCAAACAAACTTACAAAATAATCAGGTATAAAACATTTATGTGTATAAAAATATAGTAGGTACTTATTTGAAAATAAAATTGACAAAAAAATTACATAAAGGTTGTAACATTATAGATTCAACTTTGAGCATTACATTACAATAATACCTCCCTGACTAACGAGCATTTGCGTGTAATGTAACATATAGATTCGACTTTGAGCATTACATTGGAAGTGGAGCGCATTGATGTTACAAGTTGTATCAAGATATTACACATTGTATCATTACAAGGTGCGCATTGTAATGCTCGGTTCTCCTCCTTCACTGATGTAATGCTCAAATCTGTAACGTTACATTACACGCGAATGCTCCCGGTGAGGGAGCACCTTAAAATACAAAGTCAAAAAATCAGTTGCCCAGGTTTCTTTTTTTTATTGTTTATTTGTTTTTATAATCAAGTCTGTAAATATTGTAAAGTAATTAAGATTTTAAGTTATTTCTATTACTTTTTTAAAACCGTTTTTTTAAAGTTGTTTGTTATCATGATTTATATAATTGTATTACTTAAATCAGTAGTTACCAGTCTCTATAGAAGATTTTATTCACATGAATAATTAGACCTAATAAAATAATTCTAAAGATTTCAATTCCAACGTGTTTAATTGTAATTACGATTATTAATATCCGTTGCTTTGAGATTACAATTAAAAAACTTAAATAAAGACTTAAAAATAGAAAAATGGCTCATTTATTGATTACTAAATTATTTTAAGAGATTCTGCTGAAGCCGCCTTTAGGATAATGTTTACAATATGGCTGCCGTATTTTTAAAAAGCAGCTCGGTTCAAAAAGCAGCACTCAAAATATAGGATAGCCCCTAATTTAGGCCTAAAAAAATTTACACTTTGTGGCCATAAAAAGATAGCTTTACACTTTGTGGCCATAAAGAGACAGCTTGACACTTTGTGGCCATACAGAGATAGTTTTACACTTTGTGGCCATAAAAAGATAGCTTGACACTGTGGCCATAAAAAGATAGCTTGACACTTGGTGGCGATAAAAAGATAACACTTAGACATTATCTTTCATCGCAACGTTAACCAATTGTCCGTCACTATTCAAGTGTACATCTAATCCACTTTTAACAGTCTTTTCACCGGCCTGCTTGAACACTTCCGGCCACACGAATTTCTTATTATTCCTCAGCGGTAAAGCTCGCTGCAGTCTCTCGGTAAACCTCGCGTCGTCCCATTTCAAAAACGTATTCATTTTCATATGTGCCTTCAATTCGTCCGACAATTTCTCATGTTTCGTCACGTCTTCAAGTAAAATCAAAATTATCCTGTTTTTACCTTCTTTTAAAGCTAAATTGTGGGCCGCTCTGAACTCCATATTAGCGTACGCGGAATTTAAGAAGTTATTCGACAGTAAAATGACTGTTTTGCGCGACTTTTCAACAGATCTGTTTATTTGGTCGGGAATAAAGTCTCCTACAAACCAGTCGCGGTAGTGCACGCACGTTTTAAGACCGAATTCGTTTTCTAACTTCGGCATCAATTTTTCTAAGTACGTTCTGTCTTTGTGTGCGTAAGAGACGAACACGTCGTACTCTTTGTCGTCTGGGTCATCGACGAAGCAGCACGGACACAGCCCTTTTACTATAATGAAGGCTAGGATTTCGTGTGAGTTCTTGTATATGATTGTAGCTATGATAACGACTATTAGTACCAGAAGTATGAACGTACCACTGGCTACAGCGGCCGCTCGCCAAGTGTTACAGAGTTCTAGCGGATCCATTGACATCAGGAGCTTGTCTCCACAACGGATATGAGCCACATCCATGACGATTTTACTAGCTTTCAATAAAGCCAACTCTTCAGAATGCCAACAATCGCAGTCAAAAGGATTATTCGCCAAATGCAAAGTTGTGTTTGAATCTAAAAACTCCATCGGAATTCTAGTCAATTTGTTGTTCGACAAATCTATGACTTTGACTGTTTTTGACGGAGAGAACGGTATGTCTTCCAAACCTATGTTAGACAAATTTAGCAACTGCAGTTGTAAGTTGGCAATATCTTCCGGCGCGGTTCTCAACCTTAAAGACAAGAACTTAAGGCCGAAATCTGTTGGATTAGGCATAGTTTCTGGGAGGTTGTTACAATCGTACGCCAAAGCGTTTCTCGCTGGTCTGATCTCGCAAGTTGAACAAGAATTAAAGCAATCTTCCGTAGGTACATCACAATTCAAATCTTCAGGTGAAACGTTTGTGAATAACTCTCCTTTCAGATGTGGCGGTGACGCGCATTTGGCCCCATTAACGTTAAACGTTGCTTCTGTCGTTTCTGGCTTGAGTCCATTCAACCTTGTTGCTAGGTTATAAAGTCTACAATCACATGACAGAGGATTGTCGTCGAGTAAGATGGAATTCTTAGACGCTTTGTATAACGGATCGCCCAACGATACTGTTGCGTCGTGTAATATCAAACTAGTAATGTTATTATGTCGCAAATCAACTATGATGTTATCGCTCAGGAACTGGCAATCTGACGCCTGGAAAAAAAATACAGTAAATTATTAAACATACGTCACATTTTGCCAAATCTCAAATTATTTATTGCTATCCATGATGTAGGTACACTTAGGCGCTTTGCACATAGAGCAACTATTGCAGGAAGTGGCAACTGGCAACTAGCTGTTTACATATATTTCAATTGGACTGCGCACACATAGCAACTCGAGTTTCGAGTTGCGGTGATCGTCAACAATTTTCAGTTGCTGCAATCGATGACTAAGTTAGTTGCTAGTTGCCGCAGCTAGCAACTTTTAAATATTGTACCGGTTTTTAATGTTACCGCTTTTCTCAACCGTCAATCGCAACGCGTCGGGAGATTTCACACCCTCCCTCCCTCTCCCTGTGCCCGGTAATGCCAGTGTCGCTACGGCTACGGCATACGGCAACTCGGTTATGAAAATTGCTCACAATTTGCCATAAAGTTGCGGCAACCGTAAACGTTATAGCAACTATCAACTTTTACAGGAAACTTAAAGAGTTGATAGCTGCCTCAACTTAAGTTGCTCCGTGTGCAAAGCGCCTTACAAGTCGTAAAAAAAATAAAATATACATAATAGAAACAATCATGAACCCTGTCGGGCCAGTTATGTTCAAGTCCCATGTAATAGGGGGCGAGCCTATTGCCATCCACCGCGCACAAATCCAGACTCCGAAGCTGCTACTGAGAAATTCCTAATGGAACAACCCAATAACACTTTCCAGACCTACAAATCGAACTCAACACCTCAAGGAAGGGATGAATAAATATACTCACATCTAAAATAGTAAAGTTATTCCCATAAAGATTTAGATTCGTCAGCCGTGTCAGAACCATTCTCCAATCAGCGAACATAGTGTCAATCTCATTTCCATTTAAATATAAGTTTTTTAATTCTACCAACATATTAAATGGAGAATATTCTTCAAAGTTAAAGTAGTTATCTGTGTACTGGTCTTTAGATTTCAACGTCAATTTGTTAGATTTTAACGAAATTGTCTTTAATCCTATCGCTCCCTGGAATGCTAGGGGGCCGATGTGGCTCAACAAGTTATCATCAATGGACACGTAATTCAGGTTGCGAAGACCGGAGAATAAGAAGCTGGAAAGAAAAAAAAAACGTAAAACATAACATCATAATATCACGCCTGTAATCCCCGAAAAGTTAGGCAGAGGTGCACAGAGATGGGGCCCCAACAGGGCCAAACGCCTGCCAGGGTCGCGGGACGTCTTAACAGGATACCGTGGCCCTGGAACGTAAAGGGCAAAAGAAGGAACAGGGTGGTTTTTTAGTCAGTAAAAGTCTGACAGTCCTTTCCGCCCCACCCAGGGCGGAAGGATTCATTTGATGATTTTTTACCAACCAATAAAAAGGTTTATTCAGAGGTACCGTTATGTTTAAGTCCCATGTAATAGGGGGCGAGCCAACTGGACACAAATCCAGACACCGAGTCTGCTACTGAATACACGGTATATAGAAAAAAAAAATGTCTGTTCCGGCTAATCTCCTAAACGGCTGGACAGAATTTCACTGGCAGATAACTGATGCTATTAGGAGTAACTTAATTACTCAAGTCCCACGTAATGAGGCACAACTGATTTTCTATTATTCTGACTTACCTGTAAGTCAACCGGGGCTTGACCGGTTAATAATTAGGGTTTTCCGCGAGAAAAAACGCGGACATAAACTAGGTAAAAACATAAAAAAAATACTTACTCGGGTAGGACTTCCAAGTCGTTTCTATTTAAGTTCAAGAACTTCAATTGCTTCAGAGGTGAGAACACTCCAGTGTCCAACAAGGCTATCTTATTACGACTCAAATCTAACTTTTCCAAATTTTTCAAATCCTTGAAAATGGTCGGCGGAAGTGACGTAATTTTGTTGCCAGAAAGGTTTATCGTCAGTAGCGCGTCACATCCGGTCAGGAGCTCCGACGGTAAGTTAGCACCAGAATTTTCAATGATCAGGTTTTTTAATGATGGTAGATTTGTGAAAGTGTTTTTGTGGAGGTTTAGTGGGATGTCGTTGCTTTGTATTGTTATCTGAAAGATAAATATTGATTATAATCTGGGTTTCGGAGTTCTGGAGACCGAGACCGAAGATTCGGTTTCAGTTCCGACCGAAACTGAGACCGCAACGAAGATTCGGTTTTGGCCAAAACTAAGTAAGGCCGAAAAATTCGGTTTCCCTTTTAGCCGACAGAGTCAAACACTGAAAATTCGGGTTTGGTTCCGGCCGAAACTGAGACCGAGGCCGAATATACGGTACCGGTTTCAGCTGACACTAAGACTAAGAACGAAGATTCGGTTTCGGTTCGGGCCGAAACAGAGACCGAGACTGAAGATTCGGTTTGGGCCAAAACAGAAACCGAAACCGGCGATTCGGTATTGCTTCGGGCTAAAACAGAGACTAAGATCGAAGATTCTGTTTCGGTTCGGACCGAAACAGATACAGAGATTTAAGATTCGGTTTCGGCTTCGGCTGGAACTGAGTGAAGCCGAAGAATTCGGTCCCGGTTTCAGCCGAAACTGCCACCGCGACAAAAGAATCGGTATCGGTTTCGGCTATAGTCCAGTTTCTGCACTATAATACTTACATTTTCAAGCAGAGTCAAGTTATGAAATAACCCAATAGGTAATTCTTTTAACTGGTTTTTGAACAGCGATATTGATTGTAGTTTCGGCACGTGGGTCAATGACCCCGCCTCTATGTGCGATATGTGACTGGTGGTCAGGGTTAAGCGCTGCAAGGAATCCAGACCTGAAAACATATAGTAAATATATTTATTAATTACAAAATATAATGGTGTACATACATCTTAGTACTATTAAAAATGCGAAAATTTAAATGAATGTTTGTTACTCAATCACGCAAGAATAGCTGAACAGATCTGGATGTTTCTCACAGAGATAGTTTATAGTCTGGGATAGTACATAGGCTATGCTTTTCTCCCGTTTTTGTGTCCCACATAACCACATTACGCCTGTAATCCCCGAAGGGTTAGGCAAAGGTGTACTCATTAGTATACCCACAAGAAAAAATGAAGTACACCCACATTTCGCCAGTTATGTTTTTAGTCCCATGTGATAGGGGGCGAGCCTATTGCCATCAACCGGGCACAAATTTAGACACCGAGACTATTACTCGCTACTATTGAGTTACGTTAACACTGACCGACTTGGGAATCGGACCCAAGACCTCATGCTCAGCAGTCGTGCTTTGCGATCACTAGACTTTCAAGGCGGTCAAATAAGGACTTTTCCTAGCAGATTATTTATAAAAAATAAATAGGATTTCGCGCATAAAAATACCGACATCACGACACGAGGTCGCGGGCATAATATCTAATAATAATATCTATATCTTGGGACAACTCACACACGGCTATCTGATCCCAAGTTAAGCAGAGCTTGTGTTATGGTAACCAGACAACTGATATACATACTTATATAATTTATAAATACATACATATTATAGATAAATCACACCCAGACACAGAACTAACAATCATGCTCATCACACAACGGCTTAGCAGTCAGGGCCGCTAACCACTAGACCAACAGGCCCGTCAAAAGCATATAGCCTAAGTTAGTATGCAATAAATATTTCAGGTATCTCACCTCTTAATGAATTCACACCAATATCACTAATATTGTTCCCCCAAATATTTAAAATTAGCAACTTCGATAATCCTTTGAAAGCGTCTTCTGGTATCGAATTAATGTTTCCGTCAGAAAGTTCTAAAAACTCCAGTTGTGATGCATTAATGAAATCGTTGCTTTTCAAAGTAACGTGTGTTCCTGTGATCCTCAGCCGTCGAAGAGTTGGAAGTGACGTAATCACTGACACAGGGATGCTGGTTTCCGGTCCTGCAATTGGAGAAATTGATAACATCACTCCTGTAATCGCCGAAGGGTTAGGCAGAGGTGAATGTAAATGAGTACATTTACATTTCGCCAGTTATTTTTAAGCTCCATGTTACAATATGGCTGACGTATCTTGACGGCTCTGAAGTAGTTAGCCGATTGCTGCGCAGTAAACAATTTCGTTTCTATATGATACATTGCGCAGCCAAACAGCTAACTTCATACAGTCAAGATACGTCGGCCGTACCAACCTTGAAATCATGAAAAAAAATCAGCTGTTCCCTACAAAAATGCTACATAACACGATCATAATGTGGGGAACAGCTGATATTTTTTTCCTGTGTTCAAGGTTGGTCCCATAGTAAAAGTTGTTCATAATGATGAGTACAATGACCCCTTTTCAGGTTTCGGGTACTTTTTCAATGACCCTGAGTAGGAGGCGAGCCTATTGCCACCAACCGGGCACAAATCCAGACTCCAAGGCTGCTACTGAGAAGTGGACGTTATTGTAGTAGTCTGGTTTTAGCTTTTTAAATCACTTTTTAATCATCACCTCTTCTCCACCCATCCATTTCTCAACCTCGCAAGCACAAACTTAACCACTCACCTCTCACTATCATGACATCCGTGACGTCTCCGAGCCCCGCCACATGCCGTCCCTCCAGCGGCGCGACTCCATCAGTTACAGTCAGGAACGACACTGAGGGCGTCTTCAGAACCTCGTTGAGGCAGGGGAGAATAGCTGGCGAACAGCCCTTAGTCGCTATAGATGATAGCGGCAAGTCGTTCCCGAAGTTGATGACGGGGAGGTCAGCGCATGTGAAGTTTGTACCCTGGAAATATGAGAAGTTCTGGTCTTTAGCCGATTTTTACAATAGCGGATGTATTGGTGTAATAGTAGAATGGTTGGTTGTTCAAATTCAGGCAAGTACGAATGTGACTTTCAATTCTTAAGTACTTTCTAAAGTTTATCTTGGACATCGGTGAAGGAAAACATCGTGAGGAAACCTGGACTTACTGTCCCACTCAAACCATGTCAGTTTATTAAGTCGACGAACTGAATTTCATAAGGTAAAACATGACTTTCGTGTTAGTCGTCATCGATAAAAACTACGTACGCATCGTCACAAGTCGCGGGTGAAGCGCTGCAGTCGCGCGTTTTTTTATTTATATGGATTAAGGCTTCTTGTACACACACGTTTTTCGGCGTAAAAATCCACGGTGATTTCGCGGCACGTCACGGCTGCCGTGCTTACACACGGCGAATTAACCGTGTATGTGAACAAGCTCTCACAGTGACCCATACAACACTGACAACCGTGCCTACACACGGCGAATTCACCGTGTATGAGAGGCCTAACAAAGCAGCGCAGCGGCAGCGCTGCGGCCGCGCTACCACTTTTTTTTTTTTTTTTTTTGAGGTGGTAAAAATCATCAAATGACTCCTTCCGCCCTGGGTGGGGCGGAAGGGACTGTCAGACTTTTACTGACTAAAAAACCACCCTGTTCCTTCTGTTGCCCTTTACGTTCCGGGGCCAACGCCTGCCGGGGTTGCGGGACGTCTTAACAGGATACCGTGGCCGCGCTACCACTGCGTGGCAATTTGCGGCTAATTTGAAGACACACTTGTTATTGTACCTAAAAGTACTTGATGAAGCCTCATGACTCACCTCGCAGTGAATATTGACATATTCATTGTTCCGTGCGTTGAACGTGACTTTGTCGGAGCCCACTGTGCAGTAGTACTCCAGCTCGTCCCCAGTCCCGTAGGTACACTGCTTGGGACGGTCCACCGCGGACGACACTGCCAGCCATACTGCTAGTATTAACAGCCGCATCGTGTTAGCTTGGGGCCGACATAACTGGAAAGAAATAAAATAGGTCACGGTCAAAGTTCTTGTTGGAGTTCACTGTTAGAGAACATAACATCACGCCTGTAATCGCCGAAAGGTAGGCAGAGGTGTACACCCACATTTCGCCAGTTATGTTTTATAGGGGGCTAGCCTATTGCCATCAACCGGGCACAAATCCAGACTCCGAGGCTGCTACTGAGTAATTCCTTGTAAAAATAACCCAATAACACTTTGCAGCACCTGGGAATCGAACCCAAGACCTCAAGCTCAGCAGTCGCGTTTTGCGGCCACTAGAACAACGAGGCAGTCCTGAACAAAAAAATAATCGTAATGATTAGAAGAAGATAAATTTCCCCAATATATCCTAAAACGAGTAGTGGGTACTTTTTTTAACAGTTATTTATACCTTCATATTAAAATGAATCACAGCGATTTATATCTCTCAAGCACTATCCTGTATCCAAAGATAAACAAAATATTTATAGCAGCTTCATAAATTTTTACAGACGCCTCGAAAGTATAAAACAAAGTCGCGTCCCGCCGTCTGTACGCTAAGATCTTTAAACTACGCAACGGATTGTTTCATCAATAAAATTTGTGAGCTTTTCAATTCATATGTACTTTCTAAAGTTTATCTTGGACATCACTGGCATCGGTAACGACATCGTGAGGAAACCTGGACTTACTGTTCCACTCAAACCATGTCAGAGGCCCTTGAGGCGGTTTAGAAACTCTGACACTAGGGTGTGTGGGGACGTAAGACCTTACTACCCACACGAAATAAATAGGTAGATTAATAGTTTTTTTTTTAAGTATGGAAAATGATCAATTGGCTTCTTCCGCTCTGGGCGTAGCGGACGTGTCAGACTTTAAGGCGCTTTACACTTAGAGCAACTATTGCGGCAACTGGCAACTAGCTGTTTACATACATTTCAATTGGACTGCGCACACTTAGCAACTCGAGTTGCGAGTTGCGGCAATCGTCCACAGTTTTCAGTTGCTGCAATCGATGACTAAGTTAGTTGGTAGTGCCGCAACTAGCAACTGTTAAATATTGTACTGGTTTTTAACGATGCCGGTTTCCTCAACCGTCGATCGCAACGCGTCGGGCAATTTTATACCCTCCCTCTCTCTCCTTGTGCCAGGCAATACCAATTTCGCTACGGCAACTCGGCTGTGAAAAATGCTCACAAATTGCCATAAAGTTGCGGCAACCGTAAACGTTATAGCAACTATCAACTTTTACAGGAAACTTATAAAGAGTTGATAGTTGCCTCAACTTAAGTTGCTCCGTGTGCAAAGCGCTTTACTGATTAAAACCCATCCGTGTTCCTCCAAATGCCCTTCGTTCTAGGGCCCGGTAACTCTTTCCTACAATATCCGCAACTCTGGCAGTTTTATCAATAGAATGATTCAAGAGGAAGGTTTAGGGATGATTCTCATTAGAGCGGGCCGGGGCGTGGACGAGCCGACGTAGTATTGAAGTGCGTCGAGAGGGCCCGGACGGGACACGGATAATGCACTGTGTAACATAAATTAATTCATACAAAATGTATGTAACAGATTTAAAACCGTGCCCCGTCCGTGCCCCGTCCGGGCCCCGCCCCGGTCACGGCCCGCTCTAATGAGAATCATCCCTTAAACGTACAGTTTAGTTTCAACATCGCACCCGTGCGAAGCCGGGGCGGGTCACTGTAGATATGTGTAGCCTTCTAACATCAGAAGTCAGCATGTGAAAGTCCTGTCAAAATCTGTTAAGCCGTTTTAGAGATTAGCCGAAAATAACCGACATACAAATATTAAAAGCTGCTATTTGGACATCACAAACGGACACATCAATAGTATAGATGCAAATTTCGACTCTATTTCTTCCGTGTTTTAGTTCAATATACACCTGACAAATTCGTTAGTTCAAATATTTGCTACAGCGGCGTCATCAACTTCCTCTTATTTGCGAGGATGTACACTTTGTTATCAATGATAACACCGTTCTATGTATCTAATTCGTCATGTGAAGTATATAGGGTCATTGAAAATTTACCCGAAACCTGAAAAGGAGTTATTTACTCATCATTATGAACAACTTGAACTATGAGATCAATTTTCAAATCATGAACAAGCTACTGTAATTAAAAACATTAAAATACACGACTGCACAAATTGCACATATTTGTACTTTGTTTACTCGTCAGTTTTTTTTACGACGTTTTTTATTTACAGTGTTATATATTTTTTAAATCTACTTGTCAAATTCTAGACGATAAACATAGACACGACCAGATTCATTAAAAAAAATATTTGAGGCTGGTATTAAAATACGTTTTAAAGTGACCACACAGGATTCTTTTTATTTTTAACTAGCCTATGTTACTCGGAACGATGCAAGGATTGTAACGATACCCCATACATCTAAATCGGTTCAGGCGTTTAAAAGTTATGGTGGAATAAAGAATCTCACATACATACACACATACATACATACATTAACCCTGAACACAAACACTCCTTTTTTTGGGGCAGTCGTGTAAAAATAATCGGCTGTTTCATACATTACGATCGTGTTGTGTAGCATTTTTCTAGGGAACTTTTTTTTTGTTGGTCCCATAGTAAAAGTTGTTCATAATGTTGAGTACAATGACCCCTTTTCAGGTTTCCGGTAAATTTACAATCGCAAATACAATACCAAATATGGTATAATATATACACTGAATACACAGCCAGTGTAGACATATCACCAAATCAAATCAAATCAAATATTTTATTGCGTCCCACAATGTAAATTAATGGTCTTATAAAATAGAGGTACAGAATCATTGTGGACCCTGATACTGCAACTTAAACTTAATCAGTTATGTTTAAGTCCCATGTAATAGGAGGCGAGCCTTTTGCCATCAACCGGGCACAAATCTAGACTCCGAGGCTGCAACTGAGAAATTCTTGATGGAAAAACACAATAACACTGCCCGACCTGGGAATCGGACCCAAGACCTCATGCTCAACAGAGGCTCTTTGAGACCCATAGACCAATGAGGCAGTCTACCTAGGTAGTTAGACTGCATTCATTACACTGCGTATACAAACAGAGGTTGGCCCAACATTTGCTATACCCAGAACGCCCCTTGCGCCAACGTTTGGCCAATGTTTGGTAGTGAAATACGCGAACCATGACACAACAAATAAGATAACAATACAGTTTTAAACATTTAAATATAGCTTGGTGTTGCGATAAATCTGGCCAGTACAGCGCATGTGTGTAGATACGTGTTGAACCATCACGCTCGGAAACCTCGAAAGGGAAGGCAGAAGCAGAAGTATATCAAGTGTAAAAGGACCTTTCACAATTCCGAAAACCACATTCTATCCATTATTACTATTGATTTTTTCGTCATACCATGTTCGAACTTCAATTGAACCGAATCATCATCTGCCTAGCCTTTTCCCAACTATGTTGGGGTCGGCTTCCAGTCTAACCGGATGCAGTTGAATATCAGTATTTCACATAGAGCGACTGCCTATCTGACCTCCACAACTCAGTAACTGGTAATACGATACCCCTAAGTAAATCTGTTTGTCAGACTTTCAAGCTGCACCGAATAATGTCCTGAAATACTAGTTATTAGTACTGTTTTAAAAAGCTGAGGCTCCGTGGAAGTTAATGAAATTACTTTAAGGTCATTTGGGCCCTTATTTTGATTTTTTTTTAAGAGCCGAAAAGCTGCAACGAAATTTACAAAACAACATTTTTGCCTTTGAACTAAGTTTAAGTAATTTCGGTGACAATAAGACTTTCAGGATTATTTATCAATAAAAATATTTCCAAAGAATGCGACACAAAAAGAGAAAAATCAACAAAATATGATGTAAAGAAGAATATCCCAAAAAAATATTACAATGTCGTCTAGCTCCTAAACCGCAAAAAATCGTAGAACATACATGGGGGTGGTTTGGATAGCCCAAGAAGAGAGGAGTCCAAAATTTGCGTTTGGATGTCCTGTCTGGGACACCCTGTACTGATATAATAAAGCAAGAGATCTTTTTGGTGGTTTATACGCTTTAATCTCTAGAACTGCCGGTAAGATGAATATAATAAAAGACAATCTACACTAATATATTATAAATATTTATTTTTGTTTGTTTGTTTGTTTGTAATGGATAAACTCAAAAAGTACTGGACCGATTTTAAAAATTCTTTCACCATTATAAAGCTACATTATCTGCGAGTAACATAGGCTATATTTTATTTTATTTTTGCGCGGACGAAGACGCGGACAAAAGCTAGTACAAAATAAAATAATATTAAGTTGCGCGCCATGGCAATTACGAGATGACCAATCCCAACATATTTATAATAGTAGTAAAATGTACTGCATATTACGAGTACTTTGTTATTATTAAGTAGCATAGGACAGACACAAGAAGATGGAAGTCTTGACGGCAAAGATCAGTATTGATCAGAATTCAATTAAATCTTACTTGCCTGTGTAAGCGCACCTTGTTTTTTACACGACTGCCCCAAAAAAGGAGTTAATGTATGTATGTATGTGAGTTATTTTATTCCACCATAACTTTTAAACGCCTGAACCGATTTAGTATGTATGGGGTATCGTTACAATTCTTGCATCGTTCCGAGTAACAGGCCAGAACCAGCAACCAGCCAGCCTCACCAGCCTCATTTTTTGAAGTGAAAACTTCTTTAGCGGCGTTGAGCACTTTTTCTGTAATGGGTATAAAATCTTAAACTCGCGTCAGGACACGTGACCTGATCGAAAAAGCGTAAGACGGATGGAGAGTAGACAGCTATCCCCTCTCTACGGCGCGGCGAAAATGTCTGCCTGGGGCCCTGGGCCTACTGTTTCGTTTAGGCAGCGCAGGGCGCTTGCGCGAATGTTCGTGTATAACTTTTTAATGTAAAATAATTGTAATAGTTTTAAAGTGTTAAATTTTTAATGTAATATAAATTGTCATGTTTGTGTACGATAGCGCAATAAATGAATATTGTATTCTACCACATAAATGATAGTACTTTTATACTGATAAAGCAATTGGTGCAAAATTATTCCCTAACCATTCCAAAATATCAAACATGCTCAACGTTAATAATCAAGTTTTCACTTCTGCCGGCACTCCCGGAGTGCAACCCGTCTTTTTTTTTAATGAATCGTGTGTATGTTTACCGTCTAGAATTTGACAAGTAGATTTAAAAAATATGTAACATTGTAAATAAAAAACGTCGTAAAAAAAATACTGATGAGTAAACAAAGTACAAATCTGTGCAATTTTTACACGACTGCCCCAAAAAAGGAGTGTGTTACTAACAGCGATATAATACAAAACATGATAGGTCAAAATTCATTATAATAATAATAAAACGTAGTAGTTAGTGATAACAACACAACGTTTACAAGCAAATTGATGATTAAACCGATTTAGTTATTTTAATTAATTACTAAAATATTTAAATTTATTTAAAACCACTCACATTAAAACACAAAAAAAAAATATGAATTTCACTTTATACTATAATTGAATTTATATTTTACTAAACTTGTTATAAAACACAGATTTGTTAATAAATGGAGCACTGATTGACGCGTCCACTCCCGACAGCGGTCACACTGCGTTTGATGGCGGCCAGACGGGGGCGGAGACTTAGATGCGCATGCGCCGTGAAATGGTGACGTATAGCGTGATGTGATAATCTAATCTAATGTTGGACATCCCAGGCCATTCGTCTTAGGTATGTAGTATTTACCCATAAAATAATGAATAGGTAATAAGAAAATATCTCGCAACGAAAGTATAGGATAACTAGTCTGTAAATATTGTAGGTACATATCCATACTTAATATTATAAATGCGAAAGTGTGTCGGTCTGTCTGTCTGTCTGTCTGTTAACTCTTCACGCTTAAATTGAATTAGGTGACATTTTGTATAGAGATAGTTTAAGACCCTGGGAAGTACATAGAATAGTTTTTATCCCGGAAATCACTTCCTAAGGCGTCTGTCTGTACGCTTTCACGACTAAACTGAACTGATTTTGATGAAAGGTACGGGGTAAGTTTGAACCCCAAAGAAGGAAATAGGCTAGTTTTTATTCCGCGACTTCGTCTGCGTCCGCGATAACCGACGCAAACGCAGTCGCAGGCAAAAGCTTACTTTTGAATAAAATCTAATAGACTTTAAAATAATAACCAAAAAAATACGAACGGTACAAATTATAATATGTTAATCACTCAAATCTTGGCTATTTTTGTAAAATATTGATGATGAAAACAGCAACATCGAACAATTTACTACAACGTAAACATAATTATAAAACCGTTATCGGGGAGCACGGCAGTGCCTCCGCCAAGTCGAGCAAACAAGCTGCACGGCCGTACCATCCTTTTCTCGAAGCAGTTCAGACCATTTTCGACTCCCTATAACCTGGTTGTGGATTAAACTAGAAGCCTGTATTTCTAGTAACCAAGTAAGCATTGTATAAACATGGTATATTTCAAATTTCATTTAATTTGAACCAGTAGCTTAAGAATTATAACTAGTCAAAGTTCTTAAATTTTGACAGTCACTGACTGACCGGTCATCAAAACTCTAAAGCATTTCTAGTAGACATAGAAGACTTCAAATTTTGAATGCAATTAGTGTTTTGTGTATAAATCGAGGAAAAATTAAAATATTTTGCAATTTCAGTCCAGTTTTCTAGATACACCAACTGCTTAGATAACTTTGTAATCCATGACATGATATAATCATATGAGATTACAAAGTTATTCATGCAATTCGGTTTTTTTCTACAAAAAGAAATGATATGCAATCAAAAACAAAATTTGTAAAAAATAACAAGTCTCGCAACTCAGTTCTTGTACAGTAAAAAGTGGTGAGATCCATGTAATACCAAG
This sequence comes from Hoplodrina ambigua, assembly GCA_949774945.1. Classification (NCBI taxonomy): domain Eukaryota; kingdom Metazoa; phylum Arthropoda; class Insecta; order Lepidoptera; family Noctuidae; genus Hoplodrina; species Hoplodrina ambigua. The sequence goes on from OX458994.1 coordinate 5,472,668, forward strand.
TCAGTCATTTATTCAGTCCCTACTTAAGGGACGTTCTGTCTTAAGTTATTACGTAATTAGCATTTATCTACACTAATATTATAAAGAGGAAAAATTTGTATTTTTGTTTGTTTCTTTGTAATGGATAAACTCAAAAACTACTGGACCGATTTTAAAAATTCTTTCACCATTAGAAAGTTACATTATCTGCGAATAACAAAGGCTATAATTTATTTTATTTTTGCGCGGACGAAGTCGCGGTCAAAAGCTAGTGTTTAAATAAAATAGAACTGGCGAAATGTGGGTGTAATAATGGGTACAGCACTGCCTAAACCTTCGGGAATTACAGGCTTGATGTTATGACATCGTAACATCACGCCTGTAATCCCCGAAGGGTTAGGCAGAGGCGTACCCATTAGTACCCCCACATTTCGCCAGTTATGTTTTTAGTCCCATGTAATAGGGGGCGAGCCTATTGCCATCAACCGGGCACAAATCCAGACTCCGAGGCTGCTACTGAGAAATTCCTGATGGAAAAACCCAATAACACTTTGCCCGACCTGGGAATCGAACCCAAGACCTCATGCACACCAGTCGCGCTTGCGACCACTTGACCAACGAGGCAGTCCTGCGTCCGGCGTGATGTTATGTATTACAATATTTTGTTCGACCTTCATCTTTATGAAGATTGTATGTTTATTATTTTCCAGTTCATTTCATTTGACACTACTTTTGTTATCAGGTCGTGTCCAGTTGTCTCGTTATCAGTGGCTCGGTTTTCCCACCGGACCTGTATTATGGTCTGTTTTAAAATAACTAGCTTTTGTCCGCGACTTCGTCTACGTAGATTTCCAAATTAAGCCAAAGCTCTAAACTATCCCCCTGCAACTTAATTGTGCGGATTCCCTTGTTCACAAACTAGACCTAATTTAGAGAATTGACATCTCTTACTAACATACAAGTGTAACAAGAACGGTGACATTAAAGAACTAAGTTAGTGATGTCAAATTAGTTTTGCCTTGAACTTTGCCGTATTTTTAATCCACACGTTTTAAGATCTTGCATGTGTCAGTTTGTCAAAATTTGACAGCTCTTATTTACATTAGTCTCTTTCTTGTTTTATTGGACAGAAAAAGATGGAAATAGTCTAATTTTAGTTTAGTTTAGTTTATATTGGGTTAAAGAGTCTCTGTTCTATTCCAGACTCCCCTACCCTACGCTACCCCTACCCTATATATATATATATATAGATATAGCAGCCTTATTACTCTCCCACTGCAGGACAAAGGCCTCTTCTCATACATAGAAGGCCCGAGCATTGATCACCACGCTTGCTCACGGCGTTGGCGATTTCAGACTTAATGTGGGTGTACTCTGCCTAACCCTTCGGGGATTACAGGCGTGCTGTTATGTGTTATGTAGATTATAGCTTGAATAACAGTCAAGACTAATTTTGTTATCAGTCGCGGTTATAACTCAGAACCTTTAACTGTCAACATTGATTATAAATAAATACTAATCTTAGGGAAAACCTAATACCAAAATGTAATATAATATATTATTAATTAGCACTGTTGATATTTTTTATTTGCGGTCAAAGATAAAATTTCCCAGTATTTAGCTATAAAAAACACTTTTTATTACCTATTATCTTTTTTATTGACTGCCTCGTTGGTCTAGTAGTCGCAAGCGCGACTGCTGTGCATGAGGTCTTGGGTTCGATTCCCAGGTCGGGCAAAGTGTTATTGGGTTTTTCCATCAGGAATTTCTCAGTAGCAGCCTCGGAGTCTGGATTTGTGCCCGGTTGATGGCAATAGGCTCGCCCCCTATTACATGGGACTAAAAACATAACGGGCGAAATGTGGGTGTACTAATGCGTACACTTCTGCCTAACCCTTCGGGGATTACAGGCGTGATGTTATGTTATTATCTTTTGCCCACGACTAACTACGTCCGCGTGGAACTTGTTTATATCGTACTTGCATACAAACTTCTACCCCCCTTTTCACCGCCTTAGGGAGTGATTTCCGGGATAAAAACTATTCTATGTCCTTCTCCGGGTCTTAAACTATCTCTATACAAAATTTCACCTAAATCGGTTCAGCGGTTTAAGCGTGAAGAGGTAACAGACAGACACACTTTCGTATTTGTAATATTAGTATGTATCCGTTTAAAATAAATGGCAGTTATCGCGGGCGCAGTCGAAGTCGCGAAATAAAACGTAGCCTGTCCTTCCTTGGGGTTCAAACTTACACCGTTTCAAATTTCATCAGAATCGGTTCAGTGGTTTAGTCGTGAAACCTTAACTGACAGTTACTTTCGCATTTACAGTATTAAGTATGGAAAGTAGGATGCGTAGATTAGCTAGTGCAATGTATGTATGTGATTTTCTTTATTCCACCATAACTTTTAAACGCCTGAACCGATTCAGATGTATGGGTTATCGTTACAATTCTTGCATCGTTCCGAGTAACATATTAGCTAGTAAAAAATATAAAAAAACCGGTGTGGTCACTTTAAAACGTAAATTAATACCAGCCTAAAATTATTTTTTTTAATGAATCTGGTCGTGTCTATGTTTATCGTCTAGAATTTGACAAGTAGATTTAAAAAAATATATAACACTGTAAATAAAAAACATCGTTAAAAGAACTGATGAGTAAACAAAGTACAAATACGTGCAATTTTTGCAGTCGTGTTTTTAATTTGTTTAATTATAGTAGCTTGATTTGTATTACATAGAAGATGGACAGCATCACTTTTTCGAACTTACAAGGCTAAGTTTAGTCACTGCACAAGTAATCAAGTGATCAATCGGTCAGCTTCGAACCAACAAGATCCGTAATTACATAACTACTGTCCGGAGAAACCCTGCGGTTGTACCTTCACAGATTTATGTCTAATATTAGCACATTTATGTGTTTAACTACTTCTTGTCTAGGAAATGTTGATTGAGACATTCGTCTTAAGACTGTTCACTTTATGTTAACTGAATATTGTAACCAAGATTTTGTAAACCCGTAATTTAAAAGAGTGCCGTGGAGTTTCTTGCTCGTTCTTCTCCATAGAGGCCTACCTCCGTTTTGGAACGAGCAACTAGCTTCATCTTTCCGACTAACTTTTACTATTTAACGAAAATAAATAATTTAGATTTTGACTTTGAACTGACTGTCTCCTTGACAATTGAAAAGTTCCTGTAAATGATCTAATTGAAATAAATGTTTTGACTTTGACTTTGACTATGCAAACTTTCAAGTCCATATTTATCGATTTTAATGAAACTTTCTACACATAAGCAAGATACATAGGTCTAAAAGTCAGTTCAGAACATACATACATACATAAACTCACGCCATTTTCCCATAGGGGTAGGCAGAAACTATAGAACGCCACCTGCTACGATCCTTACATACTCCTTTCGCCTCATCCACGTTCATACATCTCGTCATACAAGCACGCCGGTTAAGAGTACTCCGCACCTGACCTTTCTGAAGGACCTCGCCAATAAGGTCAGTGTAGGTCTTCCTAGGGCGACCCCTCCCTGCGTTGCCACTCACCTCTGCCATATAAATACCTTTTGTCAATCGTCTTTCACTCATCCTCTCAACATGACCGAACCATCTAAGCATACCCTTTTCTATCTTTGTCACTACATTTTCTTTTCATCAGTTCAGAACAGATTCGAAAAATTGTATTACAGGGAGCTTGAGTTTAAGAAACAGAATTTTTTAATTATCCTTTTTTCAAATAAGATATTATGCTCATTTTAGTTAAGTGATTTCGTGAAAACATCGTTGTCTGCCTCGTTGGTCTAGAGGTCCCGCGACTGTTGAGTATGAGCTCTTGGGTTTGATTCCCAGGTCGGGCAGAGGTTATCGGGATTTTCCATCAGGAATTTCTCAGTAGCAGCCTCGGAGTCTGGACTTGTGCCCGGTTGATGGCGATAGGCTCGCCCCCATTACATAACTAGCGAAATGACATGAGAGGTGTACTGACGGCCATACACCTCTGCCTCACCCTTCAGGGATTACAGGCGTGATGTTACGATGTTATGTAAAAAATCATTGGCGTCACGCCATTTTATCAAAACGTCACAATGTCATGACATTCCCACATACACGAGTTAATTGTTACTAATTAATAGCTAAATCAATTAAAATGTTAGTGTGTGTGTGTGTCTCTGTGTGTGTGTTGTTAATTACATATAAATCAACAGGCGTTTGTTATATTTTCGGCGTAGTTATATTTCGGTTCCTATATGATAACGGCTCGTTTTTAATTACCATTCGTTATTTCACTGATTATATTTTTTATTAATTTGTCTATATTTACAAAAAAAAACACACAATCACATAAAAAGGAAAAAAATACTAAACAAAGAAAATAATAAAAACACTGGTACTCAGCTGCATGCGGTTAGACTGGAAGCCGACCCCAACATAGTTGGGAAAAGGCAGGCAGATGATGATGATTTGTTTATATTTATTCTTTCTTACGCGTTTACACTGTACGGCATGTCATACAAATTTTCAAGTCCTTATTTGTAGAAATGAATGAACCGATTTTAATGAATCTTCCTACACATAACTTTTTAGACCTATGTACCCTACATAGGTCTAAAAAGTTATCAGAGAACATTTACACCTATAAGCTATACAGAGTCATTGAAAATTTATCTGAAACCTGAAAAGGGGTCATTGTACTCATAATTATGAACAACTTTTACTATGGGACCAACCTTGAAATCATGAAAAAAAATCAGCTATTTCAGACATTGCGATCGTGTTGTTCATTTTTGTAGGGAACAGCAGATTTATTTTTTTCATTTATTCTGAGTTGGTCCCGTAGAAAACGTTGTTCATAATGATGAGTACAATGCCCCCTTTTTAGGTTTCGGTAAATTCTCAATGACCATGTATAACACTACGAACCACGGAAACAGAGCAGGGTTAATGTGGTTATAAATAGTTAAATTAAATCTCGATTGGTTTCAGGTTCGTTTTCTAGGTCAAGCAAAGTGTTATTGGGTTTTTCTAATAAGTTATTTCCAGTGTATCAGCTGTGAACGTAAGTTTTTGCTCTGATTGTGAAATGGAACGACCCTACATTATGTAAAAACAATTACGTATCTTGTTGGGAAAATCACTGGGGCTTAGACAAAGTAACAATTTTAAAACGATAACGAAGTTAGAAAAGACTAAAATGTATGGGATTGACATAAGCCGCGTTAAGTCACGTGGTCAATCGACGAAGCGATGTTACTTTGTCTAAGCTTGCTTATCTTTTTCTTAGGAAATGTCATTAAAACTAGTTATTACCGAGTGTTTATAATGATTACAAGAAAGTCCGTTGCGTCAAGCGATTTTCCGATATCTCGTGAAAAGAGTGACCTTTCACTTTTGTATATTTTAGATTAGGTAAGTACAATTAAACATCATCATCTGCCTAGAGTTTTCCCAACTATGTTGCGGTCGGCTTCCAGTCTAACCGGATGCAGCTGAATACCAGTATTTTACATGGAGCGACTGCCTATCTGACCTCCACAACCCAGTAACTGGGTAATACGATACCCCTTAGTAAAACTGGTTGTCAGACTTGCGGGCTTCTGACGACTCGTAACGACTGTCAAAGATCCACGTATGACAGCCAGGAGCAAACGGCTTAACGTGCTTTCCGAAACACGGAACGATGTCAGTGATGTCTCAGATAAACTTAAAAAGTACATGTAAACGTTTAAATTGAAAAAGTCACATTGGTACTTGCCCGGATTCGAACCCACAACCTCATGCATAAGTACAATTGAACAATGAAAGAAATTCGATTTGTCAACTAGCAATAAATGTCAAACACATCCTTAAGTGCCCAGGGACTACAACAGGTAAAAGATAGCCCTGCGCATAGTTTCTGGCTCTGGCATGAGTTTTATTTCTACTGAACGAAACAAAAACTGTTCATTCACGTGAAACTGACCCACATACCTACATAAGAACTGTTGTTTACAAAGTCTCAAAACAAGAACAAGTTGGTATTTAAACTAAAAAAATATTTTAAAAACAAGCCCTAATTTAAACATAACATAACATAACATCACGCCTGTAATCCCCGAAGGGTTAGGCAGAGGTGTACCCATTAGTACACCCACATTTCGCCAGTTATGTTTTTAGTCCCATGTAATAGGGGACGAGCCTATTGCCATCAACCGGGCACATATCCAGACTCCGAGGCTGCTACTGAGAAATTCCTGGATGATCCATGGAAATCACTAATTTAAAATTCTGCAATATTGAGTATTGGACATTGTATTGTCATCAGAACTAAAGGTGTATGCAACATTACAGCTCAATCGGATACCAACAGATGGTCGAAAAATAGTTTGCAAATTTTGATAGGACAAGTTATTTACATACATATGAATAGTGCAAGCTAAGTAAAAGCTTGTATAAAATAAATAAATATTGATCTAGACGGAAATATGCGCCACTCGCGCTATGCGATACTCTGTTTCATTATACCTCGGTAATAGGTAAGTGCGTACTTTATGCATGAATTCGAAGAAGTGATGGCAGATGGCCTGGCATGCCGCGTGTTAGTCATCGATAGGAGTGAGGATAAGAATTGTTTGTTAATGAAATTATGATTCGTTACAACATAACATCACGCCTGTAATCACTGAAGGGTTAGGCAGAGGCGTACGCATTAGTACACCCACATTAATAAACGCCATCACCACGTGTTGAGCAAGCGTGGTGATCAATGCTCATGCCTTCTTTGTATGAGAAGAGGCGTTTGCCCGGCAGTGGGACAGTTATAGGCCGGTATTTGTGTCCTATATCAATAAATTAAAATAATTTAAAAAAAATATTGCATACTATGTGTAAAAACTTGTTCAAGGAAATGGAAAACCCAAATTATATATTGAATGAAAAGGTCAACATACGCGAGAGTACGTATTCAGTGACCTCTGGGGATTTTGATCATACTGTCGAAATTAATCTCAACTCAGTAGAAATTACAAACGAGTTCCTAGAACCTCATGTGTATAGAGAAGGGGTATCAAGTATAACATAACAAAATGCTTAGCCTTTTCCCAATTATGTTGGGGTCGGCTTCCAGTCTAACCGGATGCAGCTGAGTACCAGTATTTTACATAGAGCGACTGCCTATCTGACCTCCACGACCCAGTGACTGGGTAATACGATACTCGTTGGTAAGACTGGTTGTCAGACTTTCGGGCTTCTGACGACCCGTAACGACAGTCACAGCTGGGACCAACGGCTTGACGTGCTTTCCGAGACACGGAGCAGTCTCGGTGTGTAAAGATGGTCACCTATCCACGGACCAACCCCGGCAAGCGTAGCTTAACCTGATTGACCAGTACGGCTGTTTTTACTTAGCCACGAGCTCCTGAACTTCTATGACAAAATCGCGGACAGCAGTCAACTACAAGCGCGTAGATAAAACTCGATCGATTATTAAATCTGGAAATACCTGTTTCGTAAATGATATAAATGTAGTTTGAAGGCTTTATTCATATCGGTGCCGATTCCCTCGGTCACAAACTAAACTAAAATTAGACTATTTCCATCTTTTTCTGTCCAATAAAACAAAAAAGAGACTAATGTAAATAAGAGCTGTCAAATTTAGTCAATCTGACACATCCATACAGTTATAGTTGACATCTTAAAACGTATGGATTGAAAATACGGAAAAGTTCAAGGCAAAACTAATTTGACATCGCTAACTTAGTTCTTTAATGTCACCGTCCTTTCTTTTCGCTGTATGTTAGTAAGAGATGTCAATTCTCTAAATTTAGTCTAGTTTGTGAACAAGGGATTCGGCACCCATAGGACAGTCGTGTTTCCGATTTCCTTTTACGTCAGCCCTCGTGTAAGGGCCGCGGTTGTTATCCGGAATACTACCAACAGAATGAGTGAAAGACGATTCACAAAAGGTATATGGCAGAGGTGAGTGGCAACGCTGGGAGGGGTCGCCTTAGGAAGACCTATTTGTGAGGCCTTATTGGTGAGGTTCTTTAGAAAGGTCAGGTGCGGAGTACTCGTAACCGGCGTGCTTGTACGACGAGATGTATGAACGTGGATGAGGCGAAAGGAGTATGTAAGGATCGGAGCAGGTGGCGTTTTTTGGTTTCTGTCACCCCCACGGGAAAATGGCGTGATTTTATTATATGACATTTGACATTATTTTTGACTATTTAAATTTTTAATTTTATTGTAAAAGTGACTGTTATGAATTTCGTCTACTTTGTCATTATCATTAATTATTACTCTTCGATAAATTAGTTTAATAAATTATTCTTTTAAGCGTTTTGAATGTACATCTGTTAGCTTGTAAGATCAAATAAACATAACATAACATCACGCCTGTAATCCCCGAAGGGTTAGGCAGAGGTGTACCCATTAGTACACCCACATTTCGCCAGTTATGTTTTAGTCCCATGTAATAGGGGGCGAGCCTATTGCCATCAACCGGGCACAAATCCAGACTCCGAGGCTGCTACTGAGAAATTCCTGATGGAAAAACCCAACAACACTTTGCCCGACCTGGGAATCGAACCGAAGACCTCATGCACAGCAGTCGCGCTTGCGACCACTAGACCAACGAGGCAGTCGAGGCAAATAAAATAAATAAATAAATGTATATTAAGTAGTATGATTATAAAATTTCGTTCTTGTTTCCGCACAAGCTGAACGCTGGCACAGAACAATTGCCTGGTGTGACGTAGGCGTGTGGTCGCGTGACCAGGCAAGGTACCTCATCGCCACACATACTTAGCCTTAAGCTGCCAACAGGAAAGTTATTTAACTAAACCCTCTAGTCGCGACACGAACGAGCGCGGCCTTAGGGTTGCCAGTTTCTAAAGCTGAATAGAGCAGCCATTTTGCCGGGTTTTTTTGTTCAATTGGGTAAAGATACCGGATTCGATATTTAAACAAACCGGTGGAGTTAAGTTTAAAAAAACACTCGGCTATAGGCAAATCGGACCTACACACGGAAGTATCTTGTTCTTATTATTATTATTTTTTCATTTGTGGTTATAACACAATCAGTGAGATTTGGTTTTTGAACATTTTTTTTTGCATACACATAACATCACGCCTGTAATCACTGAAGGGTTAGGCAAAGGTATACCCAATAGTAGACCCATATATTGCCAGTTATAATTAAGATGGTAATAGGGGGGCGCGCCTATTGCCATCAACCGGGCACAAATCCAGACTCCGAGACTGCTACTGAGTTTCTGATGGAAAAACCCAATAACACTTTGCCTGACCAGGGTATCGAACTCAAGACCTTATGCTCAGTAGTCGCACATTAATTCAACTAAAAATGTTTCTTGTGCCTATTAGTATTTTATTTTTATTATTTGTTATTATAACGCAATTCGTGAGAATAGCAACAGTTCAGTAAACATAACTGGCGAAATGTGGGTGTACTAATGGGTACACCTCTGCCTAACCCTTCGGGGATTACAGGCATGATGTTATGTTTTGTTCGTGAGAATAGTTTTTTTTTTTAATCAACAAAATATTCTTTGTTTAGTAAAAAGCTTATTTTAGCGCGCTTGACAACCCTAAACGCGACAGTTACTTTGCTATGTTGTCGCGGAGCTTGAACAGTGCTTAGTATTGTCGCGTATTGTGAACGTCGTGTGTGTCAGTGACAGCGGCTGCGAGGTTTATAGATGGATGGATGACCATCCATTTTTGTGTACCATAAACCTGAAAGGGTCATTGTTCTCATCATTAAGAAAAAGGGTTTTTTTTGTGTATGTGAGTTTATGTATTTGTAAACGCAACCACGAATAAAGAGTTTATTTATTTATTTATTTATTTAAACTTTATGCAACAAAAAAGTACAAAGGCGGATTCAATGCCTTAGGCATTCTCTACCAGTCAACCAAAGGTGGTGAAGAGATAACTAAGCAGGTGCAAAAAATTGTACATGAGGCAATAATCAAATATGAAATTTTAAAATCATTAAAAACAAAAATCTAAACAAGTGCAAGCAAGAGTAACAGGAGTTATTTCTAGTGTGGGGCAAAGTACAATTTTTTTGTATGTATTTCCTTGTTGGCTTTAAGTAAGGCCTTACGACCTCACACACCCTAGTGTCAGAGTTTCTAAACCGCCTCAAGGGCCTCTGACATGGTTTGAGTGGGACAGTAATAGACTGGTATAAGTCCAGGTTTCCTCACGATTTTCCTTGTTGTAAATCTATCCTTCTATACTAATATTATAACGAGGTAAAGTTTGTCAGTTTGTAGGAGGTAATCTCCGGATCTACTGAACCGATTTTGAAAATTTCGCAAATTGAAAGCTACGTTATCACTGAGTGCTAGGCTATATTTTATTATCAAAAAAAATAGGGATCCGTAAGAAAAATCACGTGAACGAAGTCGCAGGGAGAGTGCTAGATTATCATATTTTTATTCTGCTGTGTACTTGGATGTGTCTGTAATCTAATGTTGTACATAAAGTCTTGTAATTATTAAATCGTTGTGACATAATTTTACTACGATAGGCATAACGAGAAAAAAAATATCATCTAATCCATACATTTATGTTCGTACTAGGTTTTACCCGCGGATTCGTCTGTAATCGCATAATAAAAAGTAGACTATGTAGGACAAGGCTAAATAAAGACATAGGCAACTTCAACTGGGTAAGTTTGAGTTGGGACCTCCAGAAAGATCTTAGTCTCAAATCCAACTTACCTTCATCAAAATCGGTTCAGTGGTTTAGTAGACTTTGTGGCCAAAATCAAAAACGTTTGTTTGTAAAGAGTCATATTGACGGGCCTGTTGGTCTAGTGGTTAGTGGCCCTGACTGCTAAGCCGGAGGTCGTGGGTTCGATTCCCACCCAGAACAAACTTTGTGTGTGACATGATTGTTAGTTCTGTGTCTGGGTGTGATTTATCTCTAATATGTATGTATTTATAAATTATATAAGTATGTATATCAGTTGTCTGGTTACCATAACACAAGCTCTGCTTAGCTTGGGATCAGATAGCCGTGTGTGAGTTGTCCCGAGATATTTATTAATTTATTTTTTTATTAGTATGACGACAAAATCTATAGAGCAGCTGATTTTTTTTGCGATTTAATTGTCAGTTCCATAGACAAAGTGATTCATAATGATGAGTACAATCCCTTGTCAGGTTTATGGTAAGTAGAAAAGGAGGTCATATATCAGGACCATTTTCGTGCTCCAGAAAGCCGTTGGTCCTGTCAGTCGTAGATCTGTCAAAACGTGTTTATATTAATCTGGCCCTCCTCACTACTCCTCTAGGGTTATTTATTTATTTAAATTTTATGCAACAAAAACGTACAAAGGCGGACTTAATGTCTTAGGCATTCTCTAACAGTCAACCAAAGGTGGTGAAGAGATAACATGGCAGGTGCAAAAAATAATTCATGAAAAAAAATAAAACAAAAAAGAGATTTAAAAATCATTGAAAACAAATATTATTCTAAATAAATTCCAGAAAGGGTTAGTTAGGGTAAGGGCACCCTACCCTCCCGGATTGTCCGGGAGACTCCGGTAATAATGGTTAACCTCCAGACCTTCCGGGATGGAATAGTCTCTCCGGTTTTTTTTTTTAATTAATAAGCATCACATTGGTTTTGTTCGTCTCGTCGTCGATTTCAATAGCAACAATAAAAAAAATGAGGTATTAGATGCTGCTTGAAAGATTCTTCTTCTTTCTTTATCGTGTGGGCAGTAAGGTCTTACGACCCACCACACACCCTAGTGTCAGAGTTTCTAAACCGCCTCAAGGGGCTCTGACATGGTTTGAGTGTAACAGTACGTCCAGGTGTCCTCACGATGTTTTTCTTCACCGATGCCAGTGATGTCCAAGATAAACTTTACAAAGTACATATGAATTGAAAAAGTCACATTGGTACTTGCCCAGGTTTGAACTCACAACCTCATGCATGTGAGGCGGGCACCTTAAACAATGGGCCATCACGATTTGAAAGATTTTGATGGTGCTCTAATAAATGATTGAGATTTCCTTTCAACCCCCCCCCCCCCTCCTCCCCCTCCAATACATGGTTCCCTAAAATTCTCCCGGGTTGGTCCTTTCTACAGTTGGCAACTACGCCTCGGTAACCGTATGGACTATTTCCTTGTTGATTGAACAGCAAGTATGACGAATCTAAGGAAAATATTCTATGAATCTCTGTCGCTCATGAGACAAAAGCGCTTAATACCGGTTTCCATTAGCCTTTGTTATTATTTAAAGTGTTTTTAAGACACATCGCCGTTATCTACGTATTTTGCCCAACAGACTACGTTACATTGAGCAAACTTAATTGCTGGGAAACGAATCCCAACTAGCAAAATATATTAATATACACGTTTACTTTTAGGTCGTCCTGGAACCGAAAGCCATAAACTCGATCATCAAACTCGAAACGATTGCCACCATTTTTTTTTTCAAAAAGTAACAATTAAAATAAAAATCAGCTGTTCAGTACATTTATGTTAGTCTAACTAGTCAAAGTGTACTGTGTAGTGTGGGAACAGCTGTTTTTTTTAATTGTTACATTTTGAAAAAAAAAATGGTCCCAATCGTTTGGAGTTTGATGATCGAGTTTATGGCTTTCGGTTCCAGGACGACCTTAAAGTAACCGTGTATATACCTTAATTACGCGTCACGTTGTTTGTCCGGGATGAACTCCTAAACTACTTAACCATTTTTTATGAAACATGGCTTACTGTGTGTAATTTGGTCAAACTTAAAAGATAGGATAGTTTTTATCTCGATTATTGACCTCAATATCTTTACTTACTTCAAGCCACAGCAACGCGTGGCCGAGTCAGCTTGTATAGTATACAGGATGTTTGGTGCATCGTGTGCCAAATCGAATTGGCTCATAGGAGAGGTTATTTGCTATCTCTTCACTCCTTATAACTCATTTATTGTCACACCGGTTTTTTTAATATTATAAAAAAATAGATTATACAAAAATATCATATCGTATATAGTTTTTGGATTTCTTCCTTTTCTTGTGATACATGGCATTGCTTCTTGCCAAATTTCATGATTCTAGGTCAATGAGAAGTCCCCTATATGTTTTGAGCGTCACAATATGCGCCATAGACATATTATAATAATCTGACTTGGAGGTTTAATTCTTTTATGCTCGAAGTGATAGCAGACTTAAGTATTTTATAATCATTTCACCTTGATATTTCCACGCGTTTCTGAGAAAAAGGGTCTGGACAGACAGACGGACAACAAAGTGATCGTATAAGGATTTCTTGCCGACTGAGGCGCTCCCGCGCCTCAAAAGCTCCCTAAAAAGCTCAACCAAATCGGTCCAGCCGTTCTTGAGTTTCGTGCAAAACATTTAAACAAATCATTTTTTTAAATAGTTCAATTGATTTTAACTTGAATTAAGAAGTTTGGTTAACATGTACTCGTATTACGGAAATTTAATATAAAACACACCGGTTTTGTAGACGTCGCTCTAGGGGGGGCGGCTAGATATATCATAAACACGTTCTGATTGCCTGCTGAGTACATAAATTATTTCTTGCAACAAGTATCTAAACATCACAGTTTTATATAAAAGACTTGCAAAGATTAAACTAAGCAGTCTGTCAATATTGCCGATTTTATAAACACGCCATGAGATTGAATATAGGTAAGTGAACATTTTATAATATTATAATAAAAATACCTGCCTCGTTGGTCTAGTGGGCGCATAGTGCGACGGCTGAGCATGAGGACTTGGGTTCGATTTCCAGGTCGGGCAAGTGTTATTGGGTTTTTCGATCAGAATTCTCAGTAGCAGCCTTGGAGACTGGATTTGTGGCTGGTGTATGGCAATAGGCTCGCGCCCTATTACATAGGTCTTAAACGTAATTGGCGAAATGTGGGTGTTATGGGTACACCTCTGCCTATCTCTTCGAGTATTACAGGCGTGATGTTATGTGTGATAATAAAAATACTAGCCTATTACTGTCCCACTGCAGGACAAAGGCCTCTTCTCATACAGAAAAGGCACGAGCATTGACCACCACGCTTGCTCAAGGCGGATTGGTGATTCTAGACTTATATTCATTACAAGTCCAGGTTTCCTCTGAATGTTTTCCTTCACCGATGTCAATAATAAACTGAAGTGAAGACCGAGGGATCGAGGGATCGCGCTGGATGCAAGCCGCTTCCAACCGGTCTTATTGGAAATCTGTAGGGGAGGCCTATGTTCAGCAGTGGACGTCCTACGGCTGAGATGATGATGAATTTTAAAATGTTTTGACATAATTTGGGGCCATGGCCCATGGGGTTCAGGTCCTTTGGACGGTGAACGAGGAACCGAAGCCAGCCCACAGGATCGTACGATGGCTTATTCTAAAATTAAATATGATGAAACACAAACTGACAAATATTGTAATATTTAGGATTTATTACGTTTTTATTAATTTTTTTGATTTGAATAATGGCTTTTTTGATTTATACCTTGTTTCTGACGTAGTTAAAATTAATATTTTAATTTGAGGGGTATGAAGAAGGGGGTTTAATGTTTGTCATCTTACACTGAAAAGGGAGGAGCATGCGACTAAAAAGCTTGTAATAGGTGTTGTGTCTGGTGGGCTACTGCCCGACGGTTGCTTTTTTATAGAATCTCGCAGATCATCCTACGACCAGCTAGGGCTTTGTATATACGAAGCGGGAGGGACGGGTTGGGCGACGGTAGAAGCACATGTAATAATAGCAACAAGAATATAAAAAGTGTGGAGCTTCTTACTCGTTCTTCTCCATAGAGGCTAGGCAGGCCTCTATGGAGAAGAACGCTCTTCTCCTACCACGGTCAGTCGACTACAATACTCTAACCAGTAGGCTTACTCTTGAACAAAATCGAGAATGAGATTGGAATCGACTGCATGTTTGACTACAGCGATTGACATGAGGTTGCCATACAAATGAAAATGTAAATTACCAAATTTTAAAATATTAAATAACTCGTTAATTCTATAAATAAATGTCTTCTTAAATTTATTGGAATTGAAACTGGATCGGATGTACATGTAATGTCGATTCCAATCTCATTCTCGATTTTGTTCAAGAGTAAGCCTACAGGCTTCTGTAAAAACCTAATTGTAAAGTGTCCGTGGAGTTACTTGCTCGTTCTTCTCCATAGAGGCCTTCCTACGTTTTGCAACGAGCGCAACTAGCTTCAATTTTCTAACTGACCGACTCTTTGACGATTCAAAAGTGCCTGTAAATACTAACTTTGTCGTTGTCATTCCACAGTATTACCCCTGGTGTTGGTGCTGGTGGGGGCTGCGATGATCGACGCGAAGGCGTGCGTGTGCCCGGCCGTGTACGTCGTGCGCGTGTGCGGATCGGATGGCAGGACGTACGGCAGTTATTGCGAGTAAGTACCTTTTTTTCAAACATAACATACATAACATCACGCCTGTTATCCCCGAAGGGTTAGGCAGAGGTGTACCCATTAGTACACCCACATTTCGCCAGTTATATTTAAGTCCCATGTAATAGGGGGCGAGCCTATTGTCATCAACCGGGCACAAATCCAGACTCCGAGGCTGCTACTAAGAAATTCCTGATGGATAAACCCAATAACACTTTGCCCGACCTGGGAATCGAACCCAAGACCTCGTGCTCAGCAGTCGCGATTTGCCACCACTAGACCAACGAGGCAGGCGAGCGGTTTTTTTCAAAGTCAAAGTCAAATCATTTATTTCAATTAGGCCACTATAAGGCACTTTTGAACGTCATTATATGAAAAAAAAAAATAGAATTGAATCTAGTTGCCCCTTCCAAAAAGTAGTTTTGTATGGAGAAGAATGGGCAAGAAACTCCATACGTACTCTTTTAAAATCAACGTTTTACAATGTTATTATTTGTATACAGAGTCATACGTAATTACATTTGAATGCAATGTACCTTATAAAAAAAAACTACTGTTTAATAACACACAAAAATAATTTAAGATATTATAAATTAGGAATTCATGGTAAAAATATTGAATATAATCCTCTAATTTATAATATGCTTGGTTGCAAAGTGTACTTTTAATATGTGTCTTATATTTTCTTTCATTTAATTTTTAATATATCAGAAGGTATTTTGTTGTAACATTTAACACAGTACCCCATAAAAGATGTATTTACTTTAGACAACCTAAAATATGGTTGAGCTATTTATTAATATTTCTGGTATTAATATTATGTCTATCACATATTTTCTTAAAAAGTTTTAGATTTTTTCTCACGTACATAATATTTTCATAAATAAATTGGCAAGGCACTGTCATAATATTAATCTTCTTAAATACTTCCCTAAGAGATTCGTGACGAGGTGGATTGTAAATGGCTCTGACAGCTCTCTTCTGTTTTGCACTGGAAATCCTCACGGACTTCCTCTGTCCTTGGGGTGACTGAGGGGCTTGCACTCTTACCGGATAACCACAGTGGTGTTCCACCTCTGCCTATGATTGCGAGTCACTGCTACCCATCCTATAGGTAACTGTCGTGATGGCCAGTGGTTAAGGCGCCTGACTGTCATGCATGAGGTTATGGGTCCAAATCCGGGCAACTACCAATGTGACTTTTCAATTCATATGTACTTTCTAAAGTTTATCATGGACATCAATGGCATCGGTGAAGGAAAACATCGTGAGGAAACCTGGACTTACTGTTCCACTCAAACCATGTCAGAGGCCCTTGAGGCGGTTTAGAAACTCTGACACTAGGGTGTGTGGGGTCGTAACACCTTGCTGCCCACACGATAAATAATTTTGTTTTTAATGTGGTTCTTGTCTTTTTTCCTTTCAGAGCGAAGTGTGCGCGCGTGCGCGTGCGCTACGAGGGCCCTTGTCGCAGGCGCGGGCGCCGCGCCATCGAACTACCCAACTAAACGTGTTTGTGTGTTCAACAATGTGTTAATTTATAAGTAATCTTTTTGTATTTTAATTTTTTAATGAATATTATATTTAAACAACCTTATTAAACAGCCTTTTACTGTCCCACTGCAGGACAAAGGCCTCTTCTCATACAGAGAAGGCACGAGCATTGATCACCACGCTTGCTCGAGGCGGATTAATTTGAAACCCATATTAATTTTGTTTTTGAAATCATATTTAAAAATATAATATAAAATAACTTAACAAAACATCACGCCTGTAATTCCCCGAAGGTTTAGGCAGAAGTGTACTAATCAGTACACACACATTTCGCCAGATACCTATATGTTTAAGTCCCATGTAATAAGGGGCGAGCCTACTGCAGTCAACCGGGCAAAAATCCAGACTCCGAGGCTGTTACTGATAAATTCCTGATGGAAAAACCCAATAACACATGGCTTCGAAAAACATGTAGATATTACCTTCTATCTGGAGGTCATAGTCCTTAGATGTATGTAGATGAACTTAAAATTAATTTACATCTTATTTTGAAAATCCATAACTTGCTGGATAAGGAAAAGATTGCGTGAAATTCGTTTTTTTAGAGTTCCGTACCACAGTCTGCAAAAACCAAATCAAATCATTTCAACTATAAGGCACTTTTGAACGTCAGACCTTACGAGTCGTCAGAAGCTTGAAAGTCTGACAACCAGTCTTACCAAGTGGTATTGTATTACCCAGATACTGGGTTGTAGAGGTCGGATAGGCTGTCGCTCCATGTAAAATACTGGTACTCAGCTGCCTGCGGTTAGACTGGAAGCCGACCCCAACATAATTGGGAAAAGGCTAGGCAAATGAAGGCACTTTTGAACGTCATTACAAGAAAAAAAAAATAGAATTGAATCTAGTTGCCCCTTAAAAAAGGTAGTTTTGTATGGAGAATGGGCAAGAAACTCCATACGTACTCTTTTAAAATCAATGTTTTAGAATATTTGTAAAACGGAACAATCATCACTTAGTTGTCCGTCTGTCAAGACTCTTTTTCACAGGAACTTAAACTAATCGACTGGTTAGTACTAGTAGCGCCATCTGTTGATGTTCTTAGACAAACGTAAGGACTCCTTCAATAATTTAAAGGTTGTCAAATTCTCAAACATAACTCCATTATAAGTCGCTTCAATAAAAAAAAAGACGGGTTGCACTCCGGGAGTGCCGGCAGAAGTGAAAACTTGATTATTAACGTTGAGCATGTTTGATATTTTGGAATGGTTAGGGAATAATTTTGCACCAATTGCTTTATCAGTATAAAAGTACTATCATTTATGTGGTAGAATACAATATTCATTTATTGCGCTATCGTACACAAACATGACAATTTATATTACATTAAAAATTTAACACTTTAAAACTATTACAATTATTTTACATTAAAAAGTTATACACGAAAATTCGCGCAAGCGCCCTGCGCTGCCTAAACGAAACAGTAGACCCTTCGCCGCGCCGTAGAGAGGGGATAGCTGTCTACTCTCCATCCGTCTTACGCTTTTTCGATCAGGTCACGTGTCCTGACGCGAGTTTAAGATTTTATACCCATTACAGAAAAAGTGCTCAACGCCGCTAAAGAAGTTTTCACTTCAAAAAACAAATCATCAAAAATCGCATCAATAAAATACATTTGACAATTACTTTTAATTTTTTAAATTTTGCTTTGTATACCATATAGTTTTTTTTTTAATATGGATAAAAATAGTGCTCCGCCCGCAACGAGGTGGTAAAACCCAAGCTACCGGCTGTCAGGGATCCAGAGAGAGGAACCTCCTCACTATGCGTGCCGTGTCCAAGACAACCGCCTTCTACATCTGACTCTTGATCCAGCTGATGAACGAGAGGTTCTCAAGGTGTTGGTCGAAACTTTTCGCTATTAAAGCGTCCACTGACATGACAAAATTGTTGAGTCTACACTCCACATGCTGGTAGCCTCGTGAGCTAGATCGAGATATTTTATAATCTTTTCTTTATCAGCTTTCACGAGGTTCTCATCTTGGGGAATAGTGACATCAACAAAGTATTGCACGACGCACCAACCGATTAATTGGATAGTTGACACCATAATCCAATAATTTCGAGACAGAACTTTAAAAAAATAAACGCTTTATTGTAGCCCTATAACAACCCGTTTACTAGGCGTCACAATTTTCGCAGATCGACACTTCTGCAGCACTCTATACGTCAGCAAGGATGAAGATACAAATCAAACGACTCCATGTATAATTATCCGTGAATTGAGATCATTTTCGCATAAAAAACATCTCTCATCTAACAACGCCATCTATCGGTCATATGTTAACTAAGATGCTATCAATCAGTATATTTGTCATATATTTTTACAGTAAATTCGATTTTTTGTGGCTTTGCAATCAATAAATAGTCAAACAATTGAGTGGTCAAATAAGTGACGTCACAGGCCGCTATCGCCATACAAAATCTATGGAGGAATCGCGTTTTGAGGTCATAAAAAGTACGTCAATTGATGATGGTGTCAACTAGCCTATTATCACTTTAACACCACGACCTTTAACGTTATTATTACAAAACTATTTACAATTTATCAGGGACTATCTCCTAAAATGTTGGCACTATGTTGCCATTCTCGATACCCACGCACCGCGCACGCGTAAAATAAATCCGGCCAAGCGCGAGTCGGACTCTTAGCACGAATGAAAAATACCACGTGGACGGACGGAGTCGCAGAAAGCAACTAGTTTGTAATACTTTATTGATTTTGTAGCACGGGTGAAAAATACCACGTGGACGGACACAGTCGCAGGATGCAACTAGTTTGTAATTTTCCATCAGGAATTTCTCAGTAGCAGCCTCAGAGTCTGGATTTGTGCCCAGTTGATGGCAATAGGCTCGCCCCCTATTACATGGGTCAAAAAACAAAACTGGCGAAATGTGGGTGTACTAATGAGTACACCACTGCCTAACCCTTCGGGGATTACAGGCGTAATGTTATGTGAATGTTTAATTTTAAGCAAAACAACACTGGTAAAACACGTTTCTTGTATGAGAATCCCATTTTATTATTACTTTTATTATTTGTTGTTATAGCTGCCGTAGTAATACATACTCTAGTGTCTACTAATTACGGCTCAAAATATACAGACAGATAGCGCAGTCTTAATTGGACCCATATTGAATTAATTTACTAATTACTATTGCAAAACATGTATTTTAAAAGAGTATGTTTCTTACCCGTTCTTCTCCATACGAAACTACCTTTTTGAATAGGCAACTAGATTCAATATTGTTATTATTTTTCTACTAGCTCACAAATAAACTTAAAATTCGATCATGATTCGAAAGACATGTGGCGCCATCTATCATCATTAGAACGTTATTGTCATTTTTCTCGGTAACAGTACTTTTTTCGAGATGAAAGGTACCCTATGTCCGTTTCTGTACACCTGACAGCGTATATGCAAAATTTCAGGATTATCGGTTCAGTGGCTTAGGCGTAAAATGGTAACAAACAAACAAACAAACTTACTTTCGCATTTATAATATTAGTTAGGATTGTAAATGACGTTCAAAAGTGCCTATTGATGGAATATAATAATAACCTAAACATAGAATCTAAAGCTGCTTCCTCACCGGGAGCATTCGCGTGTAATGTAACGTTACAGATTTGAGCATTACATCAGTGAAGGAGGAGAACCGAGCATTACAATGCGCACTTTGCAATGATACAATGTGTAATATCTTGATACAACCGATGGCCACCAATCGGTTCACATTCAAGGTAAAAGCTCGCGAACACTTACAAAAGAAGTTGGCAGACTCGTCCCACAATTAATTTGCTGTACTTCAACATCTATGTATTTTATTTCTCTCCCCACTTTATATATATTATATATTTATATATATTTTTTGTATGTATGTATATATGTATGTATTTTCTGTATCTGTGCACCTACTTTGTTTTTGTCTCTGCATCACCCTAAGGTAGACTGGTAGAAAATGCCTAAGGCATTAAGTCCGCCTTTGTACAGTGTATTTTTAACATGTGCATAAAGTTTTAATAAATAAATAAATAATAAATACAACTAGTAACAGTAGTATGTATCCCAAGTTGCTAAAAACTCAACGTATTAAAATCAGCCAATCAGGATGTAGCTGTGTGGCTTGCGTCCCGACTCCTGACTCACGCTTCCATGTAAACAGTTTAATTTTAGCGATAAAGATGAGGAAGGCACGCCATCTTGTATCTAGCAGGTAGGTACTTTAGTACAGCGGTGCTAAACCTTTGGTCCGCGGACCGAAGATACCCGTTTGAGCACCTATTTCTTGAGCACCAAAAGTATTCTCATTTGAGTTGTGCTCTAACACCACGAAAAAATACTGATTGGTGCTCAATGCAATGGTCTCAGAAATCATCAGAAATGGTCATGGTATCATGTAAATTGCAAGACAACGACGAGTCTTAGCGGCCAGAACTTTAAATGGGTAATTTTATACGTGTCTTATTTATACATAGAACAGCCTCACCATTAGCAGATCCAGAATTGTCGTTTAGGGGAGCTTGACCCCACTCACGGTAAGTTTTTAGCAAATTAAACACTAAAAAAGCACAAAATTTTATTTGACTTTTTATTTACCAGGTGTTAAAACACCAACTAGCAAAAAAGAATGATTAGAGCAAATATTTAGCTTTTGGGGTCGAGCTTGACTCGATTAACCCCCCCCTCCCCCTGGGTCCGCTAATGAACCTTACAAATTATTAAAATTACTGAGAAACAGTTGTGGTCAGCAGGACAAAAATTTCGTGTAATGGTCCCTCAACACTAAAAGGTTGACAGCCACTGCCCTCCTACCTACCTCCCGACGCTTCTTTTAACACAATTACAAAATTAAAATTGCTAATTGATTCAATAAGAAGAAAAGTACAGTCAACAAATAGATAGATATGCAGATATAGTGGTCGGCAGATATAGTTAAAGTTTTCTTAAAAAACCGATGGAAGTCTTCGATTGAAATTTAACTTAAATGAACTGTTTATTATCATCATCTGTCTAGCCTTTTCCCAACTATGTTGGGGTCGGCTTCCAGTCTACCCGGATGCAGCTGAATACCAGTATTTTACATGGAGCGACTGCCTATCTGACCTCCACAACCCAGTAACTGGGTACTGGGTAATTACATTTCAAAACATCTATCGGTTTCTAAGAAAACTTGAACTATATCTGACGACCCTACATACATCTTTTGTTGACTCTACCTAAGACTATAACTCTGAACTCCGACCTTAAAAATAGTTACAAAAAACTAACACCCATTAAATTAGAAATCTAATAGATTACTTGTTTGTTAAAATCGTCAACAAAACACGACAAAATAAAAGTTCTTGTATAACCAACCTTAAGTCCGTGTCCAAGCGTAACAATTCCAATGCAACCACGTTAAAACACACTTTTAGCTGCCACTAAGCTTAAAATTAACACTAAAACAGTCCACTAGAACATTAACTACATGATGTTATATCACAGAACATAATTCGTTAGTAAAATAACGTAAAAAGTTTGTTTTTATTTCTTAAATGCAGCTTGACACAGCGCGCGAGTGTTAACGACGTCACTACGTCACAGACTGCTAACAGTTTCGTTGAATTCAGTGTTGTCGGTCTAAAATTAAAATGTGCTTGAAGCACAGATAATAAAAATTGTTTATTTGGGCGTGTTTCGGTGGCTGGTGCTACTTTAATATTTTAGGTTATAGTGCAGAAAATATATTATATAAAGAGAAAAAGGGGTCGCATCTGGAAAGGGTGTAACGTGTTTTCCTTACGTGACGATTGTCAGTAAACTCCTACCTCGCAACGCAAAATGGTAAAGCAACTTCGTTCCATTAAAAAGTCGCGTTACTGCTGGTTCTTTATTTTGTTTTTTTGCGCGGAACCCTATTTCTTTTTCTAAAATAAAAGAAGGTAAACTTACTCCTTAAAACATTAGTTATTTGCCAGTAAAAGTTTATCAAAATAAGTCAAACTGTTTTGTATAACAGCCGGCATGAACGGTCAAACAGGCAAAAGTTTAAAAAATCGATTGTTTGTTAAAAAATCACTATAAATATAGTAATTTATACAATACTGCCAAACATTGAAC
The DNA here is from genome assembly GCA_949774945.1 of Hoplodrina ambigua. NCBI lineage: Eukaryota > Metazoa > Arthropoda > Insecta > Lepidoptera > Noctuidae > Hoplodrina > Hoplodrina ambigua. Next base: position 5,495,709 of record OX458994.1, read on the forward strand.
ACAATCAAAATTAATATTAAAATTAAATTGCCCCAACAATTTAAATAATTTCCCGAAAAACTGGCAAAATACAAACCTGGCAACACCAACATCTGGTTTCGCTCAATTGACACGGATATAACACAACCACATTACTAATACACATACAACAGCCTCTATCCCACTGTAATAAAGCCTATATTCCTTTATTTTTACATCTCAATAACCTTGTCGCTAGCGTAACTTGTGTGGTTTTGACAAATTAATTGCAGTTGTTATAAGCCCTATGTGTATGACCGTAAAGTATAGATTTGTTTGTATTATAATGTCGAGTTCAAGACAAGTTTCTTAGTATTGAGGTCTTTTACGTTGTAAAGCATGTCCTTGTGTATCGGTGTGCAATATTACAAACTCAAATCCATATTCGGCAGCCATATTGAATTTTAAATGACGTAAAAACCGTATTATGTTGGAAAAACTTTGGGGTAATCATTTTTTCCATATTTGTCAATGAAACTATAACTTTTTAGGGTGCTGGACCCTATTATTAAGCCACCGCTTGTCTGTCTGTCAACGGGGTGTATCTCAAGAACCGTAATAGGAAAAAAAGTTATTTTTACAATGTGTATTTATATTGCTGCTGTACCAAATTAAAACAACATTTTAAAAACATAACATAACATCACGCTTGTAATCCCCGAAGGGTTAGGCAGAGGTGTACCCAATAGTACACCCACATTTCGCCAGTTATGTTTTTAGTCCCATGTAATAGGGGGCGAGCCTATTGCCATCAACCGGGCACAAATCCAGACTCCGAGGCTGCTACTGTGAAATTCCTGATGGAAAAACCCAATAACACTTTGCCCGACCTGGGATTCGAACCCAAGACCTCATGCACAGCAGTCGCGCTTGCAATCACTAGACCAATGAGGCAGTGAGACATTTTAAAAAGTTGTAAATTACTGGAGATAAAACAAGAAACATTTACTTGGAGATAATATCAAGGCGTTAGGCGCAAGTGTTAACGCGCCCGCCTCTCATGCATGAGGTTGTAGGTTCACATGCGGGCAAGTACCAATGTGACGTTTTCAATTCATAAGTACTAAAGTTTATCTTAGACGTTACTGACATCATTCCGTGCCTCGGAAAGCACGTTAAGCTGTTGGTCCCGGCTGTCATACGTGGATCTTTGGCAGTCGTTACGAATCGTCAGAAGCCCGAAAGTCTGACAACTAGTCTTACCAAGGGGTATCGTATTACCCAGTTGCTGGGTTGTGGAAGTCAGATAGGCAGTCGCTTCATGTAAAATACTGGTATTCAGCGGCATCCGGTTAGACTGGAAGCCGACCTCAACTTATTTGAGAAAAGGCAGGCAGATGATGACGCTCAGAAGAAGAAGATGATGATTAATACCTTCACACATTCAAGTAATCACCTTAAATCTAGACAGAAATATGCTGTTACTTATAAAGAACCTTTCTAATGATTAGTATGCGCGGGCGCAAGATGTGTATCGTGTCGCGGACAATAGCATGATCGATCACAATACTGCTCGTAGGCGTGCAGAGAAACAATAGCACGGTGGTTTTTTTACATCGCTTACGCAGGTAGAAGTCAAAAGACAAAATCATTTTTTTTTATAATTATATAAAGCGGCAACAGAAATTCCCCTTTTTTTAGAAAATTTCAACAGTCTATCTATTACAGTTCATGAGATACAGCCCGATGACGGACGGACGGACATCGGAAACCTAAAAACCATTTACAAGCACTTTTAAATTGACTAGGGGTCGGTTTTCCATCAGGAATTTCTCGGTAGCAGCCTCGGAGTCTGGATTTGTGCCCGGTTGATGGCAATAGGGTCGCCCCCTATTACATGGGACTAAAAACATAGCTGGCAAAATATGGGTGTACTAATGGGTCCACCTCTGCCTAGCCCTTCGGGGATTACAGGCGTGATGTGTGTTGTGTGTAGGAGTCGGTCAGTTAGTCAGAAAGTTGAAGCTAGTTGCTCGTTCCAGAACGTAGGTAGGTGTCTATGGAGAAGAATGAGCAAGAAACTTCACGAACAATTAATCAATCGATCAATTAGGTTTTTACAAAATCTTGGTAGGTAACATTATTTTTTTTGCTAATGTGATTTTTTAATAACGTGTTGTATGACCGCCATTTTGAATTTTGTATGACGTCTACAGCTTGTGTTTTTTGTTTTTGAGGAAAAACCTTCTAAAGATCTTTGGTGATAATACCGGGGAGTATGGGATTCTCTTACCTCTCTAAAAACCAATCTTATTGAAGAGAGTGTCCTCGGAGTTTCATGCTCGTTCTTCTCCATAGAGACCTACCTACGTTTTGGAACGAGCAACTAGCTTCAGCTTTCGGACTAACTGACCGACTCCTTGACAATTCAAAAGTGCCTGTAAATGGTCTAATTGAAATAAATGCTCTGACTTGAGTTATTCACTTAACCGCGACTACCCGACATTAGTGTCGCTCCGATGCGCGTGAGACGATTTTAAACTCTGTAATTGTACATTACACTACGCGTGACAGAGATAGCAGATGCGATAGTGCCTTAGTGAGATGCGAGATAGTTATAGTTTTGTTGATGTGCTGTTGCAAATTGTTAGCATGTTGGCATTTTTATTATTTGGTCATTGGACTGTTTTTTGTGTTCCTTTTAAAGTGTTTATATGTTGTACGTATTTTTAGATATATTTTTTTAACAATCTCGGTTTAAGGTCATTTTTCTGCAAAACAGTTTTTTTTTGTTTTTCTCTAAGTACCAATTATTAAATTGGTGTAGCTACTTTTAATATTATAAAGCTGATAGTTTATTTGTTTTGTGCAACACGCTAATTAGCCAACGAGCAATGGAGCGCAGTATACTAGGTGTTTAATTAATGCACCGAATCCGAAACACTATACTGCGCTCACAGGGATAGCTGACGTGGCTCAAAAGGTTGCTCAACTTAAATGGGACTGGGCAGGACATGACTGCCGCATGTCGGACAAACGGTGGGCCCAAATAGCGCAGAACTGGTGCCCTGACTCAGTGAGTCCGGGCCGCGGCAGGACACGAAGGAGATGGCGGGACGAACTGGATGGATTTCTCCAAAACTGGAGGGATGAGGCACTGAAACGGGAAGGAATGGAGGGAGGCCTTTGCTCAAACTTCAAAGACACCAATCTTGGGCTCCACGGGCCCATAAATTGTTCGACACGCGGCAGACGTGTCCAGCCCAGTCCCATTTTAGCTGGGCAGCCTTTTGAGCCACGTCAACTATCTGTGTTTTGGAGCGCAGGGCGGTGTTTATATTTTTAGGTATCCATATTTTTTTAATATAGCCTATAGCACTCGGTGATGACGTTGTTTACAATTTGCTAAAGAATTTTCAAAATCGGTTCAGTAGATCCAGAGATTACCGCCTACAACCTCACAAAATTTACCTCTTTATGATATTAAGTATACATAGATTATTATAGATGATTGACAAGATAGCATAAAGACCATTAAAATATGGTGGAACTTTCCTGTTGACGAAACTGGTTTTTTTTTACGATCAATGTAATTCCTAATTAAAAAAACAATCATTAGGTATTACTAAGAAGTTTGTGTTCAATATTAATTTATGTTTTGTGTTTGTTATTTACAGACTGCGATAAAAACTTAATAGCTATAAACTACAATACACGGTGGAAGGGGGGGGGGGGCTATAGTTACGACTACTTTTACTATTCTAGAAAACCTAGGGTTAACACTATTTGTCGGTTATTAAAAAAAATTACATGTCATAACATCACGCCTGTAATCCCCGAAGGGTTAGGCAGAGGTGCACCCAGTACATCCACATTTCGCCAGTTATGTTTAAGCTCACATGACGCGTGGATCAGCGCTATTAAAAGTCAAAAGTAATTTTGTTGGGAACCAAATTATCCGTACAACGCAAGCGCCACTAAGACAGTATAAGTTGAGCTCGCTTTGTATAGTCTTTCCGTGCAATGACAGGTCAGCGTATACTGGAAATTAAATCCGTCTCGTCAGATAGGTTTTTATAGACATACTAATTATGACGTTAACTGGTGATGTCAGGGGTTCCAAATCTATTTTGGTTCGCGGTCCATTTACAGGTTTAGTATTTTGTCTCGGCCCTCTAGCTAATTGGAATTGGGTACAATGGTATAATATTAAAAGAAGTATCCTTCATACATTTTTTCAAAGCGTGGGTTCATGCAGGGTCGAAACGTCCTATTCCCAAAATGTCCAATTCCCAAAATGTCCCGTTCCCAAAACGTCTAGTTTCCAAAATGACCGATGGCCAAAATTTCCAGTTCAAAATGTCTTATTCCCAAAACGCCCAGTTTCGAAAATGTCCGGTTGCCAAAATGGAATTCCCAAAATGCCCTGTTTCCAATATGTCCAGTTCCCAAAATGCCAAATTCCCAAAACGCCCAGTTTCCAAGATGCCCAGTTCCCAAAATGCTTAATACCCAAAATGCCAAGTTCCCAAAATGTCCAGATCCCAAAACGCCCAGTTTCCAAAATGCCCAGTTCCAAAAATGCCCAGTTTCCAAAATGTCCAGTTTCCAATATGCCCAGTTTTCAAAATGTCCAGTTCCCAAATTGTCCAGTTCCCAAAATGCCCAGTTCCCAAAATGCCCAGATCTGTAATAATTTTGTTCAATAACTCATCAAAGAGTTTTTAATATTTATATGAAACAATAAATAAGTACAAAATAATGAAAGAATCATTCATAATAATTATGTTTTATTTTTAAGTAACCAATTAAGATCAGAAAAGACCACAAGAAAGCCGAAATCACTATTTACTTACGGGCCCAGGCGTCGCTTAGCAATCTCTACGGCCCACACTTTGGGATCCCCTGGCTTATGTAAAGATAGTCTTTGTTAGAAGTTGTTATTATAATATTCTAAGAACGATTGCTACATAAGTAATACCCCACTATTTGCGGTAAAAAATACCTAATTATCAGTCTCCGATGTTTGAAGGTTATAGTAAAGAGTTATTTCTAGTAAAATCTATAAACACACCAAACATATCATCACGCCTGTAATACCTGAAGGGTTAGGCAGAGGTGTACCCATTAGTACACCCACATTTCGCCAGTTATGTTTTATTCCCATGTAATAGGGGGCGAGCCTATTTATTGACATCAACCGGGATCATCTTTCGCTTTTATTTAAGATTTAAGGGGAAACGTTATCGAAAAGATTTTTGATAATGAAAATTAGGCATTAGAAGAAACTGACAGGCGAACAGGCGTGATGTTATGTATGTTATGTATGTAAAAGCGAAAGGTCCCTCACTCATTACGAAATATCGAAAACCGCTTGACGTATAGAGATGAAATTTGACAGGAAGGTAGTTTATAGTTAGCTAGTAGACGTCCGCTTAGAAAGGATTTTTCCAAAATTCACCCCCTAAGAGGGGTTCAAATGTTGTACGAAGAAATCAACTTTAACACGGACGAAATCGCGGACAGAAGCTAGTAGGACTATATGCAGTGATGCACTTCCTCTATCACCCCCTCCCTTTGACAGATCGCCCCCATTACGGATTTAAACCCTCAGAGAGACTTCCATACCAAACAACCGATTCAAAAATAGACAAATTTATAAAACACACATTAAAAAAAGAACCCCAGCTACCCTTACTTACACCCACTAAAACAAAGAGAAACAACCCCTTCCATTATGTTCTATAAATATATTATTAGGGGTTGAAAGGCGTGGTTGTAACACACCCCTCGAAAAGGCGGGGTTTATTTAAACCACGCCCATTCGACCTATCCGTTACGGCAGTATCATTGAGTCTGTCTTGAAGATAAGTATCACTGAGGTACTTTACTGATGTGCGTTTTTGCGATTATGCGTTTTTGCGATTAGTCGTGTGTTTTAAGTGATACTGTGTTTGTGCCCGTTTGTTATGAAGTAAAATGGTGTCTGTGTTCTTTAAACGTGGTTGTCCATAGTTACCCATGTAAGTATCTAGTTATTAAATTATAGTACAAGAACCCAACGTCGTCATAACTATGGCATGCCAACATAGCTAAAAATTTAGGTAGGTCTGTCAAAGAAATTAGACCATTCACCATCCATCCATCCACCAATCACAGGCACCTATAAATTGCCAAGGAGTCGGTCAGTTAAAAAGTTTAAGCTAGTTGCTCGTTACAAAACGAAGGTAGGCCTCTATGGAGAAGAACGAGCAAGAAACTCCACGGACACTCTTTTAAATTAGGTTTTTACAAAATCCTGGTTACTTTATTACGTACAACATAGGATCTCTATCTACCTTCAAAGAGCATAGGCGTGATGCTCCTGAAAAATTTGGTAAAATAAAGTAACACTTGCTTGGAATTAAACCCAAGTCTACACGTTCAGCAGTCACGCTTGCAGCCATTCTTCATCGTGTGGGCAGTAAGGTCTTACGACCCCACACACCCTAGTGTCAGAGTTTCTAAACCGCCTCAAGGGTCTCTGACATGGTTTGAGTGGAACAGTAAGTCCAGGTTTCCTCACGATGTTTTCCTTCACCGATGCCAGTGATGTCCAAGATAAACTTTAGAAAGTACATGTGAATTGAAAAAGTTAAATTGGTACTCACCCGAATTTCTACCCACAACCTCAAGTATGAGAGGCGGATGTCTTAACCATTGGGCTATCACGACAGACAATTATGGGCTAACGACGCCGTCAGATTTTTGATACCACTAAATCTTTATAAAAGGCAACCGTGACTGACTGGCAGATCCATCAACACACACCTCAAACCACTGAACGGATTGCGCTGTTTGACACGCAGATTATTAAAAAACATACATACATACATAACATCACGCCTGTAATCCCCGAAGGGTTAGGCAGAGGTGTACCCATTAGTACACCCACATTTCGCCAGTTATGTTTTTTTTAGTCCCATGTAATAGGGGGCGAGCCTATTGCCATCAACCGGGCACAACTCCAGACTCCGAGGCTGCTACTGAGAAATTCCTGATGGAAAAACCCAATAACACTTTGCCCGACCTGGGAATCGAACCCAAGACCTCATGCTCAGCAGTCGCGCGTCGCGACCACTAGACCAACGAGGCAGTCAAAAACGAATAAAAAATAAAAAATAAAAAAAAACGATTTATTTCAGACCCAAGAGAGAATGGTGTTAGTATTACAGCATGAAAAACTTACAAAATAGTGTTAGTAACAACTAATAAAAGAATAAACAACAAAAACAACTATTTAATGATATCGGTTCTGACCCAGTGTCATCATTAAATACACTGGGTCAGAACCGATATCGGTTCTGACCCAGTGTGAGGAGCTCGTGGCTAAGTAATAACAGCCGCACGGGTCGATCCGTCAGGTTAAGCTACGCTTGCCGGGGTTGGTCCGTGGATGGGTGACCATCTTTACACACCGAGACTTCTCCGTGCCTCGGAAAGCACGTTAAACCGTTGGTCCCGGCTGTCATACGTGGATCTTTGACAGTCGTTACGGGTCGTCAGAAGCCCGAAAGTCTGACAACCAGTCTTACCTAGGGGTATCATATTACCCAGTTACTGGGTTGTGGAGGTCAGATAGGCAGTCGCTCCATGTAAAATACTGGTATTCAGCTGCATCCGGTTAGACTGGAAGCCGACCACAACATAGTTGGGAAAAGGCTAGGCAGATGATGATGGTTCTGACCCAGTGTTGGACGTAACATGTGTCCAACCTATCCGCTATAACGGCCAGGATGCTGTTGGTGCTGACGCGCAGCCTGCAGAGCGCCGCGGCGTATCGCTTATCATTATGATGTAGGCGCGCGCTGAGCCTGAGTTCTTAGGATGCCTAGATCGGGCAGTGTTATTGGCTTTTCATCACAAATTTCTCAGAAGCAAGCTTGGAGCCTGGATTTGTGCCTGGTTGATGTTGGCTCAGCCCCCTATTACATGGGACTCAAACATAACTGGCGAAATGTGGGTGTACTAATGGGTTCACCTCTGCCTAACCCTACGGGGATTACAGGCGTGATGTTATGTAATGTATGCGCTAAGAAATTATTTTCCAAAATTCAACCCTTACAAGGGATGAAACGGAAGTCCAAAGTTTGTAGAAACATAAAGAGTGAACTACGTTACCCCGAAAAAAACGCGAGCGAAACCGCAAGAAAAAGCTAGTCATATTATAAATCTGTCCCGGTGGTCTGTGGGTACAAGCGAGCCTGCTGAGTATGGTTCTAGGATCGATTCCCAGGTCGGACAAAGTGTTATTGGGTTTTTCTATTAGCAATTTCTCAATAGTAGCTCGGAATTTGGAAGTCGGTGATGTGACACCCCCGTGTCTCTGAAAGCACGTGTCGCCGTTGATCCTGCGCTTGATCTCTACCCGGTCGTGTCGCACCGTCCCATCGCACTATGACAGCGAGGGAAGAGGGAGTGCACCTGTGTTTGCGCACACACTTGTGCACTTTAATATCTGCGCGTACTTGACTAGTCTCCATTCAGATCACTGTGACCGAAATTCGGTCGCGAAAATATTATTATAAACCTCTCAGACACACGGCTGGGTGTCTGCCGACCCTCTTACCAAACGGAAACAACCGCAAAGACTCCCAAAATCCATTCCTTTCATCTTTATAATCAGTTCAAAATTATTGACAGCCCTATCTCAAAGTACCACATCTTTTAACCCTCATAAAAATACCTAACCACTCTTATTTTTTAAGCATTAAAGTCTATTATTGTATTCGAATTTAGTTTTTGAATTACAAGTATAAAGTTGTAATTTTATTTGCAGTTGATAAAATGTTTATTTGAAAATTGTAGTTTTTATTATGTTACTTTAAGGTGGAAAATTGTGTGGCTTTGAGTTTGTCAAGTGTAAATTTAAGTTTGTTTATTACTTAGAAGTAACTTATTTTTGATTCGCGCTGCGGGATGTCACCTGTAGTAGGATGACTATGATGTAGCGAAATCCGGGATTTTAAATGTTGTTTGTTTGGTTTAAACGCGCTAATCTCTGGAACTACCAGTCGGATTGGAAAACTTTTTTTTTTTGGTATTAATCATCAAATGAGTCCTTCTGCCCTGGGTGGAGCGGAAGGGACTGTCAGACTTTTACTGGCTAAAAAAACCACCCTGTTCCTTCTGTTGCCCTTTGCGTTATGGGGCCACGGTATCCTGTTAAGACGTCCCGCCACCCTGGACATAATTTTAACATTGAATTATGTCCAATTTTCCTTGACAATTAAAAAGTGCCTGTAAATGGTCTAATTGAAATAAATGTTTTGACTTTGACTTTGACTTTTGACTTTAGCTTACTTATAATACGTGGCCCTTGTGGACTCACCCAGTGCTCATGTGAATATGTCTATGACATCCGCTACCGTGTTGAGAGTGCGCAGCGCACGAGTCAGCGGTGCGCGCACTCGGCACTGCCAGCAGCCGCCGCGCCACGTACAATAAGCGATCAGAAGTGCAGTAGCATGCTAAAGTTTGAATTGCTGTGAACACGCGGTACAGGCCGTACCTACATCTGTGTGAATAAGTGATAATGTAATAGCACAGTACCTGAGAACACCTCAGGATCCGCACACGGCGTCGAAAGGTCGTAAGTTAAAAAATAAGTCGATTGCTTTGTGAGATTGCTTCTCCACTTATGACCCTTACTGTATCTATCCGGTAAATTAAACTCTATTTCTGATAGCATAAAGCCTCTTTAAACTTTGAAAACATACGTTGCCGTTTTATCATGACACTCTCCCTAGCTGTTCTCACTGGAAATACTCCATAACCTTCTTGAAATATACTCACCCTATACCTGCTCTTGACATTCGAGCGGCGTTTGATCACTGACTTCACCCCGTGACGTCACGGCACCCGTCCCCCCCCCTCCGCCGCCCCCTTGCCGCCCGTACGCGACGCCCCGCTGTGACAATTATGTAGCAATATTGTTGATGTTATACCAAATATTAGGGAGAGATAGGAGTGGTTAGATTTGGAAAAATATGATCGGTTTGAGACATCACTGACATCGTTCCGTGCCTCGGAAAGCAAGTTAAGCAGTTGGTCCCGGCTGTCATACGTGGGTCTGTGATCTGTGTGTACTTTCAAAAGTTTATCTTAGACATCACTGGCATCGGTGAAGGAAAACATCGTGAGGAAACCTGGACTTTACTGTTCCACTCAAACCATGTCAGAGGCCCTTGAGGCGGTTTAGAAACTCTGACACTAGGGTGTGTGGGGTCGTAAGACCTTACTGCCTCACGATAAAAGAAAAGGAAGTCAAAAGCCCGAAGGTTTGGCAACTTGTCTTACAAAGGGGTATCGTATTATCCAGTTACTGGGTTGTGGATGTCAGATAGACAGTCGCTCCATGTAAAATACTGGTGTTAGACTGGAAGCCGACCACAACATAACATCACGCCTGTAATCCCCGAAGGGTTAGGCAGAGGTGTACCCATTCGTACACCCACATTTCGCCAGTTATGTTTTTAGTCCCATGTTATAGGAGCGAGCCTATTGCCATCAACCGGGCACAAATCCAGACTCCGAGGCTGCTACTGAGAAATTCCTGATGGAAAAACCCAATAACACGCCCGACCTGGGAATCCCACCTAAGACCTCATGCACAGCAGTCGCGCTTGCGACCACTATAAGACCAACGAGGCATCCCAACATAGTTGGAAAAGGCTAGGCAGATGATGATTACCTATAGATTGCTAGTAACACGATGGTCTCCGAAGTGGAGTATAGTATAAGTATGTGTGCCGAAAAACGTTTCAGCTCTGTGTCTGGGGGCTTAGACGAAGCTGACAAACTAACATCGCTTCGTAGCGAAACGATATCTTAATTCGTCATCGTCTCTGAGATAACGACAAACATTTCATAGCCAATGTAACACTATGGTCGCGATCACGATCGAGGCGAAGGCGAACACTGAAAGCGCTGCTTGTCTACGCATTTGTATGCGATAAACACGATAACGATTCGTTACTTTATGGTTTCGTTATGAATTATAACATTGTCTACCAAATTGCGATAACGATGTCGATTGACCACGTGACTTAACGCGGCATATGTCAATCCCATACATTTTAGTATTTTCTAACTTCGTTATCGTTTTGAAATTGTTACTTGTGTGAGCCCCCTGGTATTACAAATGTCAGTGGGCAACGAAAACGTATAATTGTTTACCACACAATTTAAAAACCAACCCTTCTTTGCTCACGTGGGGATCAAAACTACCCTTACTTGTAAAAAGTGTCATCCTCTCAAACTCTCGCCACCTGTGGAGTGTCCCTTAACCCTATCACCGCTATCCTAATGTGATACTGACCGAAGTGACACTTGATGTAATGTCATTTATTTGTGGAGTGTACCGTTTGGTGAGGGGGTTTAATTCTGTTAAGGTGTGATTATTCGTGTCCAGAGTATTATAAGTGGCGTACATTTGTCGTTCGTATGCTAACACATACATACATACATATCATCACGCCTGTAATCCCCGAAGGGTTAAGCAGAGGTGTACCCATTAGTACACCCACATTTCGCCAGTTATGTTTTTAGTTCCATGTAATAGGGGGCGAGCCTATTGCCATTAACCGGGCACAAATCCAGACTCCGAGGCTGCTACTGCGCGGACGCAGTCGCGGGCAAAATCTAGTTAAAAATATATTTAAAAAATCCCTTGTTTTCGATAGTTTTTTTATGTACTCCTTTTTGGACTTGTAACTACAACGATTATCTAGTTAGACAAGATATTAAGTCACTAATTAAGACTGTTAATTACTAAAGCAACAGTATAACCCCTTCACTGCGACGGCTAATCAAATAGTGACCACTCAACGTAATGAGTGACCCCCAGGGGGCGTGTTGACAATGTGTTGACACGACGAGTATTTGTGCACCCCTGTTTGTGGAGTTTGATGGGGTGTAATGAAAATGAACGATTTTGGTGAAGAAGATAATGTAGTTTGTTTGGGCAAGTTTATTTGTTGCAAGTGTTTCTAACGGATAGAATGAAAAGAAAGAAGGAAGAAAAAAGCTATTTATTCTAGCGAAAGTGACGCTCATAAGATCGTTGCCATCAACCGGACACTAATCCAGACTCCGAGGCTGCTACTGAGAAATTCATACGTAACATCACGCCTGTAATCCCCGAAGGGTTAGGCAGAGGTGTACCCATTAGTACACCCACATTTCGCCAGTTATGTTTTTAGTTCCATGTAATAGGGGGCGAGCCTATTGCCATCAACCGGGCACAAATCCAGACTCCGAGGTTGCTACTGAGAAAATCCTGATGGAAAAACCCAATTACACTTTGCCCGACCTGGGAATCGAACCTAAGACCTCATGCACAGCAGTCGCGTGCGACCACTAGACCAACGAGGCAGTAATTAGGGGTAGGGTTGATAACTTTAATCAACTAAAAAAAAAAATTGTAACAGCCAATTATGATAACCTCTGCTGACTCAAATTTCACAAAGCACTCAGTCAGTTGTTTCGGCAATTAATAAAACAGCGCACAATTAGTAGGTACTACAGATACAGGGGATGAACGGATTACAGCAGTAGCCACTTTGTTGAGGAGTGGAGAAAACTAATAATTAATGTGATGGCGCCGGCCATGATACCAGCGTTATGTGGGGCCCGGAGAGCAGCGGGGCGAACGTGTGAGAACAACCACGCTGGTGGCATAGTCAGCAATAGAGATAGGTATGCAGCAGGGTCGTCAGGTATAGTTGAAGTTTTCATAGAAACCGATGGATGTTTTCAAATATAATTTAAAAGATAATGGTGCCGATTCCCTTGTTCACAAACTAGACTAAATTTAGAGAATTGACATCTCGTACTAACATACAGCGAAAGGAAAGGACGGTGACATTAAAGAACTAAGTTAGCGATGTCAAATTAGTTTTGCCTTGAATTTCTCCGTATTTTTAATCCATACGTTTTAAGATGTCAACTAAAACTGTATGGATGTGTCAGATTGACTAAATTTGACAGCTCTTATTTACAGTAGTCTCTTTCTTGTTTTATTGGACAGAAAAAGATGGAAATAGTCTAATTTTAGTTTAGTTTGTGACCAAGAGAATCGGCACCACTAAACAGTTCATTAATTAAGTTGAGTTTCAATCGAAGGCATCCATTGGTTTTTTTGTAAACTTCAACTATATTTGACGACCCTGCCTATGTCTCTTGTTGACTGTACATACGTATTCACCTGGCCCATAATATGACACATGGGTAAATAAAATTAAAGTCTCTGCTTGTGTAATGTCAAAATTAAAGCTTTTTATTAAACGCATTATGTTTACACGGTATTAATATCAAGAACATTTTTATTTTTGAAGTGAAAACTTCTTTAGCGGCGTTGAGCACTTTTTCTGTAATGGGTATAAAATCTTAAACTCGCGTCAGGACACGTGACCTGATCGAAAAAGCGTAAGACGGATGGAGAGTAGACAGCTATCCCCTCTCTACGGCGCGGCGAAAATGTATGCCTGGGCCTACTGTTTCGTTTAGGCAGCGCAGGGCGCTTGCGCGAATGTTCGTGTATAACTTTTTAATGTAAAATAATCGTAATAGTTTTAAAGTGTTAAATTTTTAATGTAATATAAATTGTCATGTTTGTGTACGATAGCGCAATAAATGAATATTGTATTCTACCACATAAATGATAGTACTTTTATACTGATAAAGCAATTGGTGCAAAATTATTCCCTAACCATTCCAAAATATCAAACATGCTCAACGTTAATAATCAAGTTTTCACTTCTGCCGGCACTCCCGGAGTGCAACCCGTCTTTTTTTTCTCTTTCTTTCATCCTCCGGCCTGCTACTGTAATATTTCGAATAGAAAAGTACAACAAAACATTATCTAAACTAAGAATTGTTTATGAGTAGTAACTTGACTGACAATAATGACGATGCATTTTACGAATCTCTGCAGTTTTAGTGGCCCCACACGAATGTAAAGCTTTTAATGAAAAGAGCAAGCTAGTTAACCCTCTGTTTGCCGACGGAGCGAGCGGCCGGGGCCGCCTGGCAACAGGGAGCGACCGGGCCCCGGGGGCCCGCGGCGATAATGTTATGAATTTTATTGTTTGCCTCACGTCAATTTTGATTTGGGGCGCCTGTCTATAATGTTTTTAGTAATTTTAGTCTGTATGTTCTTTGTAAGCTACCCTTATAGTCTTATTTATTAATGCAACTTAAAAAAACTAAAAAAGAAACGATTTATTATTTATTTATATTTTTTTAACTACCTCTAGCAGTAATCTAGTGGTCGTAAAGTGCGACTCCTGAGCATGAGGTCTTAGGTTCGGTTTCCAGATCCGGCAAAGTGTCACTAGGTTTTTCATCAGAAATATCTCAGTAGCAGTCTCGGAGTCTCGGAGTGTTAATGGCAATAGGCTCGCCCCTATTACATTGGAGTTAAACATAACTAGCGAAATGTGGGTGTATTTACTAATGGGTACACCTCTGCCTAAGCCTTCGGGGATTACAGGTGTGATGTTATGTTATCTACTCTAAACTTTTATAATTCGTCTGTCCTTATCTCAATGTATTTGTAGTCGATACAGCATATCATCACTAAACCTGTCTCCCCCCATTTCGATCACATCTTTTAACATACAATGTTACCAAAACATTCAGTAATGGACCCTATTTATCCCATACAATACATACAAATAAAAAAAACACTTTAAAACCAGAAAAAACCTCCCCTAAATACCCCTAACCCTTTACCGCTAAATCTCTGTGACTGTAATGCAAGTCGACACACCGTGTAATAGCCAGTGTTAATAATTCACACTAGATGAGAAGCAGCTCGGGGCCCACTCAATTATTTTGGGGGCCATTTAACCCGCCGTGGCAGTGAAAGGGTCAATTTTGTTAATCCGATCATATTTTTTTATTTTAATTTTGGTATTGAGGAATATTTAAATACAAAAAAAGACTGCCTCGTTGATCTAGTGGTCGCAAGCGCGACTGCTGTGCATAAGGTCTTGGGTTCGATTCCCAGGTCGGGCAAAGTGTTATTGGGTTTTTCCATCAGGAATTTCTCAGTAGGAGCCTCGGAGTCTGGATTTGTGCCCGGTTGATGGCAATAGGCTCGCCCCCTATTACATGGAACTAAAAACATAACTGGCGAAATGTGGGTGTACTAATGGGTAGACCTCTGCCTAACCCTTCGGGGATTACAGGCGTGATGTTATGTTATGTAATATAAGTCTGAAATCGCCAATCGTTCTTGAGCAAGCGTGGTGATCAATCCTCATGCCTTATCTGTATGAGAAGAGTCGTTTGCCCTACCAGGAGAGTGAACCCAAAATATCACGATTAGCAGCCAGGATACTGACAACAAAACCAACAGGGAAATAAAACATTGGTGCCGATTCCCTTGTTCACAAACTAGACTAAATTTAGAGAATTGACATCTCTTACTAACATACAGCGAAAGGAAAGGACGGTGACATTCCGTGACATTAAAGAACTAAGTTAAAGATGTCAATTTAGTTTTGCCTTGAACTTCTCCGTATTTTTAATCCACACGTTTTAGGATGTCTATAATTGAATGTGTCAGATTGACTAAATTTGACAGCTCTTATTTACATTAGTCTCTTTCTTGTTTTATTGGACAGAAAAAGATGGAAATAGTCTAATTTTAGTTTAGTTTGTGACCAAGGGAATCAGCACCATTACCTATTGTACAGAAAGTGACAAAAACACACGTATTTCTTTAAACTTACCGACACCCATGGATTCATTGTTTCTCGCCACCCCATCCTCTCGCCTATTGTGCGAAGTTGGACTCACGACACAATAGAATAAAGCCTATTATGTTTCCAACCCCAATTCATTAACTAATTGTGTGCTATGACGTCAGAACACACAGCACACCTGTGGTTATCGTACCATTGTTACTGTTTCATTATTTGCTCTACGTCTAAAAAAAGAAAAGGATAGCACTAGCCGAAGCTAATAGTGTGGGAGCGAGACAACAATACAATATGCTGGACCAGTCAGTAAAGAATAGGGGCGGGTTCTGGATTAATATCTTGTCTAGTGTTGGTAGTATTACTAATACTTTGGGTCATGGAACGGAAAGTAAGTATTTAATCATAACTATACATAAAACCTTAAAGTAAATGTAAAATACGTAGTACAATTAAAAAAAAGGCAGAAAGGAGAAACCTCATACATGCATACATAACATCACGCCTGTAATCCCCGAAGGGTTAGGCAGAGATGTATCCATTAGTACACCCACATTTCGCCAGTTTTGTTTTTGGTCCCATGTAATAGGGGGCGAGCCTATTGCCATCAACCGGGCACAAATCCAGACTCCGAGGCTGCTACTGAGAAATTCCTGATGGAAAAACCCAATAACACTTTGCCTGATCTGGAAATCGAACCCAAGACCTCATGCACAGCAGTCGTGCTTGCGACCACTAGACCAACGAGGCAGTCGGTATGAGGAATAGTATACGCTATATAACATCACGCTGCGACTCAAGGGGTCGGAGCAGTAAACAAAGACCTAACTTAACGCGGATGGTAAAAAAAAACACGACGATTAACAAACGGTATTTAAATGGCTGAGGTGAGGGGCAACGCAGGGAGGGCTCGCCCTAGGAAGACCTACACTGATCTTATTGGTGAGGTCCTTCAGAAAAGTCAGGTGCGCAGTACTCAAAGTCAAAGTCAAAGTCAAAACATTTATTTCAATTAGACCATTTACAGGCACTTTTGAATTGTCAAGGAGTCTGTCAGTTAGTCCGAAAAATGAAGCTAGTTGCTCGTTCCAAAACGGAGGTAGGCCTCTATGGAGAAGAACGAGCAAGAAACTCCACGGACACTCTTTTAAAATAAGTTTTTACAAAATCCTGATACTCATAACCGGCGTGCTTGTATGACGAGATGTATGAACGTGGACGAGGCGAAAGGAGTATGTAAGAATCGTAGCGGGTGGCGTTCTGTGGTTTTTGCCTATGGGGATAGGCAAAAACCACAGAGGAGTGAGTTTATGTATGTGTAAAAAAAAAACATGTGGACGAAGTCGCAGGCAAATAGCTAGCACAGTTCGACGCTTTCTGAGTCAGCCAGCGTTAAACTAACATCGAGTGTATCCAAATGCAACGTAAACAATATGTTCCCCCGGGGTACACGGCAATGAACCCCCAGGGGCACACGTGAGAGCTTTAGCCGTCGTTAAATATTAACGGGTACTGTCCTGTCGGTACAGGGGCTTCTTATGCTTGTTACTGTATTGTTTGTTAGAAATATATCGAAAACCGCTTGACTTATAAAGATGAAATTTGGCAGGGAGGTAGTTTATATAGTAGAATAGATTTAAGAAGAATAAGAATAAGAATAATTTATTGTTTAGAAGTTACATACAATGCTTTAATTCCTGAAAGTCACACTAGCATTCCCTGTGTCGTGAGTTCCAGGCTCATTCGTTTCGTTGACAATTTTACTATCAATTAATGCACAAATAATATGTAAGTATGTATGTATGTATGTGTGTATGTATGAATGTATGTGTGTATGTATGTGTATATGTTGTTAACTTAGCACCCACACGAAAACGAAGCGAAAAGAGGATTACACAAAATAAAAAACAGTAAGGCTTGCGCGTCTTGAAAGTGTGTTTCTGATATTAAAAGTTTGTAATAAAAAATATATGCTCGCCCCCTATTACATGGGACTTAAAAACATAACTGGAGTAATGTGGGTGTACTAATGGGTACACCTCTGCCTAACCCTTCGGGGTTTACAGGCGTGATGTTATGTTATGTTAATTTATCCCATATTTTGAAGACAGTCCCTAGTACTACCCTACATTCCCTCTAACACCCCACAGAAGTGACGATGACACTGCTCATTAGGGATATTGAGCTATCTGCTGAGTCCCCCATCCCTCTTTGGGGGAACAATAATACAGATTGATTACAATATTGACACAATCTATCTATACATATAAAATGCTTTGTCTTGAATGACTGACTGACGACCTGGGAATCGAACCCAAGACCTCATGCACAGAAGTCGCGCTTGCGACCACTAGACCAACGAGGGAGTAAAAAATATACAATATTTATTTTTATTTTTTAAGAAGTTGGCAGACTCGTCCCACACTTAATTTGTTGTACTTCAACATCTATGTATTTTATTTCTCTCCCCACTTTATATATAATATATATTTATATATATATATTTTTTGTATGTATGTATGTATGTATGTATTTTCTGTATCTGTGCACCTACTTTGTTTTTGTCTCTGCATCACCCTAAGGTAGACTGGTAGAAAATGCCTAAGGCATTAAGTCCGCCTTTGTACAGTGTATTTTTTACATGTGCATAAAGTTTAATAAATAAATAATAAATAAATAAATATTTATAATTTAAAAAAAAATAACAACATATAGCCTATACATTAATCTACTCCATAACATAAAATAAACAACAGCATTTTTGCGAATTCACTCAAATGGCATGTAAGTACATACATCGATCTTTTTTTTTAAAGTGGTAAAAATCATCAAATGACTCCTTCCGCCCTGGGTGGGGCGGAAGGGACTGTCAGACTTTTACTGACTAAAAAACCACCCTGTTCCTTCTGTTGCCCTTTACGTTCCGGGGCCACGGGACCCTGTTAAGACGACCCCCGACCCCGGCAGGCGTTTGGCTCTGTTAGGGCCCGACCCTGTGCTGACAGCTCTTTAAGGCGCGCGCGAACAGAACGCGCCGTCGACCCGAGCCTGGTCCTTGATCGGAGGGCGAGCTGCCTATCACTAGCCGTCCGCAAGCCCGCGCCTACGGTGGCCGGATGAGTACAGTTGCTGTGTGACATTAATTTAGCTCATTACCCGATAGATGGCTAAACAGGCATCAAAAAATTCATCATACACAAAACTCAACACTACAAGATTTGCTCTTTTGCATAAATGTAGTACAATATTCTGTATGACTCGTATGAGCAAACAAATCGAATCATTTCTCTATAGTATGACGTCACATCCTATCTGTTCCCAATTTCGAGCACACAGAGTACGTCGGGGGCGCTTTAACTTCCGGCCCCGCCCACCGCCGCCTCCCACCTACAGCTGGTATACTTGTAGCGCAAGTAGCTATAGTGGACCATTTTGCTCATGACTAGGTTCTGCCCGCCACTTCGTCTGCGTTAGAGTCGATCATCATCATCTGCCTAGCCTTTTCCCAACTATGTTGGGGTCGGCTTCCAGTCTAACCGGATGCAGCTGAGTACAAGTATTTTACATGGAGCGACAGCCTATCTGACCTATCTATCTGTCTGCGTTAGAGTCGATATTGGTGCCAATTCCCTTGTTTACAAACCACACTAAGAGTATTGACATCTCTTACTAACACACAGCAAAAGAAAAGGACGGTGACATTTAAGAACTAAGTTAGAGATGTCAAATTAGTTTTGATTTGAACTTTTCCGTGTTTTTAATCTATAGGTACGTTTTAAGATGTCAACTGTAATTGTATGGATGTGTCAGATTGACTAAATTTGACAGCTCATAATTTCATTAGTCTCTTTCTTGTTTTATTGGACAGAACAAGATAGAAATAGTCTAATTTTAGTTTAGTTTGTGAACAAGGGAATCGGCACCAATATTATATTCCCTGTTAAAGAAACTAGAACTAAATTTCAACAAAAAAATTCATTCGTCCGTTCTTTCGTTCATTCGTTCGTTCGACTGCCTCGTTGGTCTAGTGGTTGCAAGCGCGACTGCTGTGCATGAGGTCTTGGGTTCGATTCCCAGGTCGGGCAAAGTGTTATTGGGTTTTTCCATCAGGAATTTCTCAGTAGCAGCCTCGGAGTCTGGATTTGTGCCCGGTCGATGGCAATAGGCTCGCCCCCTTTTACATGGGACTAAAAACATAACTGGCGAAATGTGGGTGTACTAATGGGTACACCTCTGCCTAACCCTTCGGGGATAACAGGCGTGATGTTATGTATGTTTTACAATTCAAATACAAAACTACTATTTTTGACAGACGAAGAGTTGGCAGCCCTCACTAGCTACCAATCAAAATATTGGTACACACAAGAAATTTTTGATTGACACAACAAAGATCCAATCTCGATCACCTACCTATTGTCATTATAATATCGTGTCGCTGATCTGAATGTATAATCGTATTCAATCAAACTGGCAAGTTAGAGTCGGGCTCACACGCTAATGGTTCCGTCCCATCTTACAATGTTTAACACTACAAACAAAATCTGATGTTCTTAAAAATGGGGACACCTTTAATTATTAAGTGGAAATACGGGCTCGAAAATTATGTATATGAAACTATCTCTGTCGCCTTGAGCGCTGTGCGTGCGAAAAGGACAACTGTAGATCCGACTGAATAGCCAAGTTTATCATCATTCATAACATCACGCCCGTAATCCCCGAAGGGTTAGGCAGAGGTGTACCTATTAGTACACCCACATTTCGCCAGTTATGTTTTAGTCCCATGTAATAGGGGGCGAGCCTATTGCCATCAACCGGGCACAAATCCAGACTCCGAGGCTGCTACTGAGAAATTCCTGATGGGAAAACCCAGTAACACTTTGCCCGACCTGGGAATCGAACCCAAGACCTCATGCACAGCAGTCGCGCTTGCGACCACTAGACCAACGAGGCAGTCAGTTCAGGCAGTTTCATTAAAAAGGAAATCATAAGGGCACAGAAATAGTTGACACTTATATTACTCCCAAAAACCTGAAGCTTTAAAGTCATAAACATGAAAGAAAACAGACGAGATTGTTTGTATGGAGAAAAGACCACCCGCAGTTCTTCTTAGTAGACCAGCTGACTCGGCCGCGCGTTGCTGTGGCTTGAAGTAAGTAAAGATATTGAGGTCAATAATCGAGATAAAAACTATCCTATCTTTTAAGTTTGACCAAATTACACACAGTAAGCCATGTTTCATAAAAAATGGTTGAGCAGTTTAGGAGTCCATCCCGGACAAACAACGTGACTCGTAATTTACATATATTAAGGTTCTCCTGTTTATTTCTGTCTACTTTGATGCGGACGAAGTCGTGAGCAAAACTCCCGACTTCGTCCGCATCAAAGTTGATATATTCCACGGGCACCGTGGCCTACGTGCTATTCCAGACTCTAATCTAGCTCTGCGCCAAATTTCATCCAGATCTTTTCAGCTATTCTGGCGTGATTGAGTAACAAACACCCATCCAATATTCACATTTGTAATAGTAAAATTAATATTATTTTTTATTTTTTATTATTTACATTAATTATTTTGAAAACTGAAAACAAAACGTACTTGGTTAAGTTATCATTTCAAAAGTTGATAAATACTTTAATTTAATTCTACATAAACCATTTACCTACTACAATAAATAACTTAAACATAGTAAAGTACATATTTCTTTTTTGTCAAAACGGCAATACACTCTGTGCAAATTTCAACTCTCTACATATTACGGCTCATGAGATACAGTCCGCTGACAGACAAGCGGACAGCGAAGGCTTAATATTAGGGTCCTGTTGGAACCCTTCGCGTACAGAACCCTAAAAATATCATCAGATACACCCCTAAGGGAGGGATTTTATTAAATCTTTTCATCAATTTTTTGACAGAATATCCGAATTTGTGACGACGTTTGAATATTGTGATGGAATTAAAAACAAATAGGATTATTTTAAGAAAATGCGTCATTGGTCTAGTGGTTGGAATGCACGACTGCTGAGCATGAGGTATTGGGTTCGATACCGTTCGAAAAAGTTTTCAGTAGCAGTCTCGGAGTCTGGATTTGTGCTGTTTAGCTGTTTGGTGATCATAGGCTCGCCCCCTATTACATGGGACTTAAACATACCTGGCGGAATGTGGGTGTACTCAAAGTAAAAATCAAATCATTTATTTCAAATAAGCCATTAAAAGGCACTTTTGAATGTCATTCAATAAAAAAATAAAATTGAATCTAGTTGCCCTTCCAGAAGGTAGTTTTGTATGGAGAAGAATGGGCAAGAAAATCCATACGTACTCTCTTAATGTAATTACTAATGGGTACACCTCTGCCTAAACCTTCAATCTGGTTTGATAACAGAAAAATATTTATCTCTATTCTATTCTATTCTTCTATTGCCAAGTGCTAGTGCAAGGTTTTATTTTATGATATAGGTACTTATCTTTCACGCAGACGTAGCCGCGTGCAGATGCTAGTATTATAACAAAAATAAACACGAAAAAGATCGATACCGCGCTCATAATCCAAGATTGTTTGAAATCTAATCGCGGAGCGGAAGTAAATCCCGCGTTCATTTCCCGGGGCGACGTCCCGGCGTGAATCCCGCGATCGGGGCTTAAATACTTTTCAATGAAAATTGAATTTGATCTGTAAGTAACTAGTTTTGTTAGTAGAGGAGAGTTTTGTAAATCGATTCATATTGAATTAGGTCATGGACAACGCTGTCACAGAGAAAATGGAAAGCACTTGGAAAACCTATTATTATTTTTTTGACGATTTTAATCTCTACATTCTTTAAACAGTCCAGTCAGTTCCAGTCTTACCTATGGGTATCGTATTACCCTGTTACTGGGTTGTGGAGGTCAGATAGGCAGTCGCTCCATGTTGCGACGTATACGTACGACGTATACGAAGTATTTTACATGGAGCGACTGCCTATCTGACCTCCACAACCCAGTAACTGGGTAATACGACACCCCTAGGTGAGACTGGTTGTCAGACTTTCGGGCTTCTGACGACCCGTAACGACTGTCAAAAATCCACGTATGACAGCCGGGACCAACGGCTTAACGTGCTTTCCGAGGCACGGAGGAGTCTCGGTGTGTAAAGATGGTCCATCCACGGACCAACCCAGGCAAGCGTAGCTTAACCTGACGGATCGACCCGTGCGGCTGTTATTACTTAGCCACGAGCTCCTCCGAGGTCAGATAGGCAGTCGCTCCATGTAAAATACTGGTATTCGGCTGCATCCGGTTAGACTGAAAGCCGACCCCAACTTAGTTGGGAAAAGGCAGGCAGATGGTATGGGCACGAGTTAATACGAGAAACATCAAAATATTTCTATTTTATTCGTTTAAAACACTTATTATAGTACTTTTCAAACTTAATGGCGGCTCGGAACATCGTACGTTTCAATGCGCAGATCGCAATGTTAGGTAATTAAATGGAAACTAAATTATTATTGACTTGACTCTACCTGCGCAGACTGTACTCGCAGCTAACTTCACAGCCGCCATTAAGTTTGAATCGTACTGTACCTACTGGGTATGCTCCACGGTATAACACTTCATAACTGAGTGACAACTCAACAATTTGATTTCTGATATATAAACGCAAGCGGAGCCAGGAGACGCGCTATGAATAACAATGACATTGACTGACACCTCACCTGACATATCATAGAGAAATAAGAAGATACGAAGTTATAAATATATGAAACACTAGCTTTTGCCCGCGACTTCGTCTGCGTAAATTTCGGTTATCGCGGACACAGACGAAGTCGCGGAAAGAAATTCTCATGTCCTGTCATTTCAATTATTTAGTTAAATTCAAGTCATTAGAACGTTAAATTGTGATTACCCTCGGAAAAAGTACTTTTTTTCGGTAGTTTAAGAGGTACCCGACTTTTTAGGTTTAGTTTTTCAACATGTTCAGTGGTTTGTGAACAAGGGAATCGGCACCATTATCGCCTAAATGATAGTGATATAAGATGTAGTATAGAAAAGGGTATGCTTAGATGGTTCGGTCATGTTGAGAGGATGAGTGAAAGACGATTGACAAAAGGTATTTATATGGCAGAGGTGAGTGGCAACGCAGGGAGGGGTCGCTCTAGGAAGACCTACACTGACCTTATTGGTGAGGTCCTACAGAAGGGTCAGGTGCCCAGTACTCGTAACCGGCGTGCTTGTATGACGAGATGTATGAACGTAGTTGAGACGAAAGGAGTATGTAAGGATCGAAGCAGGTGGCGTTCTGTAGTTTCTGCCTACCCCTATGGGAAAAAGGCGTGAGTTTATGTATGTATGTATGTATTTCAACAACCCCGCTATGCTCGTGTGCAGGTCCTCGCGATGATTACGTGGTCGGAGGCAGCTCCTGAGGAGTGGTGAGATGGCGCAACAGGGCCAGCCGTACCCCATCCCCTGGGGCCTCCACTACCAGCACCGGTGAGTCCCAGCTGATGGGTAGTTGATACCATAACCAAATAATAAGAAAACCCACAAAAAAAAAAAGATGGGTTGCACTCCGGGAGTGCCGGCAGAAGTGAAAACTTGATTATTAACGTTGAGCATGTTTGATATTTTGGAATGGTTAGGGAATAATTTTGCACCAATTGCTTTATCAGTATAAAAGTACTATCATTTATGTGGTAGAATACAATATTCATTTATTGCGCTATCGTACACAAACATGACAATTTATATTACATTAAAAATTTAACACTTTAAAACTATTACAATTATTTTACATTAAAAAGTTTATCCCGCGCCGTAGAGAGGGGATAGCTGTCTACTCTCCATCCGTCTTACGCTTTTTCGATCAGGTCACGTGTCCTGACGCGAGTTTAAGATTTTATACCCATAACAGAAAAAGTGCTCAACGCCGCTAAAGAAGTTTTCACTTCAAAAATTTAAACCCCCGACGCCGGCCATTCTGGGGACTTAGACAAAGTAACAATTTCAAAACGATAACGCAGTTAGAAAAGACTAAAATGTATGGGATTGACATAAGCCGCGTTAAGTCACGTGGTCAATCGACGAAGCGATGTTACTGTGTCTAAGCCCCCTGTACCGATTTTCATCAAAAATAGCTCAAACATAACCCTCGACGTAAAAACAACGGGTTGATTAAGTGTGACGTGTCAGGGTGTGTCTGTCTGTAGCATCGTAGCTCCAGAAAGGATGAACCGATTTTGATTTTGTTTTGTTTGAAAGGTGAATAGGATGGGAGTGTTCTTAGCTATGTTCGGTGAAAATCGGTCAAAGATGCCACCGTTAGGAAGTTTTTAATTTTTTTGTTAATAATATTCATTTAAAATTAAATTATCGCGCTGGATGCAAGCCGCTTCCATCCGGTCTTATTGGAAATCTGTAGGGGAGGCCTATGTTCAGCAGTGGACGTCCTACGGCTGATATGATGCAGCATACTATAGCAGTCTAGCCAGTATATAGTAGTCTTTCTTTCCAGCGACTCCTCGACCCCCACATCGACGGGGCGGCCCTACGAGCACCCCCACACCCACACACACCCCCAGCTGTACGCGCGGCATGCACACACACATGCGCACACGCTCATAGATCAACATGAACCGTAAGTATCTGCCTTTATTCCTCCGCTGTTCTTTTCGTACACCTTTAACGTCAGATTGCCGTCGGCTTGTTTGCCATGAAAAAAATATACAATTAACTATACTTGTTATCGACAGATGTAAAGCGGACGGGGAAGAGACCCGGCCGGAGTACAGGGATTACACCGAACAGTTGCACAGGTAAGGCCTACACTCCTGTATGATCTTATTACAGGTACAGAGTGTCAGTGTAAACACCGTTATCCTTGAAACCAGTGGTTTGGTTTCACTAATAGACCGTAAATTCAATAAAAAAATATCTTTTTTTTTTAAAGTAAAATCTCCGTTTTTCCTCAAAATTATTTCACCCTATATTACAATGATGTAATTAGTAAAACTTATGTAGGTAGTTATAACGGACGGCCAGTGCAGCAGGTCAACGCCCTTTGCGGTGATTACGTAACTCGGGCGCATAGTATCCATGAATGTACGGACGGTGCCGGACACATTTTTTTTAAATTTTTGAAGAAAACTTTGTTTTGTTTATTTTTAAATTCAGATAAACATTAACGTAACATCACGCCTGTAATCCCCGAAGGGTTAGGCAGAGGTGTACCCACATTTCGCCAATTATGTTTTTAGTCCCATGTAATAGGGGGCGAGCCTATTGCCATCAACCGGGCTCAAATCCAGACTCCGAGGCTACTACTGAAAAATTCCTGATGGAAAAACCCAATAACACTTTGCCCGACCTGGGAATCGAACCCAAGACCTCATGCACAGCAGTCACGCTTGCGACCACTAGACCAACGAGGCAGTCACATAGTCAGATAAACATTTTTTATAATAAATCAAGTACCTATGGTTTTAGTGAGAACGGTATTTTGTTTTACGTTCTATTAGTGAAACCAAACCACTGGTTTCAAGGATAACGGTTGTTAGACGCATAATACAATAACTGGCCATACTATGTTGTAACAGAATAAAGTAGTTTGTACCTACATAAATCAGTTTTAAGGAATTTCTTTGTTAAATTTTATTGTAAATATGGGGGTAGCGTGCAAACTAATGTATTAAATTCACTTTGTCGAGTCACAAAGTTCAGTTCGCTAATGTCTCTCAGAGCAACCGCACGTTACCATCTCGCTCGTTATTTTTCGGTCACCCGCTGTAATATTTTGTAGTTTAATACAAAATAGACGCCTACAAACGCATTTCCGCTCGTGTATTATTCTCACGAAGACTCCAGACCCGCTACAACGGTGTTTACACTAACACTCTGTATAGAAACTACTGAATTATAAGTTGTAGTTCACATGCTGTGTGATACACATCGCTACAGTACCCTTCCAGTACTGAACCTTTAAAATGCAGAGCTTATATTCAGGTGCAGTTCGTACGGCAAGTGTGTGGACGAAGTGGTGCCGGAGGAGGCTCGCGAGCGAGACGAGCCCG
Source organism: Hoplodrina ambigua (assembly GCA_949774945.1). Lineage (NCBI taxonomy): Eukaryota > Metazoa > Arthropoda > Insecta > Lepidoptera > Noctuidae > Hoplodrina > Hoplodrina ambigua. Next base: position 5,522,456 of record OX458994.1, read on the forward strand.
TCACCAGCACCGAGCACCACCAGCACTGGGACGAGAAGATAGGTGGGTGTCACGCGGGTCCGCCTGGGGCCTGGTGCTTTCACTATCCTTGTGTTAAAGACTTGTTTTACCGCCTTCACGAGGTGAAATTTTGTACCAGGCCAAACGAGCGTAATTTTGTAAGTCGTGAGTCGCAGAAATTCTGCCTGGCAGAAATTCAATTTGGATGCCAGACGATGCGCATTTTATTCAGATACTACCCAACGCTTTGATCCAACGTGCGTCGGCCCCCTCGTCCTCCGCATACTCAATTCGGTCCGAATAATGCGAGTAATAATGTGAGTCGGCAGACAACTCATTTTGCATCGCCGTGTGAATCAAATAGGACTTTTATGAAACCGAATGCAGCTGAATTATTGTGACCGAAATTCTGCGACTCACAAAATTACGCTCGTTTGACTTCACCCTAAGGAGGTGACTAGGTAAGTATGCGGTTGGCCACCTCCGCAGGTGTCACTCTGGGACTCGCTTTAAAGCCCAACACACTCAAAGAGCGGGAGTGCGAGCGGGACGGGAGCGTGTCGTGTCGGGTTGTATTCTTTGTATTTATATGGATCACACACACAACGCCACACACACACACACACACACTGAACGCTCACGTCACGCTCACGTCACGCCCACGTCACGCTTATGTCACGCTCATGACACGCTCATGTCATGCTCACGTCACGCCCACGTCGCGCTCATGTCACGCTCTCGTCCCGCTCCCGCTCTCTGTGTGTTGAAAATTGCGAAATTGAAGTTTCATTAATGTTCCTTGTTCCTCAGTCAGCAGTTCTCTTTGCTCAACGTCTGCGCAGACGCCGCCGGCGCGGACGGACGCCGCCTCCCCGCACCAGCATGTCACCACCACACACGCCGGTACGTAACGCTTTTATGGTTCAAACAATAAATAAAGTCTTGTTCTCATATCTCCGATACCTTGACACTCTCGACACTTCACCGTGACACTCGTGACACTCCACTTCGACACTCGTGACATTCCACCTTGACACTCGTGACACTCCGTCTGACACACGTGACACTCCGTCTGACACTCGTGACACTCCATCTCGACACTCGTGACACTAGTGACATTCCACCTTGACACTCCTGACACTCTATCTTGACACTCGTGATACTCCATCTCGACACGCGTGACACTCCATCTTGACACTCCTGACACTCCATCTTGACACTCGTGATACTACATCTTGACACTCGTGACACTCCGTCTTGACACTGGTGACACTCCACCTTGACACTCGTGACACTCTACCTTGACACTCCTGACACTCCGTCTGACACTCGTGACACTCCACCTTGACACTCCTGACACTCCGTCTTGACAATCGTGACACTCCACCTCGACACTCCTGACACTCCATCTCGATACTCGTGACACTTCTGACACTCCATGTTGACACTCGTGACACTCCATCTCGACACTCGTGACACTCCTGACACTCCATCTCAACACTCGTGACACTCCACCTTGACACTCGTGACACTCCACCTTGACACTCCTGACACTCCACCTTGACACTCGTGACACTCCACCTTGACACTCGTGACACTCCACCTTGACACTCCTGACACTCCGTCTGACACTCGTGACACTCCGTCTGACACTCATGACACTCGGTCTCGACACTCGTGACACTCCATCTCGACACTCGTGACACTCCACCTTGACACTCGTGACACTCCACCTTGACACTCGTGACTCTCCGTCTGACACTCGTGACACTCCACCTTGACACTCGTGACACTCCATCTCGACACTCGTGACACTCCATCTTGACACTCGTGACACTCCACCTTGACACTCGTGACACTCCACCTTGACACTCCTGACATTCCACCTTGACACTCCTGACACTCCGTCTGACACTCGTGACACTCCGTCTGACACTCATGACACTCGGTCTCGACACTCGTGACACTCCATCTCGACACTCCATCTTGACACTCGTGACACTCCACCTTGACACTCGTGACACTCCATCTCGACACTCGTGACACTCCATCTCGACACTCGTGACACTCCGTCTGACACTCGTGACACTCCATCTCGACACTCGTGACACTCCACCTTGACACTCGTGACACTCCCTCTTGACACTCCATCTCGACACTCGTGACACTCCATCTCGACACTCGTGACACTCCACCTTGACACTCGTGACACTCCACCTTGACACTCGTGACACTCCACCTTGACACTCCTGACACTTCTGACACTCCGTCTGGCACTCGTGACACTCCACCTTGACACTCGTGACACTCTACCTTGACACTCGTGACACTCCACCTTGACACTCCTGACACTTCTGACACTCCGTCTGACACTCGTGACACTCCACCTTGACACTCGTGACACTCCACCTTAACACTCGTGACACTCCGTCTGACACACGTGACACTCCGTCTGACACTCGTGAAACTCCACCTTGACACTTCTGACACTCCGTCTTGACACTCCTGACACTCCGTCTTGACACTCGTGACACTCCATCTCGACACTCGTGACACTCCAACTCGACACTCGTGACACTCCTGACACTCCGTCTTGACACTCGTGACACTCCGTCTGACACTCGTGACACTCCTTCTTGATACTCATGACACTCCGTCTGACACTCGTGACACTCCACCTTGACACTCGTGACACTCGTGACACTCCACCTTGACACATTTGACACTCCACCTTGACACTCCTGACACTCCGTCTGACACTCGTGACACTCCACCTTGACACTCGTGACACTCCGTCTGACAATCGTGACATTCCACCTTGACATTCGTGATACTCCACCTTGACACTTCTGACTCTCCACCTTGACACTCCTGACACTCCATCTCGACACTCTTGACACTCCGTCTGACACTCGTGACAATCCACCTTGACACTCGTGACACTCCGTCTGACACTCGTGACATTCCATCTCGACACTCGTGACACTCCATCTCGACACTCGTGACACTCCACCTTGACACTCATGACACTCCACCTTGACACTCGTGACACTCCATCTCGACACTCGTGACACTCCATCTCGACACTCGTGACACTCCTGACACTCCGTCTTGACACTCCTGACACTCCGTCTTGACACTCGTGTCACTCCATCTCGACACTCGTGACACTCCACCTTGACACTCTTGACACTCCATCTCGACACTCCATCTCGACACTCGTGACACTCGTGACACTCCACCTTGACACTCCTGACACTCCGTCTGACACTCGTGACACTCCACCTTGACACTCTTGACACTCCATCTTGACACTCGTGACACTCCACCTTGACACCCGTGACACTCCATCTCGACAGTCGTGACACTCCATCTCGACACTCGTGACACTCCGTTTGACACTCGTGACACTCCACCTTGACACTCGTGACACTCTGTCTGACACTCGTGAAACTCCGTCTGACACTCGTGACACTCCATCTCGACACTCGTGACACTCCTGACACTCCATCTGACACTCGTGACACTCCACCTTGACACTCGTGACACTCTGTCTGACACTCGTGAAACTCCGTCTGACACTCGTGACACTCCACCTTGACACTCCTGACACTCCGTCTGACATTCGTGACACTCCGTCTGACACTCATGACACTCGGTCTCGACACTCGTGACACTCCATCTCGACACTCTTGACACTCCTGACACTCCATCTGACACTCGTGACACTCCACCTTGACACTCGTGACACTCTGTCTGACACTCGTGAAACTCCGTCTGACACTCGTGACACTCCACCTTGACACTCGTGACACTCCAAGTACACTTCGTAAATTATTAATAGATAAAACATACTACAGTGTAACTGAGTTTTTAACGGACAATTTTTATCAAACTACCTCGAAATTTTAATTAATTAATTATTTGTAATTGTGTATTGTCTATGACCTGGAATTTTATTGTTTGTTTGTTTATTTATGTTTAGACCAAGATTTTGTATTTCTTGTTTAAACTGTTACTGACAATTTGTATTTTTAAATTTTATTTAATGAGAATGACATAACTAATTTAATTAATGTTCCAATAAGAATTTAAATTTTTAACAAATTTTTATAATGGAAATGTTTGCATGCCGAATGGTGAAATATGGCAGAACTCTGATGAAAACCTACTACTACCTACTTATGTATAACCCATATTTGCAAATAAATGATATTCTATTCTATTCTATTCTATTCTCCATCTTGACACTCGTGACACTCCATTTCGACACTCGTGACACTCTTGACACTCCATCTTGACACTCGTGACACTTCATCTCGACACTTGTGACACTCCATCTTGACACTCGTGACACTCCGTCTGACACTCGTGACACTCCACCTTGACACTCGTGACACTCCACCTTGACACTCCTGACACTCCATCTTGACACTCCTGACACTCCATCTTGACACTCGTGACACTCCATCTCAACACTGGTGACACTCCATCTTGACACTCGTGACACTCCGTCTGACACTCGTGACACTCCTCCTTGACACTCGTGACACTCCACCTTGACACTCCTGACACTCCATCTTGACACTCCTGATACTCCATCTTGACACTCGTGACACTCCATCTTGACACTCGTGACACTCCATCTTGACACTCGTGACACTCCATCTGACACTCCTGACACTCCACCTTGACACTCGTGACACTCCACCTTGACACTCCTGACACTCCATCTTGACACTTCTGACACTCCGTCTGACACTCGTGACACTCCACCTTGACACTCCTGACACTTCGTCTTGACACTCGTGACACTCCATCTCGACACTCGTGACACTCCTGACACTCCATCTTGACACTCGTGCCACTCCATCTCGACACTCGTGACACTTCACCTTGACACTCGTGACACTCCACCTTGACACTCCTGACACTCCATCTTGACACTCGTGACACTCCATCTCGACACTCGTGACACTCCTAACACTCCATCTTGACACTCGTGACACTCCATCTCGACACTCGTGGCACTCCTGACACTCCATCTTGACACTCGTGACACTCCATCTCGACACTCGTGACACTCCATCTCGACACTCGTGGCACTCCACCTTGACACTCGTGACACTCCACCTTGACACTCCTGACACTCCGTCTGACACTCGTGACACTCCATCTCGACACTCGTGACACTCCGTCTGACACTCGTGACACTCCATCTTGACACTCGTGACACTCCGTCTGACACTCGTGACACTCCACCTTGACACTCGTGACACTCCACCTTGACACTCCTGACACTCCGTCTGACACTCGTGACACTCCATCTCGACACTCGTGACACTCAATCTCGACACTCGTGACACTCCATCTTGACACTCGTGACACTCCATCTCGACACTCGTGACACTCCACCTTGATACTCGTGACACTCCACCTTGACACTCCTGACACTCCGTCTGACACTCGTGACACTCCGTCTGACACTCGTGACACTCCACCTTGACGATCGTGACACTCCATCTCGACACTCGTGACACTCCATCTTGACACTCGTAACACTCCATCTTGACACTCCATCTTGACACTCGTGACACTCCTGACACTCCATCTTGACACTCCTGACACTCCGTCTTGACACTCGTGATACTCCATCTCGACACTCGTGACACTCCACCTTGACACTCTTGACACTCCATCTCGACACTCCATCTCGACACTCCATCTCGACACTCCATCTCGACACTCCATCTCGACACTCCATCTCGACACTCGTGACACTTCTGACACTCCACCTTGACACTTCTGACACTCCGTCTGACACTCGTGACACTCCATCTTGACACTCGTGACACTCCGTCTGACACTCGTTACACTCCGTCTGACACTCGTGACACTCCACCTTGACACTCGTGACACTCCGTCTGACACTCGTGACACTCCTTGCACTCCATCTCGACACTCGTGACACTCCTGACACTCCATCTTGACACTCGTGACACTCCATCTCGACACTCGTGACACTCCACCTTGACACTCGTGACACTCCACCTTGACACTCGTGACACTCCGTCTGACACTCGTGACACTCCACCTTGACACTCGTGACACTCCACCTTGACACATTTGACACTCCACCTTGACACTCCTGACACTCCGTCTGACACTCGTGACACTCCACCTTGACACTCGTGACACTCCGTCTGACACTCGTGACACTCCTTGCACTCCATCTCGACACTCGCGACACACCATCTCGACACCCGTGACACTCCATCTCGACACTCGTGACACTCCTTGCACTCCATCTCGACACTCGTGACACTCCTGACACTCCATCTTGACACTCGTGACACTCCATCTCGACACTCGTGACACTCCACCTTGACACTCGTGACACTCCACCTTGACACTCGTGACACTCCGTCTGACACTCGTGACACTCCACCTTGACACTCGTGACACTCCACCTTGACACATTTGACACTCCACCTTGACACTCCTGACACTCCGTCTGACACTCGTGACACTCCACCTTGACACTCGTGACACTCCGTCTGACACTCGTGACACTCCTTGCACTCCATCTCGACACTCGTGACACTCCTGACACTCCATCTTGACACTCGTGACACTCCATCTCGACACTCGTGACACTCCACCTTGACACTCGTGACACTCCACCTTTACACTCGTGACACTCCACCTTGACACTCGTGACACTCCGTCTGACACTCGTGACACTCCTTGCACTCCATCTCGACACTCGTGACACTCCACCTTGACACTCGTGACACTCCGTCTGACACTCGTGACACTCCTTGCACTCCATCTCGACACTCGTGACACTCCTGACACTCCATCTTGACACTCGTGACACTCCATCTCGACACTCGTGACACTCCACCTTGACACTCGTGACACTCCACCTTGACACTCGTGACACTCCGTCTGACACTCGTGACACTCCACCTTGACACTCGTGACACTCCACCTTGACACATTTGACACTCCACCTTGACACTCCTGACACTCCGTCTGACACTCGTGACACTCCACCTTGACACTCGTGACACTCCGTCTGACACTCGTGACACTCCTTGCACTCCATCTCGACACTCGCGACACACCATCTCGACACCCGTGACACTCCATCTCGACACTCGTGACACTCCATCTCGACACTCGTGACACTCCACCTTGACACTTCTGACTCTCCACCTTGACACTCCTGACACTCCGTCTGACACTCGTGACACTCCACCTTGACACTCGTGACACTCCACCATGACTCTCCTGACACTCCGTCTGACACTCGTGACACTCCACCTTGACACTCTTGACTCTCCATCTCGACACTCGTGACACTCCACCTTGACACTCGTGACACTCCACACTTTCAAAGGTCTTATTAAAATGAATGATTCGACTAAGATCTTTAGCACCAGTGTGATGTGTGCAGGCGGAGGTCGTCGCGGCGCGCTGCAGCTGTGGCAGTTCTTGGTGTCGCTGCTGGCGGAGGGCGCGCGCTGCGTCGCCTGGACCGGCCGCGGGCTGGAGTTTAAGCTCCACGAGCCTGAGGAGGTGAGAGGGAACTGTGGTGGTCGTATTACTACCGAGATCACCCCTGCCTAAGCCTTCGGGGATTACAGGCGTAAAGATAAACTTCTATAACATGGCGCGCCCCTCCACAAATTCAAAACGTTTTGAAAGTATTTACAAGACTCACAACGCATGTGTGCGTACTGAGACGGTTCTCGAAACAAAAACAAATCAGCGATTTGTGGCTCGACTAGCGGCGTCATTGATTACTTATTGTTATTAGTTATGACGTACTCTATGCGCGGTCTTGCTAGTTATGATTAGTTGACAAACAAATCCGCCGGCCTGCTACTGAAGACAAAAACTTACAACTACATCCAAACTCTTCCATATGGGTATGACTACACACATTAAAATAGTAATATGGAGGGGCGCGCCATGTTATAGTAGTTTATCTATATTGTTACGTTATAGAGTTAACACTTCGTCGTTACGGGTCGTCAGAAGCCCGAAAATCTGACAACTAGTCTCACCAAGGGGTATCGTATTACCCAGTTACTGGGTTGTGGAGGTCAGATAGGCAGTCGCTCCAGTCGGTTAGACTGAAAGCCGACCCCAACATAGTTGGAAAAAGGCAGGCAGATGATGATGATGATAGAGTTAACACTTACATTCATAGTCAATGTATGATTTATTTTGAATATTTGCAGGTGGCGCGTCGCTGGGGCGCGCAGAAGAACCGTCCCGCGATGAACTACGACAAGCTGTCGAGATCGCTGCGGTATTACTACGAGAAGGGAATCATGCAGAAGGTCGCAGGTGAGCTCCTCAATGTGTCAGGAATTGTCGGAACTGCTGAGCATGAGGCCTTGGGCTCGATTCCCAGATCGGGCAAAGTCTTATCGGGTTTTTCCATCAGGAATTTCTCAGTAGCAGCCTCGGAGTCTGGATTTGTGCCCGGTTGACGGCAATAGGCTCGCCCCCTATTACATGGGACTTGAACATAACTGGCGAAATGTTGGTTTACTATTGGGTACACGTCTGCCTAACCCTTCGGGGATTACAGGCGTGATAATGTGACTATAACACCACCCTTTGACTCTGCAGTAACTGGGTAATGATTAATCTTCTGTTTCCAGGCGAGCGTTACGTTTACAAGTTCGTATGCGACCCGGAGGCGCTGTTCAGCATGGCGGCGCCCCCGCGCGCGCGCTCCCCGCCCGCGCCCCCCGCGCCCTACGACGTGCTGACGTCACTGTACGGCGGCGTGTACCCGCAGTACCTGCAGGCGCCCCCCCCGCCCGACTACCAGCGACGGTACTACCACCACCACCTCAACCATACGGGTCATTACGACTCGTAAAAAAAAATACTAGTCATTTTTACAAGCTTTTATTTACATTCACGTGTCCCGGTGTCTGTGGGTCAAATCTTACAAGTTACATTTGACCCACTTCCCGATGTTCGATTGAGCTGAAATTTTGCCCAAATGTGCAATTTGTGTGACAATGCAATATAATGATGTCACAGAGCTGGTCTGATGATGGAGCCGGAGGTCATAGGAACTTAATCAAATCTTTCTGTCAAAGTCAATTAGGTAAATTGTGTAATTTTATTAGGCTAGTTGACACCATCATCAATTTACGTACTTTTTATGATCTGTCAAAACGCGATTTGTCCATATGATTTTGTATGGCGATAGCGGCCTGTGACGTCACGTATTTGGCAACTCAATTGTCTATTTATTGATTCTAAAGTCATGAAAAAACTAATTTTACAGTAAATTGTATATTAATCGCGTTTTCAGGACTAAAATAAAGAGGTTTTTTTTAATAAGTTCTGTATTGGAATTATTGGTATGGTGTCAACTATTTTCAATACAAATTCTCATAATACATAATTAAAATTCATATACACATTAATTAATTGGTTGTAATTATTTATAATCACGAGTCTGTACAGGTACAGTAATATTAAATAGATCTTGCACTGTTTTTCACCATAAAATACTCAGAAATCATTTAGTCTTATAGTAGTAACACTTAGGTGTACATATGCCTAAAATGAGAATGAAATCGTATGAAATGGCGCTAAATATATTATTATGGCAATATTTTAGATTCAACTAAATACGTTTTCAGTTTTCTGGAAGTAAATTGAATATTCAATTTGGTTGATTCAACCGAATTAAATGTTCAATTTGGTTGACCAAACCAAGTAAATATTCAATTTGGTTGATTCAACCAAATAAATATTTAATTAGTTCATCCAAATAAACATTCAATTAGATGATTCAACCAAATAAATTTTCAAGTTGGTTGAATCAACCAAATTGAAAAAGTAATTGCAATTCTCAATGTATCGTGGACCTGTTATTGTTACATTATTTTTTACAAAAGCTTCTATTTAAAAAACTTTATTCTGGTTGAAATTATACAGGTGATTGACATTTCTATACATTTTCTAAACGAGAACTAAATTGCAACAAATTTTGACCCCAAAAACTCGAGGTCGAAACTGGGTTAATTTTTAATTTTGACTCTTAAGAAAATCAAAACCTTCTTATTTTAAGAAATTAATTTATATCTGGGCTCAAACAACCTGTACATTTATGGTGTGGTATTGGTCAAGCAAAAATAGACTTTAACATTAAGCAACGTGCAACTGACATTCAACTTTAGAAAGTAGCAATAAGGTCGACTATACAAAGAATCAGCACGACGTTTCTAGTGCCATGCTGTTAAGACATACAGAAATTTCTTAGTTATTGAACCAACAAATTACTTTTTCGTAGTTAATTATTAAGAATTCCTAGTCAATAATTAGTTAATGATAAGTTTTAATTGTGCAATATTATTATTAGTGATGTACTTAGCTATTAATTAATATGAAAATAAAAGCAATCTTGTGAATATATTAGTATGTAATACGATTAAAAATATTTTATTTTTGACATAATCCTGATTTTCCATAACGAAAACCATCCTATACTATCTATCAGTCTTGAAGTCTGCTACATCAATCAACCTGCCTAGCCTTTTCCCAACTATGTTGAGGTCGGCTTCCAGTCTAACCGGATGCAGCTGAATACCGGTATTTTACATGGAGCGACTGCCTATCTGACCCCCACAATCCAGTGACTGGGTAATACGATACCCCTTGGTAAGACTGGTTGTCAGATTTTTGGGCTTCTTACAATTCGCTATCTTGGAGCGGCGGCCATATTGAATTTAGTGTAACATTCTTCGATAGATACACTTATTTAGGGGACCTAAAAAAGAGATTAAATCCGCCATCTTGGATCGGATACGTGTGACGTCGACGGCGTGTTTTACTGCGTGGTGTCGCGTAACCGTCCTCGGAAACGTCGATATACGACACCCTTCGGACAACCACCTGTAACGACTGTCAAACATCCAAGTATGACAGTCGGGACCAACGACCAACGGCTTAACTTGCTTTCCGAGGCACGGAGGAGCCTCGGTGTGTAATGATGGACATCCATCCACAGAGCATCCAACTTCGGCAAGCGTAGTTTAACCTGATGGACCACTCAGTAAATAAAACATAGAATAAGTTATAAACATTTATTTGACAAGTCTATACGGTTGACAAGAACATTGAACAATCGCGGCGTAACAACTATTCTTGAAACTCAGAATCCTTGATACTTGCTTCTTGGCAGTAACACCGTCTCGAATGCCGTGACGGAAAACGGCATGACGCGGACATGCTCCATAATTTGTTATAGATTTTTTTATGAATTCTAATGTTAACAGCGTTTACGCCTTACAGCATTTTAAACAATTTTTGAAGTCCTTATTTTATCGAAATGAATGAACCGATTTTAATAAAACTTCCTACAAATAAGCACGATACATAGGTATAATTGTTACATACATAACATCACGCCTGTAATCCCCGAAGGGTTAGGCAGAGGTGTACCCATTAGTACACCCATATTTCGCCAGTTATGTTTTTAGTCCCATGTAATAGGGGGCGAGCCTATTGCCATCAACCGGGCACAAATCCAGACTCCGAGGCTGCTACTGAGAAATTCCTGATGGAAAAACCCAATATCACTTTGCCCGACCTGGTAATCGAACCCAAGACCTCATGCACAGCAGTCGCGCTTGCGACCACTAGACCAACGAGGCAGTATAATTGTTAGTAGAGAACATTTTCGAAAACTTGTGTTACAGCAAAATTTAACCGAATTATTTTTTCCATAGAAACGGAGATTTCCAATTATCTTATTTTAAATAAGACATTTCGAAAATGTTCTCAACTAACTTTTCAGACCTATGTATCCTGCTTATGTGTAGGAAATTTCATTAAAATCGGTTCATTCAATTCGAAAAATAAGGATTTCAAAGTTTTTATGAAATGCCGTACGCCGTAAACGCTCTTAATTATGTCAATTACCTAAGATTCTGAGTACAAGTTCACATAATAACTACATCAAGTTAAAGCAACCGCTACTATAGCTTAACCACTTAATTGAGAACTCGTCTGCAGGAAATAAATAATATACAGGGTGTCTGGTAATTAGTGTACGATATTTAGACACATGATTGTACTCATGATTACAAACTACTTACCGGAAAAAAAATCAAAATATGAAAAAAAAAATGACGGGTCATCGACCTGCCTCGTTCGGATCAGCTGTGCACGCGTCACGTACAGTTGATATTTGATATTAATAAATTTGAATAGTTTTGTTTGTAAACGGGGATAACGAAGTTAAATTGCCACTGATGGAGCGTTTTTTTTTTCGATAAGTTAATGATATAATAATAATAATAATATCTTAGGACAACCAACACATCGCCATCTGATCCCAAACTTGGCAGAGCCTGTACTATGGTAACCAGACAACTGATATACATACTTATATATTTCTAAATACATACATATCATAGATAAATTACACCCAGACACAGAACAAATCATCGTGCTCATCACACAAATATTTGAGCTGAGTGGGAATCGAACCCACGACCTCCGTCCTAGCAGTCAGGGTCACTAACTACTAGACCAACAGGCCAGTCAAGTAGTTGTTTGTTATCATGAGTACAATCATGTGTATAAATACCGTACACTAATTGCCAGACACCCTGTATATTACTGCAAAGTCACATATTATCTTAAGAACTGTCCAGGGCATATTTCGCCTCCTGTGTGTCCCCCTCCACTGCACCCCGCAGACGAGCGCTCAACAGAGCGGTGTAGCCATACAACTGAGCGAGACAACCGCTTGCTGTACTGTACATAACACTTACCAACAAGAACATTATATTATTTACTTTAATATGGAAGAACTTTGATTTTAGTCTATTATTTAGTATTTCTGAAAGTCAGACAAAGGGCAGGTCACACTTACACGCAGATCCTCGCAAGTTTTGATGTGAATCGACCAGTTTGCCGTGACGCTTAACGGCGAGACGCTTAGTTTTCATTTTTTTCGGCAGTTTTTAAGACTGCCTATTTTTGGGACGAAGTTTCGAAGGTTAACGCTGTTTTCGGCAGCTGTTAACTGGCAGAAATCGTCACGTAAGGGAAAAGCGTTATACCCCCCTCCAGACGACTTTCCCTCTCTTTGTTTATTTCTGTCTCTTTCTGTTATATACGAGCGTCACAGAGGTACCTACCCTGACCGCACATTTTTTTTAAATTTGATCATCTATTGGCGCAATTTGGCAGAAAAATCTCGCAGTGAGCCGTGACGGCTGGCGGCATGACGCTCTCTCATGCCTCCCCCTCTATGCCACCGCTCTGTACTGTCGCGTGTGCGCGCACTGCGATGCTTCTCTGTATGAACTGCTTATTTTTTTTTATTAAAAAGTTATACTTCAGAAAAATGCGGATTTATGCGTATAAGTGTGATTTAACCCTTTCAGGGGTTAGTAAAATTTTGTAAAAATATTACTTTCTTACTATTACAGTCGCTTGAATCAAATAGACACGATTATACATATATAAAGTCATGTAGTCACACTGTCTTACATAATATATTGTAATCTCCAAATAAGTATTAATCTTAACAAAGCAATTGAAAGTCTCAGTTGTTTTAATTTAAGACCGAAACACATCCGACTGAATTTACGTCGCGTAACGCAATAAGCGTAATTTACGTTTTTACACCCGCAAATACTAATAGTTTTGGCCGCGTTTCTAACATCGTAATTTACGCTACATAACACCGGATAAGCGTAATTTACGTCATTACAAGCGCAATGCGTATGTATAATTTACAAAGCGTAACATCTAACATGCGTAATTTACGCCGCGTAACGCCATATAAGCATAATTTACGTCTTTACAAGCACAATGCGCACAGTTTATGCCGCGTAACATCTAGTAAGCGTAATTTACGTCGCGTAACGCCTAAAGCATACGTAATACCATACAAAAATCTTATTCTGTAAACAACATACATTTGACCGAACATGCTTTACTACCAAAGTAAGCCATAAATTACGCGACGAAAGATGAGCGACGCAAATTACGTCAGATGTGTTTCAGTTATTAATCGCATTAAATAATTATACAGGTTACATTAATACTTTACTTAAAAAATAAAAACAAAACTATTTTACAAAAAAAAAAGGAAAAGCTCGAGTCGCACTCGTGTAAACGGTTCCGCATAACATTATAAGACTAGATACTATACAATATTAGGGTTCATCAAAATGTTAGGTGCCATTTTTGAGTTTTATTGCACGATTTGGTTAAAAATGCCCGAAAATTTATTCTAAATTGCACAAAAAAAATGTATAATTTTATCCTATTATAGTCTTACTAGGTAAGGTACAATAATAATATGATTATCTAAAAATGTTTGAAATAACGAAAACTTGTTTATTTCACATCAATTGACGTTTAGAACATTGATGATTAATAAATAATTGTATTATAATAATTGGTTAAACATCATGAGATACTAACGGGAAGAGATAAACTACTATAACAAGGCGCGCCCCTCCATATTACTAATTCAATGTGTGTAGTCACATTCGTATGAAAGAGTTTGTATATAGTTGTGAGTAATCGTCTTCAGTAGCAGGCAGGCAGATTTGTTTATCAACTAACCATAAATAGCCGACCGCGCAAGACAACGCACGTGTCATTTTCATAGAGTATGTCAGTGCAGCGCCAAACTAATAATAATGAGTAATTATTGACGCCGCTAGTCGAGCAACAAATCGCTGATTTGTTTTTGTTTCGGGAGCCGTCTCAGTACGCACACATGCGTTGTGAATCTTTTAAATACTTTCACAAACACTTACAAACGTTTTGAATTGTGGAGGGGCTCGCCATGTTATAGTAGTTTATCTCTAACCGAAAACAATATTATCAAATTAAAATTAACTAAAATTTCCAATTTTTACAAACCTTTAGGAATTCATTATATCTAAATACAGCATAAATATCCATTGTGTGCTTTTTAAGAACAAAGTGGACAAACAAACAAACACGGAAAGCGGAATTGTTGTATACTATACACGGTGAATGGTACTTACTGACCGATACTTAGATACATGATAACAAACAACTCCCAAAGAAACGATTTTTTTTAATTTACAAACTGCTCGACCTCAGTCAGTGATTGCATGAGGTCTTGGGTTCGATTCCCAGGTCGGGCAAGTGAATTTCTCAGTAGCAGCCTCGGAGTCTGGATTTGTGCCCGGTTGATGGCAATAGGCTCGCCCCCTATTATATGGAACTAAAAACATAACTGGCGAAATATGGGTGTACTAATGGGTACACCTCTGCCTAACCCTTCGGGGATTACAGGCGTGATGTTATGTTATGCTTGACCTCGGTCACTCTGTAGCGACACCTATCGCACAGCATGTGAACTACAGCAGAGCCATCTGACGTTTTTTACAGGTATCAAAGCATATACAGGGTAATTGAAAATTTACCCGAATCCTGAAAAGGGGTCATTGTACTCATCATTATGAACAACTTTTACTATGGGACCAACCCTGATATCATGAAAAAAATTCCATTACATTTTATGTAGCATTTTTCTAAACGCGAACAGCTGATTATTTTTTAGCTGATATTTTCAATGACCCTGTATACAATATCCCGACGACACCCGTCGGGCAGTAGCCCACCTGGCAACACCCGTCTACTCGGAGCATCCTGCCTCTTCAACTTGACACCCTGTTTCCCACATCTTTTAACAAACAAAACTGTTCAACTTCTGCCATGTTATTTTTTTCACTTATCTATTAACCGTACGCGCGCCTGCGCACGCCTTTAGGCTGAGGTCATGCGCTTTGTGATAAAGAGATAAGCATTTCTTTGTGACAGTTGTTTGTTATCATTAGTACAATAATATTTAAGTATTGGTCAGTAATTACCAGCCACCCCCTAGTTGGGGCATACCGGCCCCGTCACCGACTCCTCGCGCCCCATGTCGGGGTGACGAGGTCACAGTGACAGTCATTCTATGTAGATACTAGTAATAAAGAGTCATCATCTGCCTGCCTTTGCCCAACTATGTTGGGGTCGGCTTCCAGTCTAACCGGATGCAGCTGAATACCAGTATTTTACATGGAGCGACTGCCTATCTGACCTCCACAACCCAGTAACTGGGTAATACGATACCCCTTGGTAAGACTGGTTGTCAGACTTTCAAGCTTCTGACGACCCGTAACGACTGTCAAAGATCCATGTATGACAGCTGATAAATGGTAATAAGGAGTATATAATTTATTTATTTAAGAACAATACAAACATAACAAATATATGTATTTACAATCTAGACTAGACATAGTGCTCCTAGCCTCACGCACTGGCAGTGGTTCTTAAAAAAAGCCATACTTTTTATGCTAATACAAATTCAACTTTATTTCAATGACTTTAAGGTATATTTTGTATTACACAAGTAACGTGATGCAAAAATTCAAATCTTGAATACATAGAGACACATAAAATCACGCCTGTAATCCCCGAAGGGTTCGGCAGAGGTACACCCACATTTCGACAGTTATGTTTAAGTCCCATGTAATAGGGGGCGAGTCTATTGACATCAACCGGGCACAGATCCAGACTCCGAGGCTGCTACTGAGAAATTCCTGATGGAAAAACCCAATAACACTTTGCCCGACCTGGGAATCGAACCCAAGACCTCATGCTCAGCAGTCGCGCTTTGCGACCACTAGAAAATGCTCTAAAATACTGATATATACATTTATACTAGCTGACTCGGCCGCGCGTTGCTGTGGCTTGAAGAAAGTTAAGATATTGAGGTTAATAATCGAGATAAAAACCATCCTATCTTTTAAGTTTGACCAAATTAACAGTAAGTCATGTTTCTTAAAAAATGGTTGAGTAGTTTAGGAGTCCATCCCGGACAAACAACGTGACGCGTATTTTATATAATTATATTAAGCATAACATAACATCACGCCTGTAATCCCCGAAGGGTTAGGCAGAGGTGTACCCATTAGTACACCCACATTTCGCCAGTTATGTTTTTAGTCCCATGTAATAGGGGGCGAGCCTATTGCCATCAACCGGGCACAAATCCAGACTCCGAGGTTGCTACTGAGAAATTCCTGATGGAAAAACCCAATAACACTTTGCCCGACCTGGGAATCGGACCCAAGACCTCATGCACAGTAGTTGTGCTTGCAACCACTAGACCAACGAGGCAGTCATATATATTAAGATTATGAATAAAACTTCCACAGTTTGTGACAGAAATAAGAACCACTGCCAATGGTGAGACTTTCTAAAACAAAAACTATAATAATAATATCTACTGTGTGCGTTCATATTCTTAAGAAGTATGTTGCAGTGCTCGAGCGAACACGCAACGGTGCGTAGAACCGCAACACATGCAGCGCAACGTTTCTGTTGCGTGTCTACGGTTGCATTTTCGCCCTTAAGTGAATGTGATAGGTAATACTAAATGTCAGTCTGCAGATAGTTGAGAAATTTAAATATTCTGTTGCGCTGAGTGATTTTTGGGAAAAAACTTATAGATTCGCGTCACCGACATGGTAATGTTACCGCGTCACCTATGTGCTTATACAACCGCGTCACCGAAATGGAGCTGTAGCGGAACCAACATGCTAAAATCGCATCGTTACCGACATGGTAATATTACAGCGTCACTGACATTGTAATAAATAAGTGTCATTGACGCGCTAATAAAACCGCGTCACCGCCATACCACAGTGTCACCGACATGATAATATTACCGCGTCACCAACTTGCTAATATTAACGCAACACCAACAAGGTAATATTACAGCGTCACCGACATGACTATATTAAGCGTCACTGACATGCAAATATTAGATCGTCATCGACATGAAAATATTGAGCGTCAGTAACATGTTAATATTACCGCGTCACCGACATGCTACCGTTTCACTGACTTGCTCCCGTGTCACCGGCATGCTACCGTGACAACGACATGGTACCGTGTCAGCGACATGACAATATTGACGCGTCACCGACATGCAAAGCATATGCCGTCACCGACACGCTTATATTACCGCGTCACATTCAAAGTTGTAACAGAGTCGCGTGTCAAAGCTTACTATCTGCAGACTACAGTACATAATATAATATCATTTCCATAATTTATTATTATTGTCGAAGTTCAGTCACTTTAATAACAATAAAATTTTACAATACGGCTGTAGGCACCACACAATCATAGGAAAAAAAGAAAATTAAGGAGAAAAATCTTGGTAGGTAGTACAAAGTTCATTGAGTCATCTTAATCTACAAAAATATTATAAACAAGGAAAAAAACGTATTTATGGATGTTTGTAACGAATTAGCTCAAAAACTCATAATCATGTGCCTAGCCTTTTCCCAACTATATTGGGGTCGGCTTCCAGTCTAACCGCATGCAGCTGAATACCAGTATTTTACATGGAGCGACTGTCTATCTGACCTCCACAACCCAGTAACTGGGTAATACGATACCCCTAGGTAAGACCGGTTGTCAGACTTTCAAGTTTCTCACGATTAGCTCAAAAACTACTGGGCCGATATGAAAAATTCTTTCACCATTACAATGCTACATTATCCCTGAGTAACATAGGCTATAATTATTAGTAGAAAAAATTAGGGATCCGTATTAAAACTACAATAATGTAATCCAAGGTATCAACAATCTGCCTGTAAAATTCATTGTTAGGCATGCATTTTCATACACAATTAATTTCAAAGCATTAAAAGCATATGTTTTTAAATTACTATCTTTTTATTGCGACTTCGTCCACGTGTCAGTAATCGCGGACGCAGACGGAGTCACAGAATAGAAAGTAGCCTATGTCCTTTCTTGAGGTTCAAACTCACCCCTTACTAAATTTCATCAAAATCGGTTCAGTGGTTTAGTCGTGAAAGCGTAACAAACACACAGAGTTACTGAAAATTAATCAATTTCCAGATGTAAAATAAAGTGTTTTTTTTTTAGAAGAGTTTAAATTATTTTTGGTAAATGGTATCTACAACCGCATTGTGAAAAAAAGTTTATACAGTGTATATCTTCACGCCTGTGGCTCCGAAAGGACAGGCAGAGGTCTGTAGTACTACATTTCATCATTAACGTCTGAGTTCGAGATAATCATTTTAAAAGCTACTTTTTAACAGTTTAAAACATTTAGACCATAATTATTTTCCATTTGACATTTGACAGCTCGCGTGACATTATACAGTGTGTATGTATATAAATTTAAATTGTTTTCTTATCACGATTGCAATCGAACGTAATCCGCCTTATAGAATAGAGAAAATGAGAAATTGGACAAATCACTTTAGGCCTTATTTTTGCAATTTTTGTATTATAAACTTTATTTTTATAGAAATAAAGTTCGAAATAACTGGCTCAAAGGTTTAAGCAAAGACTTTGTTTTATAACGAGGCTTAAATTGATTTTTTCAACATCCCATTTTCTTTAGATAAGAAACATCCCCATTCCCAGTCCATCTCCAGTCCCCATCTTCCAGTCGAGTGCCGTGACGGCAAATGGCATGACGCTGTCATTCCTTCTTTATTTTACACCTTATTTCGTTGTACAGTTTTATGCTAAATTCTAACATTAACATAGATGTTTCACATTTGCCAAGAGTCTCGGACGGTCAACTATATTTTCAAATTTTACTTCATCAAAAAATACAACCTGTATAGATAATTTTATTCAACTGTCAAATGCGAATGTCATTGTCAATACAATCCGGTTAAGGGCCTCAGTCCACGTCAGAACTTTTGCAGGATTATCGGATCGGACGATTATTTCATAGTTTCGTAGAACCGACTTTTTGTGGGACGGGTATGCCACCATTAGCATTGCAAAAAATCTGTCACCAATTGTCTGATTTCAACGGAGGCCCTTATTTTTCGTTTCCAATTGACTTTTGACAGCTCGCGTGACATTATACAACGTGTATGACAAAAAAAAAAATTAATCTCATGTCACGATTGCAATAGCTTCCGAATTAACAAATCGAACAGAAAAGCATTATTCCAAATAAATTTTTTGTTATATTTAAAATTTTTGGTTTCAAAAAAATATACACCGTGTATAGAATAATTGTCTTCAACTGTCAAATGAAAGGGATAGCAATAGGCATTGTCAAAACAATAACGTTAATTTGCTAGAGTATGGACTAGCTGTTGAAGTGTACCGCTATGTCTCTGAGAGTACTCTTGATGCTGTCGTACGTGGCGAAGGAGATGCCCACCGCGATGGGGCCTTTCACCCAGTTCATGCTGAGCCCCTTGTAGAAGCCTCGCCAGCCTTCTGACCTGGAAGAGAAGCAGTCAAAGTCAAATCATTTCTTTCAATTAAACCAGGGGTTCCCAAATCTGTTTTGTCTACTGTCCATTTTGAGAATATTTTTTTCTAGTGCCCCCAAATTTTTACCTGCTTAAAAACCACCTAGTAGATGAAATTAGAATTCGCTCCCCAAGCCTATTCACAACTGCCGGGGTTGCGGGACGTCTTAACAGGATACCGTGGCGCCGGAACATAAAGGGCAACAGAAGGAACAGGGTAGTTTTTTAGTCAGTAAAAGTCTGACAGTCCTTTGATGAGTCATTAGATGATTTTTAGCACTTAAAAATTATTTATTACCGATTAGACCATTAGGGAGCTAAGGGGCTCAAGATACTCACCTGTAGACAAGCGCCAGCGTCTCGGCGATGCTGGCGTAGGGGTAGGTCCCGTCGGCGCGGCGGCGGCTGGTCTGCATGCGCCGGCGCACGATGTCGAGCGGGTACGACGCCGTCTGGGCGATGGCGCCCGCCATGCCGCCCAGCGCCACGTTCACCAGCGCGCCCTGCGGCTTGCCGAAGTATTCTGGGAGGAGACAGTGTTTTTATAAAATAGATTTTCTACATATTACGAATACTAGCTGCTCGCTGCGACTTCGTAAACTGCTATAATATGCCTCATGAATCTGGCTATCATATACAAAAATGATTTCTTCTAATCCCTCTGTTAGTTCCAGAGATAAGGCAGGGTTGAATCCGCACCGTCACAGTTTCAAACATTAAGCAGAGTTTTAGAACTTCAAAGACCACTCACCTAAATACTTGTGTTTGAGCGTGTCGTACGTGAAGAAGGAGACGCCGGCGTACGGGATCACGCCCAGCACCGTCGCCGAGTAGCCTCTGAGGTATTACAATGGTATGTCAAATTAGATGTCCAAGCGAACTCGATGTGTTTGCTTGTTTTAATTGCAAAGTGACATAAGAACAGCAGCGCCACCTACCAAGTCCAATTATGCTATTAAGTCATTCAGGAACGCATTGAAATAAACACACAAAATTTCATCTAAATCGGTCCAGCCGTTTAGGAGAAATTAAGTGATAAACAGACGAACAGAAAAAAAATACATTAATATACGGCATTCTATAATATGCAGGAAATATGTCTCACTTTCATAACGGTACTTTATTATAATGTAACTAGCTTACGGCGCCTTCGATCGCGTAAAAGTCGGGTTTCTATTATTGCGCACTATCGGCATGTGAAACTCCCGTCAAAATCGGTACAGCCGTTTCGGAGATTAGATGGAACAAACAGACACAGACATAAAAACAATATTTTTAGGTCTCTACGCTCAGTAGTCCACGAGACCAACAGGGCAACACACATTACCTGTACAAGGTGAAGATCCCCTCGTCCTTGGCGACCCGCACGAACACGGCGCGCAGCGTGCTGTACTCCGTTGCGTTGGTGACAGCCATGCGCGCGCGCGCCACGTCCAGCGGGTACGTGGCCGACTGCGACGTCACGCCCGCCAGCGAGCCCGCTATCAGGTGCAGCACGGGGTTGGCCCTGGGAGGAAGTGGTCAGATCATTGATTTCAATTTTCACATGACCACAAGGCTGGCCTTTCTCAGGCCAAAGAATCAGCATTGCCATACAACGTGGCAATGCTGTCAGCCTTTTGGGCACTTGCCCCATTGACAGCGACAAGCACAAAAGTGTGTCAAATTTAAATTGTAAGATTTGATTAAGTTCCCATGGCCTCCGGCTCCATCATCAGACCAGCTCTGTGACATCATTATATTGCATTGTCACGCAAATTGCTCGTTTAGGCAAAATTTCAGCTCAATCGAACATCGGGAAGTGGGTCTAATGTAACTTGTAAGATTTGACCCACAGACTCCGTGATCATAATTACTGCTGCGACTTACTTAGCGCTCTGCGGCGTGTCAACTCTCAAGGCCTTCTTCCACTGCTCGTGCGCCGTGAACTGTATGGCAGCGTAGGGCACGATGCGCGCCATGGTGGCGCTGTTCCCGCGCCACAGCGCCACCAGCCCCTCCGTGCGCGCGCTGTGCACCAGGAAGTTGATGGCGGCGCGCCATGAGTATGGGGTTTGGCTGTGGAAAGAGTATGGAATTAATAACTTGATGTAAGCGGCTGGATGCGGGCAGCATAGGACCGGTCGTCGTAAACGTCGTTCGGCTGATATGATGCAGGGGCGCGCCATGTTATAGTAGCTTATCTATAGTCATCATAATCTATAGATAAACATTATGATACACAATTAAAAACGTTTAAAAGTATTTGTGAATGTATCAGAAGACTCACAACGCATGTGTGCGTACTGAGACGGCTCTCGAAACAAAAACAAATCAGAGATTTGTTGCTCGACTAGCGGCGTCAAAAATTACTCATTATTATTAGTATGGCGCTGCACTGACAATCTCTATGAAAATGACAGGTGCGTTGTCTTGCGCGGTCGGCTATTTATGATTAGTTGACCAACAAATCTGCCGGCCTGCTACTGAACACGAATACTTACAACAACATACAAACTCTTTCATACGGATATGACTACACACATTGAAATAGTAATATGGAGGCGCGCCATGTTATAGTATTTTACCTAAAACAGCGATTAAAACAAAACTCAATACTCACGAGATTTGAAAGTTGATCTTAGTCCTGTCCAATGGTGCGATGGCAGTCTTGGCGATGGCGCCAGCAGTGGCGCCGGCGACGAGGGACGTGACGACGGTGGTGGCGCTGTTCAGGCCTGTGTGGTCCAGTGGCGGCTTATGACCGGAGGAGTCTGGGGAAGGAATAATAAATGTTTCCTTAGGGTTCGGATACATATAAGCGGTTCGGCACATTCGGTTCGGCATATTCGGTTCGGCATTTTCTATACAACGTTATCAAAGGGTGAATATACCGAACCGAATAAGCACCTCTAATTCATGCTTCTCTCTCTCATAACAGTAGGCATGACAGTTAAACCGCGCGAGCCGTCTCTCACTGCGCATGCGATTTACATAATTACCTATTCTATCTAAGCGATCTGACTGCCTCGTTGGCTTAGTGGTCGCAAAGCGCGACTGCTGAGCATGAGGTCTTGGGTTCTATTCCCAGGTCGGGCAAAGTGTTATTGGGTTTTTCCATCACGAATTTCTCAGTAACAGCTTCGGAGTCTAAATTTGTGCCCGGTTGATGGCAATAGGCTCGCCCCCTATTACATGGGACTTGTACATATCTGGCGAAACGTGGGTGTGCTATGAGTACACCTCTGCATAACCCTTCCGGTATTACAAGCGCAATGCTATGTTTAAAGTCAAAGTCAAAATGAATTATTTCAATTAGAGCAATAAAAGGCACTTTTGAACGTCGTTTTTGATTACTATTGCTCGATGTACTTATGTTATAGTGATTGTTATCTGATAACAGCTAATAATAGTATGTTAGTTATCTATGTACCCTTATCTTAGAGAAGGCGAGATGCGTAGTGATGTGTGCGAGGTTTATTTATCTGACAAATTCGGATATTAATTTATTATCTTTTATTTTTTGAGGTCTCGGGTTGGATTCCCAGGTCGGGCAAAGTGTTATTGGGTTTTCCATCAGGAATTTCTCAGTAGCAGCCTCGGAGTCTGGATTTGTGCCCGGTTGATGGCAATAGGCTCGCCCCCTATTACATGGGACTTAAAGATAACTGGCGAAATGTGGGTGTACTAATAATGATGATGGAAAAACCCAATAACACTTTGCCCGACCTGGGAATCGAACCCAAGACCTCACGCTCAGCAGTCGCGCCCTGCGACCACTAGACCAACGAGGCAGTCAGTATTTTTATTGAATTTTATTATTATTTTTGTATGCACATGGTCTGTGTCAATAAACATATTTTCTTTGTACTTTCCTTTAAAATATCTGCCCCTAAAAACTTGCGAATATTTCCATTCTACTAATGCACAGAACGATAATATCCGCAAATATCCGCACGTTTCCCAGCACTACGCTATTATCAATGAGCGCGGCATCAACAAATACCGTTTACGACTCCATATCTCATAACAATAACACCACTGTTTCGTTTATCTGACGTATTTACTGTCACTTCAAGATATCATTATGTGGAGTGTCAACTTAAAGGTATCCCCACACCAGAGCTATGCTATCGCCGAGCGATCTTCTTCTTCTTCTTCATCGTGTGGGCAGTAAGGTCTTACGACCCCACACACCCTAGTGTCAGAGTTACTAAACCGCCTCAAGGGCCTCTGACATGGTTTGAGTGGAACAGTAAGTCCAGGTTCCCTCACGATGTTCTCTCTCGCCGGGCGATATGGAAAGAAGATCCTGATACTAACATTGACAATGGATTGAGTACCTACATAGTTCTAGATCTCCAGTGTTAAAATATTAAGACGATAGTAAAAAAAAGACAAAATTATACGGTCGGGGGACACTCGCCAGGAACGACATCACAGAATTAAGACAATTTACACTTGTGTAGAATTGAGGTTATACAGCTGGCCGCGCACAATGCTTGCTGCTTGAATATCAATACTATAAAGCACACACTTGTGCACTATAATATCCTTTGCGTACTAATCTCCACTGAAATTAACCGCCACGACTGAAATTGGTCTTGCGAATATTATGACTGACCTGTCTTATTATGATGCGCAGGCGACGGTCGGTCGCCGTGTAGCAGAGGGACTCGCGCCTCGCCCACCGCCATCTTGTGACGTCACGTACTCATATCGCTGTTAACATCTGTGAACGCAAAAATATTAATTGTAGCACTCTCCTCGCGATTTCGTTCGCAAGATTTTTCTTACGGATCCCTAACTTTTTTGAAAATACAGACTGTTAGTGTAAACACCGTTGTCACTAAAACCATAAGTACTTGATTTATTATAAAAATGTTTATCTGAATTTAAAAATAAATAAACAAAGTACCTATTCTTTCAAAAATAAAAAAAAATCTGTCCGACACCGTCCGTACATTCATGGATACTATGCGCCCGAGTTACGTAATCACCGCAAAGGGCGTTGACCTGCTGCACTGGCCGTCCGTTATAACTACCTACATAAGTTTTAACTAATTACATCATTGTTATATAGGGTGAAATAATTTTGAGGAAAAATGGAGATTTTACATAAAAAAAAAGATATTTTTTCGGGGGTCCAAAGTTTAGACCTACATTTCATCCTCTTAGTGAGTGAATTTTGGAAAATCCTCTTAGCGGTTATCAACTGATTAGAAACCACCTACCTTCTTGCCAAATTTCATCTTTATATGTCAAATTATATAATATTGTTAGCACTTCCCCTACCGCACGCCTTACTACACGCCACAAGGCTATAAAACAGGCGCGCAACCGATGGAGGCCCCTTTCGCTCGCCAGCCTTCGTGGAGTCAAGACCTGCTAGTAGTATACATTTTGTTGTTAATTTTGAAATTATTGATTTGTCGTAAGTTTGGTTTTGGTTTTGACCCGGGAGGGGTCGCCCTAGGAAGACCTACACTGACCTTATTGGTGAGGTCCTTCAGAAAGGTCAGGTGCGGAGTACTCGTAACCGGCGTGCTTGTATGACGAGATGTATGAACGTAGATGAGGCGAAAGGAGTATGTAAGGATCGTAGCAGGTGGCGTTCTATAGTTTCTGCCTACCCCCATGGGAAAAAGGCGTGAGTTTATGTATGTATGTATGTATGTTTGGTTCGTTAATTTGTTGTGATTAAAATTATTTCGTAAAAATTATTAATAAACGTTAGGTTAGTTCGAATTGTCTTTTTTTTAAATTCTAATTTAGTTTAAGTGCTAAAAATATATATTAATATATTTTCGATATTTCGTAACGAGTGGGTGAGCTAGTACCCTTTTAAATTAGGTTTTTACAAAATCCTGGTTACATTATTCCTGTTGATTCTACATGTGATCACTATGAAGATGAATATAAAACAGAAGTTAAATTTTAAAAAAAATGAAAGATGTAAGCCATAGCAGTTAAGAGATGACCAATCCCAACTGACAGCACTCGTTCACGTATACAGGAAGATTTTTTAGTCACCGTCCAAATTTTTTCTAGGCATTAGGTATAAAACACTAATAACATTTTTGAAAAAAAAAAATCGATACGTAATATTTTCATATTAAATCATTTTCTCGAAAAAAATGTTCGCATTGCGTGGTCACTAGGTTAAACGTTAATAAAACTCCACTTGCCGCGCAAACATTAATGGAATGTCGTGATTACAATGTATTCCTACCGCGAGTATTATGAAATGGTGCGATCTTACATTCTTAGTGGTAAGTTTGTGATGTGATATCTCAATATTTTTATATTGAGCGATACAAAAAGAAAAAACACGTATTCAATGATTTTTGCCACAGATTAATATATCAAAGTTTGGACGGTGACTAAAAAATCTTGCTGTATAAGAATATTGTGTTTCGAATTTACTTCAACTTCTGATAGACACCTTTTTAAAAAAAAAAACATCGAATGAGTCCTTCCGCCCTGGGTGGGGCGGAATTTACGGAACTTTTACTGACTAAAAACCACCCTGTTCCTTCTGTTGCCCTTTATGTTCCGGGGCCACGGTATCCTGTTAAGACGTTCCGCGGCTCTGAAAGACACCTTCAACGACTTTTGTAGTTAAATAATAAAAAGATAAAAGAATGTTTTATTATTGTGATAAGAAGGCGCTCTCAGATACTGCGGCGCTAGGGCTGACAGATCCCAAATCCGGCACGAACCACTAGCCAGTTAAGCCGGACTTTTGGATAAAATTGGGTAAAGAAGCCGGACTTTATGTCTTCATTTTATGATACTCACACACTATTTCATGTTGGTTGAGATGTTAAGAGTGGTCGTCTGTAGTTCCAATATTTGTAAACACGTGAACACTATGTATATTTGAACATATTTTAACTTTTAAATTCTTAATTTGTACCATTTAATTATTATGATTTAGTAGTTTTATATAGGGTACATACATTGCTTTCACGTGCCATGTCGTGTATGATTCTGTAAACAAATGTTGTAAACATTGATTTTAAAAGAGTACGTATGGAGTTTCTTCACCATTCTTCTCCATACAAAACTACGTTTTGGAAGGGGCAACTAGATTCAATTCCTTTTTCTTTTTGTGTATGACGTTCAAAAGTGCCTTATAATGGCCTAAATTGAAATAAATGATTTGACTTTGACTCTAACATTTGTTTTTTTCGATCCTTTATCAAGCGTCTCAGCCTTTATTGAAAAATAATGAACATGATCGCATGTTTGGTCAAATGTTAAAAGCCTAATAAAAGCCGGACACACGTCCAAAAAGCCTGACTATGTCCGGTTTTATCCGGACGCCTGAGAACCCTACGGGGAGCTGAGTCCACGGCGACACGTCACACACAGATAGTGTACGGGAGTCTTATTGACATACATTTTAATTAAAGAATAATTGAAAAATGTTTTGACTGCTTTGAGTTCTATCGTCTGACTCCGAAGGTCTACATCAGAAGGGCAATTCTTTTAGGAGCGTTTACGGCGTTCGGCATTTTATGCATACTTTCAAGTCCACTTTTAAATTAATAGAATCAACAAGAATAATATAACCAGGATTTTGTAAAAACCTAATTTAAAAGAGTGCTGTGGAGTTTCTTGCTCGTTCTTCTCCATAGAGGCCTACCTCCGTTTTGGAACGAGCAACTAGCTTCAACTTTCGTTCAGCGATTTTACAATAAGTGTCTAACATATGTATAAGTATTATTTTTCTTTTATAATCAAAATCTATCTAAATAAGCGAAAGGTCACTCACTAACTCATCACAAAATTTCGAAAACCGCTTGACATATAAAGATGAAATTTGGCAGGAAGGTAGTTTATAGTTAGTAGACGACCGCTAAGAAAGAATTTTCTACAATTTACTGAGGGGATGAAATAGGGGTCCAAAGTTTATAATGAAGAAATCAACTTTAACGTGGACAAAGCCGCGGGCAAAAGCTAGTTGATTTTATAAACTTTAGTTATGTTCAATTGAACATTCAACAATTCAAATTAATTTGTAAACTAACAAAATTCGTATAAAAAGCAGGGGCGTACTGTGCCCGGGGCCTCCATCAGTTTAAATACGGCCCTGGTTATCAATGTAATTGCTATAACAATGGTCTGATTGCCAATTACAGCGCGCGCACTTGCCAACACTGTGATAGTGTGATAACATCTTTGTGTTTATAATGATAACGCGCTCGAGAGCCTATCAGCCACCTGTAGCGCGGTCTGTGGCTGACATCTCTCCTTTATGTAACTGTTTTTACGTAACACTAGGTTTTGCTCGCGACTTCGTCCGCCTAAATGTCGGTTATCGCGGACGCAGACGAAGTCGCAGAATAAAAAGTAGACTATGTCCTTTCTTGGGGTTCCATCTTAACTGGTACCAAATTTTATCTAAATCGGATCAGTGGTCGTCTTGTTGGTCTAGTGGTCGCAATGCGTGACTTCTGAGCGTGAGGTCTTGGGTTCGATTTTCAGGTCGGGAAAATGTTATTAGGTTTTTCCATCGGGAATTTCTTAATAGCAGTTTCGGAGTCTGGATTTGTGACAGACAGACAAAGTTACTTTCGCATTTATAATGTTAGTAAAGACTAGCTTTTGCCCGCGTCTTCGGTCGCGCGAATGTAGGTTATCAGAACATTATAGACATCTTTTGTTATCACTTATCAGGCAGTTTATTTTTTGCGCGACACCTCAATTTACTTTGTAAAATAAGACTAGCCTTAGTTACTTCATATACCATCAGCTATATACCAGCGTCACTCCCGTCGAAATCTGGCCAGCTATTTAGGAGATTAGCCGGGACAGACAGACAAAGCATGAATTTTTAGTGTGTATTTAGTAAAAAGCTGTTATTTTGATAATTTTAGCGGTTTCTTTTTTTTTAGGCTCGCCCCCTATTACATGGGACTAAAAACATAACTGGCGAAATGTGGGTGTACTAATGGGTACACCTCTGCCCCAACCCTTCGGGGATTACAGGCGTGATGTTATGTGTTATGTATGTTTGATAATTTTATTTATTATATTATAGATAAGTGTCATTAATAATCAGTAAGTCATTAATCCTACTTCCTACCAGTATTACAAAAATTTATGAGTATGGGTTAATGGATGGATGTTGGTGGATGTTAATAAAAAAAGAAGGGACCCAAACAGTACAAACAAAACTCTTATAGACAATCTTTTGCCCTCAGCTTTGTCTGTGCTGTTTAAAATTTCCCTACACAGACCTTATCCAGATTCCAAGCTACCTCTTTGTGAAACTTCATTACAATTGGTTCAGTGGTTTTGCAGTGATGAGATAACAAACATTCGGAGTGACTTTTGCATCTATACAATAAAATAAAATTGGAATGTCTATCAAAAATACAGGTTTTTGCTAAATGTTTATATAGTACTTATACAAAAAATAATGTTTGTCTGTCTCACTGTCCGTCTGTCTGTTTATTCCAACTATCTTCTAAACGGCTGGATAATATAACAGCTTATTACTAAATGCATAATATGAATGTATTTACAGATCTTATAAACGAAAAATAATTTTAAAAAAAGTCTGTCTCTTGATTTGTTTGTCTGTGTATTCCGGTTAATAACCAAAACAAAATCATTAACATATGCTAATTTATGATATTAATATGGAATGCGTACATGAATCAGCATTATTATTCTGACGGTCACTCACGGCATTAGCTTTACGTCAAGAGGTCGTTGCACTTACCACTGAACATATTTATAAATAAATCTTTTTTCAATTTGACATTGAAATGTTTATTGGCAATCTTCAAATAGAGTTATTTATGGTCGAAAAGTATTTGATATATGATTTTTAAACCTATTTTAAAGGTAACAGAGGGGCACAGATTAAAAAAAAATATTTTTAATCTGTGCCCCTGGTTATTTCTTAAGGGCATAGCTACCGCCGTATTAAAGATATGGGGCCCCACAGATACAGGGGCCATGAACCTGCAGTTAATTACAAGACCCCCCAACAGAGGCCCATTTTGGGCAAGCTTTAACACTGTTATTTATATAAGTAGGAAGTAGAAAAATCAGGCAGTTTCTTTTTTTTAAATTGCATCTACTCTGTAATTTTATTACTATTTATAGGCGTAGCCACGGTGAGGCAGACTGGGGCACTTGCCCCACCCTGACTGGCTCATGGGTGATTAGTTGCTGCTTTCAAAAGGTAGTTTCATGTAGAAATATAAGCAAGAAGATGTATAATTAATTAAACTGTTTTACAATTCAGAAATTATACATTGTTTTTAACATTAAAATACATTATTATGTAAAACTTTATATGTATTTATTTTATGAAGCTGTAAATAGAATAAGTAAGGTCAAATACCATGTTAAAGTTTTAAACATAGAACAAAGTTCTCAACGGCCATGACGCAGCAAAAAAAATATATCTTAACAATTATCACAGAACAATCGCCAATTTAATTTTACTTTAGTTTTTTATTACACACTTGAAGACGTGCGCAATTAAAAAATTACGGACATTGGGCAGTTACGTCACTTCACGGGAAACAGTTTTTAATGTTTACAAACTTGATGTAAGCAACAGCAGTTGAAGGAAATGGATAAAAAAAAATTGTTTTGAATCGAGACTTACTCCCAGTTCAAAGTCTACAGTGTAACCTTGAATTGATTATTTAAGGGCTAACGAGCGATAAACGACGTCTATAATCTAAAAATAGATCTATAGGAAATGTTTGAACAACGACATATAAAAAAACTTACATAAAAATTATATTTGCACCAACCATCGGGATTTTGGAGGAATTTTAACTTTTAAGTAAACTATCACAGAGAGGTTCACTGTTACGAGATAGTTTTTGAAGTTAAAGATATAATTTGAAGATTTTGAACACTGCGAGGGTCGCTTGTTTAGTCAATAATTTTCTTAAACAACGAAAATAGGGAAAAGCACTTCACGTAATAATCGTCACTTCACAACTCAGTCAGGCAGCCTTCAAATAGTTAAATGACAGCCTGGAATGACAGCAGAGCATGGGGTGACCAGGATGAAATTCAAAATTCTACTCCATTTTATATTCTAGCTGTCACAAATGTCTTTTTTTATTCCAATGTTACATAATTCGGTATATTTTCATGGATTACCAATTTTTGTCAAGGCTATTACCATTGTGTAACATAGTAATACACTCCACCAACCATGTTCCAATAAGACGCTCGAAGTTAACATTTGGATGTATGTTAACTTTTTAAAATTACTATGGATATATAAGGCTAATTAAACGCATGGATTTAAAATAAAGAAAAACAACAATTTCGTTAAAAAAGTGTTTAATCAAAATATTTAAATAATAATGCGTTATACATTTAATTTAATCACACACAACTAGCGAAATCTACCTAAATACCATAACGGTAACTGGCAACACTACTCGAACACTCAAACAATAACAAACTTTAATTTGTACGCCTTAAAGTCTACAATCGTTTAGCACCATTCATACATAGTAGGAGAATTAATTAACATAATTATTTAACAAAACATTCTCAAACTGTACTTTAAATATTGATATGGCTTTTCAGATCAGTATTTTGACGTTATTAGCAACCCAAGACATTGAATGGAATGATAATTATTGGAAAAATCATTTTGTTTAAAGTCTTTCCGTGCATAAAATCTTCAGCTTTAACTTAATAGGTAGAATAACCAATCATGTTCAGTCTGTATGCCAACAAGAATAACCTCAAAACAATACTCAAATAATTTAATCATAACATACGGGGTGTAACAAGACAAATATCACTCCGTTAACTACACATATAATTATGTTAACTCAATTCCTAATCCATACTAATACTATAAATGCGAAAGTGTCTGTCTGTCTGTTACCTCTTCACGCTTAAACCGTTGGCTCGATTTTGATGAAATTTGGCATGGAGATAGTTTAAGATCCGGGGGAGGACATAGAATAGTTTTAGTTCAAGTTTTTATCCCGGAAATCATCGCCTAAGGCGGTAAAAAGGGGGGTGGAAGTTTGTATGCAAGTACGATATAAACAAGTTCCACGCGGACATAGTCGCGGGCAAAAGCTATTTTTAATATAAATTCCTTTTGCGTGTTATTATATAGTAGTTTATATAAAAGGTACATTGCATTCACATGTAATTACGTATGACTCTGTATACAAATATTATAAACATTGATTTTAACATATAATTTTCGACTCGTAACTGTCTTGTTACACCCCGCTATTACCAATTTACCATGGCAACACTCACAACGGTGTTGCCACACACAAAAATTTAATTTAGCGATACTTATAGTAAAAGCCGCAGTGTTAATCGCTTAGGTCTAGGTCGGAGTCGGAGTCAGGCCGGCCCCGGATTGTCTTCTTGCTCTGTATCTGTAGAGCGCGGGCCTTGCGGGCCTCCTCGGGCGGGACCATCAGGTCTCCGTGATATTCTATCACTTCTGATCTGAAAAGAGAGTAAAATATTTCAAAGTCAAAGTCGAAACATTTATTTCAATCAGACCAATTTACAGGCACTTTTAAATTGTCAAGGAGTTGGTCAGTTAGAAAGTTGAAGCTAGTTGCTCGTTCCAAACGTAGGTAGGCCTCTATGGAGAAGAACGAGCAAGAAACTCCACGGCACTATTTTAAATTATGTTTTTACAAAATCCTGGTTACATCTTGTTGATTCTACATGTGATCATTTATAACATAACCATTGAATGTTGTCAAATAGATGTTTTACTTTTGGTTTGTTTTGTGTTTACATGTCAATTATCGTAATTGGTGTTACACCGTTTTAATCTATACTAATATTATAAAGCTGCAGTGTTTGTTTGTTTGTTTGAACGCGCTAATCTCTGGAACTACTGGTCCGATTTGAATGATTCTTTCAGTGTTAGATAGAGTAGTTATCGACGAAGCCTATAGGCTATATACCATCACGCTACGACCTACGGGAGCGGAGCAGTAACCAAAGACGCGGGTGTAACTGCGGCCGACAGCTAGTTAACTATAACCAAAAAAATAAATAAAATAACTTCACGCCTTTAAACCCCGAAAGGTTAAGCAGAGGTGAACCCATACATTTCGTCAGTTATGTTTTTAGTCTCATGTAATAGGGGGCGAGCCTATTGCCATCAACCGGCCACAAATTCAAACTTCGAGGGTGCTAAACAAAAGCAAACAATTTTTTTTTTATGTTTTGTGCGTCACTGTCGCTGGAATAAATGATTAGAATTTCTTTCTTTCTTTTTCTTATTATATGTCAAAAGAGTAATGCAGGTGGACTGCCTTGTTGGTCTGGTGGTCGCAAGCGCGACTGCTGTGCGCGTCTTGGGTTCGATTCCCAGGACGGGCAAAGTGTTATTGGGTTTTTCCATCAGGAATTTCTCAGTAGCAGCCTCGGAGTCTAGATTTGTGCCCGGTTAGTGGCGATAGGCTTACCCTCTATTAGGTAAATGGGACTAAAAACATAACTGGCCAAATGTGGGTGTACACCTCTGCCTAACCCTTCGGGGATTACAGGCGTGATGTTATGATGAGTAATGCAGGTACCTCGCTATCCGCCACTCCAGCATCTCGGTGGTGAAGTCGTCTCTGTTGCCGACGTCCGTGAAACCCACCACGAAGTCCTTCGTCTTATTCTCCTTCACCAGCCCTATGGTGGGGATCACGCGGATCTTCAGGCGACCTGCACGGAGAACACAGAGTACCGGTAAGTATATTTCTTTTAAAACTTACTCCATGATCTACGCGTCATGTTCATGAACGGGCGCTGTTAGATGGGATTGGATATCTAGCTGCTATGGCTTACATCTTCATTAAATCTATCTATCTATCTGTCTTGACGGGCCTGTCGGTCTAATGGTTAGCGGCCCTGACTGCTAAGCCGGAGGTCGTGGGTTCGATTCCCACCCAGGACAAATATTGTGTGATGAGCATGATTGTTAGTTCTGTGTCTGGGTGTGATTTATCTATAATATGTATGTATTTATAAATTATATAAGTATGTATATCAGTTGTCTAGTTACCATAACACAAACTCTGCTTAGCTTGGGATCAGATAGCCGTGTGTGAGTTGTCCCAAGATATTTATTTATTTTTATCAATACATACATATAAAATGCTTGGTCCTGAATGACTGACTGACGGATCAACACACAGCCTAAACCACTGATCGTAGAGACCTGAAACTTGGAGGATGTGTTCTTTGTATGACGTAGGCATCCGAGAAGAAAGGATTTTCCAAAATTCGCCCCGGGAGATGAAACAGGGATCCTTTGTATTGAGAGACCAACTTTGACGAGGAAGAATAGGCGGGTAGAAGCAAGTCTATGTATAAAAAGCAACTGTTGCTGACCGACGGAACTATCAACACACAGCACAAACCACAGACCGTTGATAGATTTTTTTTTATGACGTAAGATTTTTCAAAACTTACCCCCTAAGGGGATGAAATTTACGCGGACGAAGTCGCAGGCAAAGGCTAGTTGTGTAATATTGCTTGTCACCTAGAGATAAACTATAAATATTGACGTTGGACTTACCGGTAAGGAACGGAGCCCTCTCCACGTCCAGCTTGACGAACCTCGTCTCCACGTGCTTCTTGGCGAGCAGCTTGAGGTGCATGTCCACGATCTTGCAGCGCGGAGTGTCGTTCTTGTAGAAGTGGCACACCACATTGTCACTCTTGTTGCAGACGGTGAAGAACTCTTTCTCTCCATCTATCTCTGTGTACTCTCCGTGACCCTGGAATAGAAGTAAAATTAATTATTTCATCTAGCTAATGCCCACGACTTCGGCTTTTTAAATGTCTGTTGTCTGTGAGGGTTTAACTTTTTTGCATGGACTCTTTTAATCATTTTTTAATCCTGTGTGTGGACATGTGTTGTTGAGTTTGACGTATCTGTGTATGTGTGTGT
Organism: Hoplodrina ambigua; assembly: GCA_949774945.1. Classification (NCBI taxonomy): domain Eukaryota; kingdom Metazoa; phylum Arthropoda; class Insecta; order Lepidoptera; family Noctuidae; genus Hoplodrina; species Hoplodrina ambigua. Next base: position 5,557,727 of record OX458994.1, read on the forward strand.
CTGTCTGTGGCATCGTAACACCCAAACGGATGAACCGATTTTGTTTTTTTTTTTTACATGTTAAGTTAGTTGGGACTTCAGGAGTGTCCTTACCATCGTCGGGGGTTTTTAAATTTTGTAATTTTTCTAAATAAAAGGAGCTTATGTCAACTCCTTATACCAAGAGGTATTGTATTACCCAGTTACCAATATCAGTGCCGTGAAAGATAAATATAGAAGGTACATATGAATTAAAATCTTTTAAAAGGTCTTAATGTGAGTTTGCCTAGCCTGTATCCGGATTCAAACTCACAATCTCGTGCATCAGAGGGCTTACCCATTAGGCTATCACGACAATATAAACAGCAAGTTTAGTATTCCATAAGCAGGTACTTACATTAGCTATCCACTCTTGCTTGGACTTGGCTCTCTTCTTCATCTCAGCAATGCGTTGTTGTCTGATCGCTTCTAGGTCACTTGAATCCATAGTTTCTAACCTATTGTAAAGAAATTAAGTTAATAATTTGTTATTTGGGTTTAAAAATGGAGCAAGTACTCATGTGACATTTTGAAATCATATGTACACAGTAGTACCCACTTCGTAAGTTTATCTTGGACATGGTTGTGTAGTAGAACATCATAAGAAAACCTGGACCTATAATTAGCACCAGTTCTGCGCTATTTGGGCCCATGGTTTGTCCGATATGCGGCAGACATGTCCTGCCCAGTCCCATTTTAGTTGAGCAACCTTTTGAGCCACGTCAGCTATCCCTGTTTTAGAGCGCAGTATAGTGTTTTGAACTCTGTCCGTTAATTTAACACCTTGAGTAACAGACTGCTACTAATATTGTTTCTATTTAAATATATTTTTTTTAAGTTAGATTTTAAATCTAAGGTTTGTTAACATTTTTATCAATTTGTTTTGGAGAAATGGGAAAAAACTCCAATTTTAAGGTAATAATGTTACTCTTACCTTTCAAGCTCACTGTCCAGCTGCTTCTCCATATTGGAGGCCACTTGGTGAAGAAGTTGATCCATTTTTGTAGATTAATTCTGAAAAAAAAAATTGAAAAACATTTTTTTAACATAAGATTTTACTTTTATTCATTAAATAATTAAATATGTTTCAAAGTGTTTGCTAATACACAATGACATAAAATTAACATGAATCATTTAAATTACTGGAAAAGTATATCCTTGAATTAGGCCAAGCGGAGGCGTAACAAAAAGTTTTTGAGAAATATGTAAAAAGAGTTTCGGTTTATACGTATTTAATCTCTCCCGCCTAAACTTTTACCAAGGAGTTCATTCATGTAGAGTTTCCTTTAAAAATACATCTTTTTTGTAACACAAAATTCGTCGCCCGGCGATGTAAATTGTAAACTAATTTCGTATTCGATGACCTCACGCCAAACACACATGTTGATCGATTTAACAATATCTCAAAAACTTACCTATTTTCTTCAAAGAAAAAGGTTGAACTATGTAATAACAAAGTTAAATTTCGTATTAAACTGGTTTTCAATTCTCAATAAGTCAATTTTAAGCGATTTTTTGTGAATTAAAGCAAAGGCACCGCTTTTTCATTCACAAGAAATTGACATTGTGATTGACAAGAAAAGAAACAATTTTTGACAGATGTTCAATGTTGCTTACATGATAATAGTGTTGTCATATTTGTAAACAAAAAATTTACCGTGAAACTAAGTTGAAAAAAGGATGATAATGATTTTGGCTTCAAACCTTATTACAGTACACACCAAAGCAAAGCATATCACTTGAATATTGTAATAATTAAAGAATAGTACTAATTTTGTCCATGATCGCAAGACTGTGCCCTACCTTCTTACTACTACATCCGACTAAGCTTGTTGACTCTTGGGGCGATCCCTAAGCACCACATGACAGCACTTATCCGGAAAAATTTTTCACATACTTTTCTAAGCACTGCTTTACTGAAAACAGGTTTTAGATTTCCGTAACCGAAGGATATTAAAAGACCTTCGCTGTCCGTCTGTCAGCGGGCTTTATCTCATGAACCGCAACAGGTTGAGTTGGGAGTTGAAATAAACCAAAATAAAAGGTAGGTAAAATATTGTACGGTGGTACGGAACCCTTCGGCTTGAAAGTCTGACAACCAGTCTTACCAAGGGGTATCGTATTACCCAGTTACTGGGTTGTGGAGGTCAGATAGGCAGTCGCTCCATGTAAAATACTGGTATCTGCTGCATCCGGTTAGACTGGAGGCCGACCCCAACATAGTTGAGAAAAGGCTAGGCAGATGATGATGGTACGGAACCCTTCGCGTGCGAGTTCGACTTTTTTTTTCTCTCTGGCCAGTTTTTTTTCCCCTTGTTCCACTACTGGGCTAATGTCTTCCCATAGCGACCCCTCATCTCTATGCGTTGTCTTGTCTGGACAAAAGGTTAATGGAAAAAAAAAAACCCACGGAATTAGGAATCATCGAAACATTTATTGGGTACATCAAAGATTTTAATTACAGTCATTATTAAAACTATAATATCTAACTTATTATACTACATCCACAGACTACCTCAGCATTACTATTCTGTAAAAAATTCCCTCGGTAAATTAAGCTGTCATTCAAGTAGTACAAGATGGGTAATCTTACTAGAAATACACACTGAAAACTGACAATTGAGCTGTCATCAGCGTCAGGATCGTGGGATATTTGGCACGTTTCGCGCAGTGACTGAGATTTGGTGCTGCGCTGCATGTTGCGAGTTCGATTCCCAACATCACGCTTGTAATCCCCAAAGGGTTAGGCAGAGGTGTTTAGTCATGTTCAAAGTCCCATGTGATAGTGGGGCGAGCCTATTGCCATCAACCGAGCACAAATCCAGACTCCGAGGCAGCTACTGAGAAATTCGTGTCCATTCTCGAACGGGAGAAATATTTGTATGGCCTACAGATAGTTTCGGGGCTGGCTGTGAGTATGTGAGTTTAATATGTTTGTAAATGCACTCACGATACAGGAGAAAATCATAGTGTGAGACTACGTTTTTTTTTATAGAAAGAGCAAGTTACTTTCTTTTACCGAGGGAGATTTTTACCAGAACGAACCGGCCATTAACATCAGTCATATTCAAACTCCTTCGTACATTAAGTTATACCACATAAAATACCTACACATTTTTACAATTCACTTGTATTTCCCGCCTTTAACGTAGTTTACACGAGCTTAGTTACTAATGATTAGTTGGTTTCATCGTAGGTCAAGTCATTTAAAATTCATCGACACGAAATTAACTATGTAATGCTTTGTAGGTACTTGTACTTGACACTTATACTAATTGCGTGTAAATATGCTGTATTAGTGCAAGTCGTGATAGCCCAATGGTGAAAGCACCGCCTCTCAAACATGATGTTCTGGATTATCATCCGGGCAACTAACAATGAGACTTTTTAAATTCATCAGTACTTTCTATGTTTATTTTGAACTTCACTGACAATACAAGGTAAAAATCTTGAGGAAACCTGGACTTACAGTTAACACTATAAGTCATGTGCGCTTACGCAGATGTGGGAGGAGTCTTGGCCGTCTGACAGCTTCCGAACGGATGAACATATTTGGATTGTTTTTTTTTTTTGGTTGCTATGTTTGATGAAATTCAGGCCAAAATGGCCGCTGTCGGGTGTTTTAATTTTTTTAAATTTATTTTTTAACATTAGTGTATGCTAGTACCATGGTATCAAGCCTTTAATCCCCGAAGGGTTAGGCAGAGGTGTACCCATTAGTACACCCACATTTCGCCAGTTATGTTTGTGTCCTATGCTAGTACCAACAAAAGATATTTATTTATTTAAACTTTATGCAACAAAAGTACAAAGGCGGACTTAATGCCACAGGCATTCTCTAGCAGTCAACCAAACAACAAACGACAACTTCAACATCTACTTTGGTAAGATATCCTGGCTACTGACATTTTTAGGGTCGGTTCACATCTGACGGAAGATAAGTCGAACGTATCGTGTTTAGTATGGTCGACGCACTAACGCATCATCGGCTATGTGTATGGTTGGACGTTTTATTTTCGACTGTTTCTGTGTTACGCGACTATCGACGATACGCGGCGTATCTTCCGAAGAATGTGAACTGACCCTAAATTAGAGTTTATCTATTCAATAAGATCATAATTCGATAATGATACATATTATACGTTTTGTATCTGGACACTTAGAAATTTGCTTAAATAGATAAGTTTGTGAATGTCTCATTTATATTGGTAAACTAACTTTTCCCCGCGACCTCGTCCACGTCAAAATTGAAATATTATCCTACGAGAACCGTACATTCCGGGATAAAAAGTAGCCTATATGCTATTCCAGACTATAATCTATCTTTGTGCAAAATTTCATCCAGATCCGTTCAGCCGTTCTGGCGTGATTGAGCAACAAACATTCATTCATCCAAAGTTTACATTTATAATAGTAGTAAGATAATATTTACAGAAACTTAAAGGCAGGTGAACATAGACTTGAGTTGCTATAGTTAAAAAATGCATGCATTACGGTGGTTTTGTATCGGCGAGGCGAGGCGAGAATTGAATTCACGCTGACCACATTGAAAGATGTATCTCGCCAACACACGCAGACCAGTGCTGGCACGCTGTCGCGCGGTATTTGTGTATCCATTTTACAAAGTAATAAATACTCTGTACAAACAAATGTTTCAATTCTCTCCTCTCCTCGCCTCGCCGGTATGAAACCACCATTAGACCCTTAATTAATATTTTAGATACTGTGCTAACGAATTGAGAATATTAAAAACATTAATGACTAGTGGAGGCTGCATACTATAAACTATTGTTTTTATTAGCGTATCAACTTACGAGGGGCCTTTCATGTGAACGGGGCCCGGATCCGCCCCTGGCTGGCTGGAATACACACAGTTGCTAATTATCTTAGTTTGCTTACATCTTATTATAGTTATGATTAGTTATTCTAAAATTCAGTTTAAAATCTCTATTTAAATCTAAATATGGAATACACAAGTGACTGAGTAGTGACCATGAATCTACCGACAAATTTGAAATGGTAGAAAGGGGAAATTGGAGAATCTGGTGTCAGGGCGCAACTCGGGAGGGGCATTTGTCCAGCAGTGGGATTGTGGGACTGTGGGACAGTTTCTACCTAAACCGAGACGAGTTCTAAAATACAGGTTACAGACATTTACTAATGAGATATTATTATTTAAAACATTTATATTGTTATTATTAAATATGGTAACGATTCCACAATTACTATCAACCTTACTGCTATCGGAATAATGTTCCTAATAGTATGTCTTGTTACACAGAAACACGGATAATAATAAGTTTGAAACACACAATGATACATTTAATAAACACTGATTCTAGTCTGAAAAGCCAGTTTACAGTACCTGGGAATCAATATGACACGTCGAACCTTAGAAAGAAACGCACACATGCGAGTGAAGGAGACGACGCTCTACAAAGACGAATAGTTTCTAAAACTCTATGTGAGTACAGTCAGTTGAAATTAGAGATGGGCAGTGGGTTTAAACCCAACTGGGCAAAAAGGGCATAAACTGGGCAAATAGGGCAAAAACGAATTGACGTCCTTTTAAATGCCCAAAAACTGGGCGGAAACTATAATTAGTTAAATTTCATAGTTATTAAGACTTATTCATTAAGTAGTGGTAAGATTAATATAAGATAAATATTATATTATCTATACTTACTATACTAATATTATAAAGCGGTAACATTTGTTTGTAAGTTTGTTTATAGGGGGTAATCTCCGGAAGTTATTAACCGATTTTAAAAATTGTTTCACTGGTATAAAGCTACATTATTCGTGAGTGCTATAGGCTATAAATTATAAAGATATCATGCAAAATAGCCGAACTATCTCAATTTTTGTCTAGCCAGGTGGAAAAAAATAGCTCTTACAACAAAGTTTTTTGCATGCGCTGCCTTAACGGTTGTATATAATTGAAAACAATGTATGGCAACCTGGTCCGCCTTTAATAGTTCTACAAAAAACTCCGCATCACCATGTTTCTATCTTTTTTATTTTAGCAGTTAAAGTAGCTTTTATGTGTTAAAAAAAGTATTTTTCGATGTACTTACCTTTGGATGCATTTTTTAAACAACATAATATTAAACCTTATCGAAAAAAATATTATTATGATCACAAGAACATCATAGAGATACGATTTGCCCAAGACAGTATGTCAATTGATTAAATAGTTTCGAAGATAATATAAAATTACTAAATCGCAAAATCCCGAACCACATTAGAACATGCTTTGTAAGGACGTTTTATCCATTTACCCATGGTATTTCTGTTTTTGGGATATCGGACAGTTTCAGCGATTGTTTATCATGCCTTAGAGAAAATCACAGCTTTCCCGTCAGTCATCCCAGAGCAGCTCGAGTACGCCGTACGGAAGAGTCTGCTCTTGAAAAGCATCAGCGCCTCTTGAGGAATAGAGAAAATATTTCGCAAGCACGTTCTGGGGAATCTAGCTCGGAGCGTTCACAGCGGTTTACTAACCAAAGAGAACATCGCAGGCCCGTGCTCGGGAATCTAGCGCTGAACATGCGCAGCGTCTCAGTGATTTAAGGCAGCATGTCTCTGCAACAAGGAATAGGGAGTCTAGCGCTGAGCGCTCGCAGAGGCTCGCTAGCCAGAGCGCGAGAACACTCTGGCGCTGAACGTGCGCAGCGTCTTTAGGCAGGAAATAAATCATAGCACTCAGTACTAACCGAACCACACTCATAATTTCATCACAAGTTTAAATGGTTACCGCCCAACGAAGTGGGCACGGGTCTGCTAGTTAAGTATAATATTAAAAACAATTGTATTGACCAAAAAGGTTCTATTTAATACTCTTATACTCGATAATTCAGCGGTCAACGATAACGATTACCACCAGCAGATCAGAGTGTGGGCTGCTGTGTGTCCTGAATCATCAGCGTCAGATTTACCATCCACTGACGTATTCATAAATGTTATCAAGAGACTACCACTTGACAAATAATCGGGTGAAGATAATTTCAAATTGAATGATTATAGAAGCTTGTAAAACAGCGGGCGACGCGATCTTATCTTTTTATTTTTAGGTGGTAAAAATCATCAAATGACTACTTCCGCCCTGGCGGAAGGGACTGTCAGACTTTTACTGACTAAAAACCACCCTGTTCCTTCTGTTGCCCTTTACGTTCTGGGTCCACGGTATCCTGTTAAGACGTCCCGCAACCCCGGCAGGCGCTGGCCCCGTTGGGGGCCCCGTCCCTGTGCTTACAGCTCTTTAAGGCGCGCGCGAACAGAACGCGCCGTCGACCCGGGCTTAGTCCGTAATTGGACGGCGAGCTACCCATTACTCGCCGTCCGTAAGCCCGCGCCTACGGTGGCCGGATGTCGCCTCGCGACGTCCGACGACGTCTCCCGCGGCGGCTGGAGCGTGAGGTGGTTCTCTCCCTTACGCGGCCCGCCTCCTCCTTCGCTAGCATTACTGCTTCGCAGAAGGAGGTGACTGCATCCCATTCCCTCTCGCCCCGGAGCATGGCCTGAACCAGGTCCGGACGCGAGAGGTCGCCGCCGCCTATCGCCTCCGTGAGGACACGGCGGTGTTCTGCCCAAGCGGGGCAGTCCTTCACCGTATGCTCCACTGTGTTTCCGGGCGATCCACACAGTGGTGACAACCGGGCGTTTCCTCCCGCCCTATCCGACACAGGAACTTCCCGAAACAACCGTGTCCGGTGAGGACCTGCGTCAGGCGGTAGGTGAGTACGCCGTAGCGCCTCTCCAGCCACTCCTCAAAGAGGGGTCTGCCGCGATTGCGGCGTGCCCGAACTTGGGTTGCGACAGTCGCATCTCCCATTCCGCCATGAGATCGCACCGGAGCACGGTGCACCTGTTTGGGCCGATAGGGCCACCATAGGGGCGGTACGACGTAAATTGCTTCAAAGTCAACGGTTAGCTTTAATATTTTTAAGTAAATAAAGCGTATAGGACCGTCAGTACTCAAGCCCTACCAGTACTTGCAGGTGTACTTCCAGTCGATCTCAAGGTGCAGCGACGTGCTGCAATGTACTATTCCACGCGAGAGACCATGGACGCAAACTTTCTAACACAACGTAACCGAGCTAAGATCTCCAGATTAACTTTTAATCAATGTAGGTCTGTGGGATAATTCTATCAAGGGCCTTCCTCAGTTCTTTTCATCAGTTTGTGAGCGGCTGGCAAGAACATGGCTGGAGGTGGACCACTGTGTTGCCCAATTTCTCACAGGTCATGGCAACTTTAAGATTAAATTATTTTCTTTCAAGCTTGTTGCTTCTCCTTTGTGTCAATGTTCTACACCCGACTGTGAATATGAACAATCTGCTCATCACATCTTATGGGAGTGTATTCTTTGGCAGAACGAACGCAATATTATGCTAGATAGTGTACAGGTTACATCCGGTGTTGATTATTATGCGGACCTTGTAGAAACTAGAACTAATTTCTGTGCGTTCAAGCGTTTATGCCATACCTACCTATTACTCGAATCAAAAGTAACAGCTCACATTAGGACCCATGAATTAATAATAATTCGTCTAATAGTAATGCTTCTCCTAGTTACAAACATCCCTTTGTGCCTACTGGCCTCGTTCTGTTCTGTCTCCTGTCTTGTTTGGAGAGAAATTTGGAAATTATATTTTTTTCACTACACGTGTCCACGTCTAAGTGTGTTTAGGTACTATGTAAACTTAATTACATATTTACCTTCTAAAGCTGGTGGTGCAAGATGGTGGTAATCAAAATATTTTTATTTTTTAAATTGGAACACAAAATAGACCGTATCCTCATCTAGGTGAGCATAAGAAATAGGTCTACAAAACTAGGTATTTAAATTTGGAATTAAGTATAGTTTTATTTTACAAAAATAAAACACTTTAAAGTTATTTGAACTTATTATGATGTAATAATTTATGATATTTTACAATTAAAATAAATGCCCTGTTTTTGGACATTTATTGGGCGTAAATGGACGTCTATTGGGCATTTACTCAATACGTCCGTAAATGCCCAGGCAAAAACCCATCTCTAGTTGAAATGTAAGTACATACTACATATCTACACTCGCTCAAAGGTGCAGAGTATTTGCAACACAACGTGTAATGCAACACTAACGTCATTTAGGCTCGCAGCGCGCAAGTCTGTCGCGGATTGACATCCAAATCACACCCTCTCTTACAATCACACACTCAAAGCATTCGTCAAAAAAACCGACAATCTGCAGAAACATACGAGCGCGCTGCGAATACTGCGTTCGTGTCGTTTCGAATTAAAAACGTTGCATTGTCTGTTGCATTACATGTTACATTACACGTTATGTTGCAAATAATCTGCACCGGCGTAAAAAAATATGTACACAAAAAGCGCCCTCAATAAAAATTACAACGTTACATAAAATCTAATATCATAATCACCTGGCACATTCAATAACTTATGCAGTGGTTTGCACCGCCTTATAGATCCTCAACCTAGAGTCAGAGAGAGCGGCTAAAAGATTCACTCCATTCACGTCCACGGAACGCACATCCAGCGCGGGATCGGCTGCCGGGAGAGACATCGACCTCGCCCCGTTCAAGCCGTGCAGGTGCAACGTCGCGTCACTCTCAGAGTGCGCAGCCACCCAGGAAGCAGTCGGGGTCTTACAAAACGTCGCCCTCGACATCACAGACGTACGCGACGAGCCATTGATCATGTAATCCACGTTGATATCAGCTCCTCCTCGCACGTATGGCAGAAGAGTACACACTGCCAACTTGGAACGCTCTGAACCTTTAGGCCGCGTCGACAACAAAGCCTTATTTGACTCGTTGTCATAACACATTGACATGAATGTTCCCGTAACTGGGAATGTCTTAGGAATCCAGCTTCCAGTTTTCGTTTCCCAAAGCCAGCAGGAGTTTAGTTGGCAGGATAAGAGTCCGTGGTCGGTTGAGCATACGGCCACGACGGGAGATATGTCTCCTGTCCCGGACAGCGTGCGGACAGTAGTAGACAGGTTCCTATAGTCATAGTGGTGGATCATTCCGCCCACTCCGCCGACGTAGAACTCGTTGGTGTTGTGGCGATCCCACGAGCACGACCAGAGAGGAAACCCTGTGTTGACGGTCATAGTGGGAGTGCCCCTCTCCACAATCTTTGCAGTGCTGTCCAGACCCACACTGAGCAGCAGGTCCGTGGGCTGAGAGTACGTGATATCCCTGATTGGTTTAGGATGTAAATGCAAGAACTGTCCCAACGTGTAGTCCACACAGCTGACTTTCCTGATGCCGTAGCCAGGGAACAGGTAGTTGACGCTCTTCTGCGACACGTACAGCTCGTACGTCCTGCAGTTGTAAGCGAGGACCCTACAACCGCCATCTTTGCACATTTCCAAGTTCTTTTCTAGAGCGAACCGCCATGTTTTGCTCTCAATACTTGTTTTGTTAACTTGTGACTTTTCTAGCATTTCTTTCAGTTCCATCACTTGCGAAGCGTACACGCGCTGTGTCATCTTAGCTGTCTGTAGATCTATCTCTGTTCTACTTTTCTCAGCTTGCAAAGTATAGACTTGATTCTGTAGTCTCGTTATTTCGGTGGTGTCTGCGGCTAGGAGCTTCCTCGCGTATATGAACCGCAAGTCCTTGAGCCCCGCTTTGGTCTTGCATGTCGGACACGACCTGTCTCTCGGGGGTTGTGCTTTCAGCCATCTTTCGACGCATTCAGCGCCGAACAGGTGGCCGCATCTCAGAGCTACCAACCTGTGGCTGCCAGAGTTACCCCAAATATCGAGACAGATGGGACAGGTCTCACCATCAAACTCTTCGTTTCTCTGTGGGGAATCGATTTTCCTAAGCTTAGCGGCAGGTTCCTCTATCTTGTCGGTGCCGGGCTGCGCAGGCTGCGCTGGTTGCGCGGGCAGCGCGGGTTGTGCGGGCTGCGCGTGCTGCACGTGGCTCTCCGGTAACGATTGGTTGGAGTCCTCACTCGCTGAAGAGATCCCGTTGCTACTGCTCTCCTCACTGTCAGGTTGTTGTGGTGGGCGACGCAACTCTCTCCCCACGATATCTCCAAAGCGCGTTAACGTATTCCGAATCATTAAGTCAAGCCTCCCTCGAGGGTCCAAGGCCAACTGGTTTTCGATATCGTACCGCATTTGGTATAGGATATCATTCGGGGTATAAGCATCAGAATTTTGAGGACTAAATTGTCTCGGGCGGCGTTGATGGGTCGGCGAGTCATCGCCGTGCAAAGGAAACATGCGTTCTATAATGCTGGGGCTGCCTCGTCCGTCTGTTAAATAGCTCTCTTGTCTCAGTAGATTTTCCCAATGAAGTGGTGAGACAGGAGGAGGTGAGTCAGGAATACTGTCCGCGTCGGAGGCTAAGGCATTGACCGGGTTCGGGGCTGAGTGAGAGGCACTGGCCTGGACCGGAGCTGAGTGAGAGGTACTGCCTTGGTCCATCGCTGAGTGTGAGGCGCTGCCTTGCTCCATAGCTGAGTGAGAGGCACTGCCTTGGTCCATGGCTGAGTGAGATGCACTGCCTAGGTCCATGGCTGAGTGTGAGGCATTGCCTTGCTCCATGGCTGAGTGTGAGGCACTGCCTTGGTCCATGGCTAAGTGAGAGGCACTGCCTTGGTCCATGGCTGAGTGAGAGGCACCGCCCTCGTCAGGTGGTTGAGTGGAGCTGCTCATAGCGTCATGTGTAATCTGTAAAGAAAAATGAAATAATAAAAAGTAAATAATTTATTTGATTTCTTTTTTCTTTGACATTAAAATAAATAAATAAATAAAATAAATAAATAAATATCTTGGGACAACTCACACACGGCTATCTGATCCCAAGCTAAGCAGAGCTTGTGTTATGGTAACCAGACAACTGATATACATACTTATATAATTTATAAATACATACATATTATAGATAAATTACACCCAGACACAGAACTAACAATCATGCTCATCACACAAAGTTTGTCCTGGGTGGGAATCGAACCCACGACCTCCGGCTTAGCAGTCAGGGTCGCTAACCACTAGACCAACAGGCCCGTCAAACATTCATTCTATATTTAGTAATTATTAAACACAAACAGCTCAGGCACTAAACGCTCTCGATCTAAATACAGTGGAAACTCGATTAACCGGACTAATGGTTGTCGTTAGGGATTTGGATAATCAAATGATTCATACATAAAAAAAGGAAAGAGGGTTTCGTGCATAAGTAGTAAATACATAATGTAGTGTTTAATACATATCAACGAAAATCAATGTTTATTAGGATTTTTTTAAGAGATGTTAACTAATGTAATTTAATTCAAAAAGTAGTTAATAGACTATAGTCTATAGTCAACTATATCTGACGACCCTGCATACCTATCTACTTTGCTGACTGTACATTCATACATATTTTCTTAGATTTACTTGGTTCAATATGACTTATATCTGTAACTCGTCACAGTTGGTAGTCCGTATTCGAAAATCCGAATAACTGAGGGCCGGATAATCATGTTTCTACTGTACACAAAAAGATTATTTCATTGTTTTTATATTGATGATTTGTGTAATTGTGTATAGGCAGTCGCTCCATGTAAAATACTGGTATTCAGCTGCATCCGGTTAGACTGAAAGCCGACTACAAAGTAATTGGGAAAAGGCTAGGCAGATAGATGAATGTAACATAACATCACGCCTGTAATCCCCGAAGGGTTAGGCAGAGGTGTACCCATTAGTACACCCAGATTTCGCCAGTTATGTTTTTAGTCCCATGTAATAGGGGGCGAGCCTATTGCCATCAACCGAGCACAAATCCAGACTCCGAGGCTACTACTGAAAAATTCCTGATGGAAAAACCCAATAACACTTTGCCCGACCTGGGAATCGAACCCAAGACCTCATGCACAGCAGTCGCGCTTGCGACCACTAGACCAACGAGGCAGTGATGGATGTGTAGAGTGATAAGTGCCACTCATTATCATAACAACTTCGAATGATAAATGTTTTTTATATCTATCTTCAGGGAACAAGTTTAAACATGTTGAGTTTATCTGACACAAAAAACTTGCATCATAACTACTTGTCTTGTCAAAACTGTTATTTCCTTCAAGTTTTGTTTGGAAATAGAACATGTAATGAAACGGTAATCTATTGCGAAAATACATGAATTTTATATTTTTTTAAATGGAAGAGACACTTTGTGTGCCAAAGAATTCATATGTATTGCAGACTCTTTGGTCCTATCGGCCAGCGTTCTGGTCACCAGTATTGTGAACAGGCATGGATACAGGATTTCATTTAGGAAGCAATTTTTGTGTGATTTTACTTGACTCCCATAAAAAAAAAGTTTAAACAAAAAAAATATATTACATTTTCTTTGTTATGCATATACATCCTGTTTTCATTAATTACGGAAACCGTATTACGTTCCATTACTTACTTGTTTCTTGTATGAAGAATTCTCAATACAAAAAGCATGTAGAAACTTTGTCTGTTTCTGTAAGTTTGCAAGTTTGCAAAATATCGAAAACAGCTTGTCCTTTTTTTTTTAACAGTAATAAGTTAATAATTATTGTTGTAAACAAATCATCAAGATGATTTACATGATTTATGATGCTCAAAATGTGTTTGGGTGGAGCCAGGGTGGAGGGGGGGGGAGGCTATTGAACCCATTACCCCCATTTACCTGTGCCTGATTGTAAACTCATAGAAATGGTCACTGGAATAGTAAAGTGAGTGACTATACTAAACTACTATTACCATCTGAACCAAGCCTTATTTTCTCTTTGTGCTTGGATTTCGAAAAAAAAATTACTTTATAACATAAAGCACATAAGATTATTTTTTTAACGTATTCTAAATTAGAATTTACGAGGTTTCTGATCGTTATTGATATGAAATATGGTATATTTTAGTAAAACTTATTCAATAGCTCTGGTGAAAGTGGGTAAGCGCGCTTTTACGTATGTTGGTACTTAACACAAGAAAACTAACCATGTGAATACAACAGAATAGATATAAATTGATTTAAAACCTATTTAGACAGTATTGTAAGATAAATTTAACATTACTTACCGAAATACACCGGAAAAGCTCGCTAAACCGGAGTACACCTCCATGCAATCCCTTTCGCTCGTATTTTTCACTAAAACTGTCAAATTTACACAAATTCAACACCAGATTATTAAATTGTTCAATAAACTATGCCGTCATTTTCAAATCCAACATCATTGTTAATATTTTCTCAGTTAAATATGGAAATTATCGATCGATCAAGATGTGGGAACAAAACAAGCAATTTGCTGCGGTATCAGCTGTCAGTTTAAAAAATTGCTTGAAATTATCGGATACTTGTCTGAAATATCACTTTGGTAACAAGATTCTTTTTAACAGCCATAATAAATTCAAATAAATTGCTTCTGTTGTTCAAAAAACACTTGGAAGTGGCTTGATACTTGTTGCTTTTTTTAAGCGTTGTGTTTCTTGTTCAAATATCAATACTGCCAACTTTTCAGTTGATATTCAAATCATAGAAACCAAGTAAAAATTGATTCTAACGTATCCGAACGCAGAAATGAAAGGATTAACTTATTGCTTCTTTCTCATTTCAGGGCAATCACTCTGAGAACGAGAAGGGATTGCTCAGACCTAAATATTTGATTGGTTAAAAAACTAACTGTCACATGTTTTAGACCAATCAGATTCGTTTCATATTTTTAAGCCAATAGGATTGCATTTAAGATACAGTAAGTTGGTAATGTGTAATGTCATGTATTTATTTATGTTCGTGCCTGTCAGTTGGTTGGGTTGGCAGCAGTTGACAAAATTGCAGTAGGACGGGGAGGTGTAGCGGATTGCGCCCGATTCCGTTTTTAACATTTTTCACATACGACGAGCTTGATCCGTGACTTATTTGTGTAAAATAATTATAAGTCGATAGTGATAAGTGTTTCGAGTGCGCGACGCAACGCGATGGACGCCGCATGAGCTGTGATTTAGTGCCTAACAAGTTGGTCGTCGATGTTGATAATGGCGTCCAGAACCGAATAAAATCAAAATGTTTGTGTGAAAACGTGAAATAATCGGAGGAAGCTGCTGTGATGTGTTTAGTTACTGGTTAGTACATTGTGCATGCATTTTGAATTCAGTATTTCATTCGGAAGTCCATCGATTATCGTGTTTTAAGTTGAAGACAAACTTAGATCCTGAAAGTGTAAGGAAATAGGTCATGCATATGTTTAGGAGTTAGATAGCGGTGTTGCAAAGGCAGTATGTGGGTCGTGCAGCGCGCGTGTTGGTCAATATCTGCGGTATTCCGCTCAGGGCGAGCTATGTTGACACTTTACAGAACCGTGTCGCAAGGCGAGTCGGTATCTGGGTCAGGTAGTTTGGGGTCATATGCGCGCGCAGTGACGTCAGGCCTCCCCTTGCCACCCCCGAGCACATTTCACTTTCTGTGTACACGAAAATATAAAATATATGGAAGCTAGGTCATGCATGAAAAGAGGCTGAATAGGAGCCCTGTGTCAGGTATTTTTAATCTGTGTTTGTTTATGGTCGATATTTTTAGTGCAATGGGCCATTGGCCCCGTTTTTTTAAACCATTTTGTTATGTGCATATTTTAGTTAACTTTATGACAAGGATTAGTTCATATCTCTAGTCTTTCACTGAGTTTTAGGATCCCTTATTTATTGTAACTGTAAGAGTATCATGTTTCTCATTTTACTTTTTTTTTAACTCTTACTGCCAAGGTTTACTAGATTATCTAAAATAAAACATTCAAAAAGAAAATAAGTGAACACACAATAGTTTTAAAAGATAGTGTCTAAAAAAATATTATATTATTTAGTTTACATAGGTACATGAATGAAGAAAAAATTTTTTAATAAAAACTCCAAACTAGATACCTGGACAAACTTTTTCAGGTCATTGAACTTATGAATGTGTGTATAACATTCACATTGTACTGTTCCATACAACAATAAATTAAAAGTAAAAAAAAAAATAGAAGAGAAAAAAAAATAATAATAATATTCTCTGGACAACAAACAAGTGTTAACTGTATCACAGAGTTCAGTGTCTTTACCAATTTTTTATATTATTTACAAAAAAGGTTAAATGCAGAAGAAACTTTTTCTCCTGTCTACTTGTTTTGCCCCTCTGCTGGGCAAAGGCCTCCCTCCACTCCTTCCATCATTCACGATTCAGTGAAGGATGAAACTTATTAGTAAGAAAAATCATTATGTGAAATGTGTATGGTAAAATTGTATTGAACTGCTGTTCTTTGTGTTTATGAGTAGAACTTTGTACTATGTGAATGTATGGTAGGGAAGCTGTGGACGGAGTCTGGTAGATAATGTGGTGATTTAGCATGGCAGGGTGGGGGCACTGTATGGTTGGTTAAAGTCAAAATATTTATTTGAACTTAAGACTTTTTTTTTAATTTTAATGCTTCAGTGCACTCTTTGTGTCTTAGCCAGTTTTATAGAAAAAAACATTGATTTATTACAGGTAAATTTTTATAAAATAAATCAATCCACAGCCCATACATCTATAAAAATAAATAAATTGGATTTCCAAAATGAATATGGATGTTCTAATACCAAAAAAATCATAATTATGAAATTTTTGTCTGTGTGTCTTTATGTTTGTTCTGGCTAATCTCCTCAACAGCTGAACTGATTTTGACAGAACTGGTAGATAGCTGATGTTATAAGGAGTAACTTGGGCTACTTTTATTTTAGAAAAGGAATTAGGGCTCCACACAAAAAAAATAAAAACTTGCTGAAAACCGACATTCACGTGGACGAAGTCGAGGGCATAAGCTAGTTATTAATATATGTATTTGGTTTGGGTCATTTAGATTCTTCTTCTTTATCGTGCGGGCAGTAAGGTCTTACGACCCCACACACTCTAGTGTCAGAGTTTCTAAACCGCCTCAAGGGCATGGTTTGAATGGGACTGTAATAAGTCCAGGTTTCGTCACGATGTTTTCCTTCACCAATGTCAGTGATGTCCAAGATAAACTTTAGAAAGTACATATGAATTGAAAAAGTCACATTGGTACTTGCCCGGATTTGAACCCACAACCTCAAGCATGGGAGGCGGGCGCCTTAAATACCCAAATAGATAAAGTGGTGATGATAGATATTTAGATTAAATACCCATCTTTGTCTATGGTAGTTGTCATTCACACAGAAAAAGTCATGAGTAAAACCTAGTATAAACTAGAATAAAAATAGGTTTGTTTATAGTTTCAGTGTTCATGCATCATAATAAATGATAAGAGATAACAACACTGTTAAAAATGTATGTTATTACCGTCTAGCCTCTGCCCGTGACTTTGTCTGCATAAATGTTGATTATCACAGATATAGACGAAGTCAGGGATGAAAAATGTAGTCTATGGCCTCATTTAGATCCCAAGCTACATCTAAGTGACGTCGCGAGGCGACATCTGACCACTGTAGCCGCGGGCTTGCGGACGGCGAGTAATGGGTAGCTCGCCGTCTGATCAAGGACCAAGCCCGGGTCGACGGCGCTCAAAGAACTGTCAGCACAGGGACGGGGCCAACGCCTGCCGGGGTTGCGGGACGTCTTAACAGGATACCGTGGCCCCGGAACGTAAAAGGCAACAGAAGGAACAGGGTGGTTTTTTAGTCAGTAAAAGTCTGAAAGCCCCTTCCGCCCCACCCAGGGCGGAAGGAGTCATTTGATGATTTTTACCACGTAAAAAAAAAAGCTACATCTTTGTCGAATTTCACTACAACCGGTTCAGTGGTTTTGCAGTAATTTACATTATACTACTAACCATGCCTGCGACTTCCTCCGCGTAAAGTCCGTCGATTATCGCGCATGTGGGCGAAGTCGCGGAATAAAAAGTACCTAGCCTATGGCTTTCTAACTTACCTGTACCAAAATTCATCAAAATCGGTTCAGCAGTTTAGTCATGAGAGCGTAACAGGCAGAGTTACTTTCGGATTTGTGATATTAGTATGGAATGCTTGTTTAAACGCGCTAATCTCTGGAACTAGCAGTCGGATTGGAATAAATCTTTTTGTGTATGATAGCAAGATTCATGAGGAATAGTATATGGCTATATAAGCCAGGCTATACGCTGTATAGGTCAGGTGCGCAGTACTCGTAACCGGCGTGCTTGTATGACGAGATGTATGAACGTAGATGAGGCGAAAGGAGTATGTAAGGATCGTAGCAGGTGGCGTTCTGTAGTTTCTGCCTACCCCCGTGAGAAAAAGGCGTGAGTTTATGTTATGTATGTGTATGTACATAACAGTTCGCGTACGAAACACCACCATGCGCTCCAAAACACAGATAATTGACGTGGCTCAAAAGGCTGCCCAGATAAAATGGGACTGGGCTGGACACGTCTGCCGCGTGTCGAACAATTTATGGGCCCGTAGAGCCCAAGATTGGTGTCCCGAAACGACGAGACGGGGACGCGGCAGACCAAGGAGATGGCGGGACGACCTGGTGGGCTTCTTTGAGAATTGGCAAGACGAAGCGCAAAATCGCGATGAATGGAGGGAGGCCTTTGCCCAGCAGTGGGACAGTACAGGCTAGTTAATATATATATTATATATAACATCACGCTACTGCTCACTGAAGCAGAGCAGTAGCCAAAGGCGTAAATTAACACAGGTGAAAAAAACCATGCATACTAAGTCGTAGAGACAAGATAAACATACGTACAGACAGAGCTATCGCATTAATGTTAGTAGTGTGAATTTACATTATGTTCCATGTAAAAGATAGGAGATAAAAACAGTATTAAAAATCTGTGTTATTACTGATAAAAACATGAAAAGTAGAACATTGTCAACTTTTAACTAAAAATAGGACAGACTAAAAAGCAACTTGTTGACACTATAAAGGTGCTGCTCCACTGCGTGCACGCGCACGCTGCGCACGTTGACTAAAGGCCTTGATGACCTTAACACAAGTACACAACCAAATATAGAAGTTAGGCAAAAGGACCCACACTGATACCGTGTGTAACCTCAGGCTACATTTAGGCGCTTTGCACACAGAGCAACTATTGCAGCAACTGGCAACTAGCTGTTTACATACATTTCAATTGGACTGCGCACACAGAGCAACTCGAGTTTCGAGTTGCGACAATCGTCAACAGTTTTCAGTTGCTGCAGTCGATGACTAAGTTAGTTGCTAGTTGCCGCAACTAGCAACTTTTAAATATTGTACCTGTTTTTAAAGTTTCCGGTTTCCTCAACCGTCAATCTCAACGCTTCGGGCCATTTCTCACCCTCCCTCCCTCTCCGTGTGCCCAGCAAGTCCAGTGTCACTACGGCAACGGCATACGGCAATTCGGCTATGAAAGTTGCTCACAAATTGCCAAAAAGTTGCGGCAACCGGCAACGTTATAGCAACTATCAACTTTTACAGGAAACTTTTAAAGAGTTGCCAGTTGCCTCAACTTAAGTTGCTCCGTGTGCAAAGCGCTTTATACCTACCTTCCCCGCGTGCCACCACGCATGGGTAAGCTATCGGTTTCATACATTTAGTATTAGATAAACTACTATAACTTGGCGTGCTATTTTATTCTGTTCTACTCCTCCATATTACCATTTCAATGTGTGTAGTCATATCCATATGAAAGAGTTTCTATGTAGTTGTAAGTATTCGTCTTGAGTAGCAGGGAGGCAGATGTGTTGGTCAACTAATCATAATTAGCCGACCGCACAAGATAACGCACGTGTCATGTTCATAGAGTATGTCAGTGCAGCGCCATACTAATATTAAAGAGTAATTTTTGACGCCGCTAGTCGAGCAACAAACCGCTGATTTGTTTTTGTTTCGACAGCCGTCTCAGTACGGGCCCTTAGTAGCGTGCGCGTGCGCCGCAGTGTAACAGCACCTTAATGCTCGCACCAGTATGTTTACTACTGTAGTGTGTGTGTATTGTGCAGTTGTTACTGATATTGTTGTATAACATTCTTTGAAACGAATTTTGATGACGGCGATCAATCTTATTTGAGACTAGCTTCATGCCCGCGGCATCGCTCTTATTAAATTCAGAGTAAGGTAACTCACTTACACTTTCCATATATACATTGTACGAAATTCCTGATGGAAAAGCCCAATAATGATTTGCTAGACCTTGGAATCAAACCCAAGACCTCATGCTCAGCAGTCGCGCTTACATTTAAGCTTATTAGTCTATAACACTAGCTATCCTATCTGCCAATGGAAGTCCCATCGAAATCAGTCCTGCCGTTTCGGTGATTAGCCGTTACAAATAGATAGACGTCAATTTTTTTAAACTCTGTTTTGTAGTGCAATTGTTTACACGGTATTTCCACGAAAAACATTTTTCATTCTAAACATATTATTATTTATTTTATGAGAAGCCGTTATTTAGAGATAACAAAGAGATTTTAATTTGTTTATTGGTAAAAGACCAAGTAAGCGCAGACATTATAGTGCACAAGTGTGTGCGCAAACACAGGCGCACTCCCTCTTCCCTCACTCTTATAGTGCGATGGGTCGGTGATCTGACACGCCGCCGTCCGATAGAATGTATGAGAGGCCTTAACCACTGGGCCATCACGCCATTAACGAAGAATTTTTAAAATCGATTTACTTAGTAGTTTTTGAGTTTATCTATTAATTACTTCTTTGTAATATAATCTTACCTCTTACCATCCTACTTGTCGAGTTGTCGTGATGACCCAGTGGGTAAAGCGCCCGCCTCTTATGCATGAGGTTGTGGGTTCGGATCTGGGCAAGTACCAGTGTGACTTTTTCAATTCATATGTACTTTCTAAAGTTTATCTTGGACATCATTGACATCGGTGAAGGAAAACATCGTGAGGAAACCTGGACTTACTGTTCCACTCAAACCATGTCAGAGGCCCTTGAGGCGGTTTAGAAACTCGGACACAAGGGTGTGTGGGGGCGTAAGACCTTACTGCCCACACAACGAAGAAAGACCATCCTACTGTTATTATAAATGCGACAGTTTGTGAGGATGTATGGATGTTTATAACTCAATCACGCCAGAATAGCTGAACAGATCTGGATGAAAGGCACAGAGATAGATTATAGTCTGGAATAGCACATGGGTAGGTACTTTAAATCTCGGAAAAAATATGTTTCCCGCGGGATAGGTACGAAGGTAGGACGAAGTCGCGAGCAGAAGTTAGTTAGTTTAGATTCTTCTTCTTCTTATCGTGTGGGTAGTAAGGCCTTAGACCCTTAGACCTTAGACCCTACACACCCTTGTGTCAGAGTTTCTAAACCACCTCAAGGGCCTCTGACATGGTTTGAGTGGAACAGTAAGTCCAGGTTTCCTCACAATGTTTTCCTTCATCGATGTCAGTGATGGCTAAGATAAACTTTAGAAAGTACATATAAATTGAAAAATTCACATTGGTACTTGCCCGGATTTGAACCCTCATGCATGAGAGGCGTGCGCCTTAACCACTGGGCCATCACGACACAGTTAATTTAGATCACATAGTGACATGTCTGTGAGTATTTTATCCTGTTATTCATTTAAATGCTTGCACTAATTAATACCTATGCGCTTTAATTAGACATTAGTTATTTCCTTAAATGAATTATTATTATTAAAATGTTAGGATTGAGGAAATTATTAAAATTTCTGGGTATTAAGTCAGCACTCGACAGACTGCCCGCCTGCCAGACTGTTGGTCTAGTGGTTTTAAAGCGCGACTGCTGAGCATGAGGTCTTCGGTTCATTTCCCAGGTCGAGCAAAGTGTTATTGTGTTTTTCCATCAGGAATTTCTCAGTAGCAGCCTCGGAGTCAGGATTTAATTTAGTGGAATATCATCCGACATTTGTAGAGAGAAGTATTTGCCACTCAATTTAAACACATTTGACTGTAAAGAGAGTGTTTATAAAATAGAACATTTACTGAATTAGTTGTTTGTGAAATAAATACGAAACATTGGTTGTAAACTAAAATTTGTCAATAGTGTTTTGTTAAACCGAATATTACATCAATCGTGAATACAAATCACAATTTCGTTTATATAATGAGGTGGTTATAGTAGACCAGCGGTTCCCAAACTTATTTTGTCTAGTGCCCACTTTGAGAATAAATTATTTTCTATAAATAAATAAATAAATAAATATCTTGGGACAACTCACACACGGCTATCTGATCCCAAGCTAAGCAGAGCTTGTGTTATGGTAACCAGACAACTGATATACATACTTATATAATTTATATATACATACATATTATAGATACACACCCAGACACAGAACTAACAATCATGCTCATCGCACAAAGTTTGTCCTGGGTGGGAATCGAACCCACGACCTCCGGCTTAGCAGTCAGGGCCGCTAACCACTAGACCAACAGGCCCGTCAATTATTTTCTAGCGCCCCCATTTTTTTACCTACTTAAAAACCACCTAGTAGATGAAATAACAAATCGCTCCCCAAGCCTCTACACAACGCCCCGATTTTTGTTCTGGGTCTCTTAGGGACTACTCGCACTTATTCAGCTCCATTCAGCTTTTGTCCATAGAAAACGCCGATTTCGTTTGAGACGCGTACGCGTACGTTCAGCTGTCAGCGTCTGAACGCATGCGATACAAAATCGTTGTTTTCTATGGACAAAAGCTGAATGGAGCTGAATAAGTGTGAGTAGTCCCTTAGTTGAGGCAACTATCAACACTTTAAAAGTTTCCTGTAAAAGTTGACAGTTGCTATAACGTTTACGGTTGCCGCAACTTTATGGCAATCTGTGAGCAACTTTCATACCCGAGTTGCCGTATGCCATTGCCGTAGCGACACTGGCATTGCCGGGCACACGGAGAGGGAAATCGCCCGACGCGTTGCGATTGACGGTTAAGGAAACCGGCAACTATAAAAACCGATAATACCTAATATTTAACAGTTGCTAGTTGCGGCGATTAGGAACTAACTTAGTCATCGATTGCAGCAACTGAAAACTGTTGACGATCACCGGAACTCGAAACTCGAGTTGCTATGTGTGCGTAGTCCAAATAGCTAGTTGCTGCAATAGTTGCTCTACGTGCAAAGCGCCTTACCGCCACCCTTTAGGCCTGCAGCGCCCCGAAGGGGGCATAATCGCCCACTTTGAGATAGGCTGCAGTAGATGATGAGCGTTGTTTACGTTTCAGTGTCCAGTAGACGGTCTCGCCGCGAGAACAATGGGTCGCGGTCTATTGTTACAGCGTGTGTAACACTACTGTTAAACTTCATATATAAACATGACCTGCCTTGTAACAATACCGGTTTTTTACTTTACTCCAAATATAAACACTATTTTTAGGCAATACTATATAATACACTAGCTTTTGCCCGCGGTTACGTCCGCGTGGAACTTAAATCGACACCAATGGTGCCGATTCCCTTGTTCACAAACTACACAAAAATTTATGAATTGGCATCTCTTACTAACGTACAGTGAAAGAAAAGGACGGTGATATTTTAGAACTAAGTTAGGGATGTCAAATTAGTTTTGCCTTGAACTTTTTCATGTTTTATCTTTAATAATTTTGAATAGTAATTAGACAATGTACCCCGTTGTGTTGCAGGGAGTGCGGGCGCTTGCATAGCGCGGTGATGGCGGTGGCGCGCGCCCCATGAGCCGGCTGCTGTGCTGCCTGTGTGAGCGCCGAGCCGACATGGGCGCCGCGCTCTCGCATCCTCAGGTACCACCAGCCGCCCCCACCAGCCCCCACCGGCCCCCTTGTCTCCATGTCACTGCAGAGCTGCGAGACGCGGGCGCGATTTCTGCGCGGAATGTCTATACTGTAGACCATACACAAACAACTACACCGTGGCCCAGGAACGCAAAGGGCAACAGAAGGAACAGGGTGGTTTTTTAGTCAGTAAAAGTCTGACAGTCCCTTTCGCCCCCACCCAGGGCGGAAGGAGTCATTTGATGATTTTTACCACCCCAAAAAAAATAAAACCCAGAACAACCTGTAGACTCTACAGGTTGGTCTGGGTCTGGTTGTTTGTTCATGTGACTTTTTGATTATGTTGTATGTAAAATAAACCTACTTACGCAAAGCAGACCCAACTCACACAATGAACATTTTGTGAAAAAACCATTTCGACCAGACTCGAGCATCCTCCATCCTTTTGACGGGCCTGTTGGTCTAGTGGTTAGCGGCCCTGACTGCTAAGCCGGAGGTTGTGGGTTCGATTCCCACCCAGGACAAACTTTGTGTGATGAGCATGATTGTTAGTTCTGTGTCTGGGTGTGATTTATCTATAATATGTATGTATTTATAAATTATATAAGTATGTATATCAGTTGTCTGGTTACCATAACATAAGCTCTGCTTAGCTTGGGATCAAATAGCCGTGTGTGAGTTGTCCCAAGATATTTTATTTATTTATCCTATGTGACTTTTCCTAGTCCATGTGTGCTTTCTAAGTTTATGTTTGACATCACTGACATCGGTGAAGGAAAACATCGTGAGGAAACCTGGACTTGTAATTAATATAAGTCTGGAATCGCCAATCCGCCTTGAGCAAGCGTGGTGATCAATGCTCGTGCCTTCTCTGTATGAGAAGAGGCCGTTGTCCTGCAGTGGGACAGTAATAGACTGGTAATATTTATTTACACTGTGACGTAGCGACATCTAGCGCACAGCGTGTGAACTACAACTGACAATGGTGCCGATTCCCTTGTTCACAAACTAGACTAAATTTAGAAAATTGACATCTCTTACTAACGTACAGCGAAAGGAAAGGACGGTGACATTAAAGAACTAAGTTAGCGATGTCAAATTAGTTTTGCCTTGAACATTTCCATATTTTTAATCCATAAGTTTTAAGATATCAACTGTAATTGTATGGATGTGTCAGGTTGACCAAATTTGACAGCTCTTATTTACATTAGTCTCTTTCTTGTTTTATTGGACAGAAAAAGATGGAAATAGTCTAATTTTAGTTAAGCTTGTGAAGTTGTGACCAAAAGAATCGGCACCAATATTTATTTACAATGTGATGTAGCGACATCTAGCGCACAGCGTGTGAACTACAACTGACAACGGTGCCGATTCCCTTGGTCACAAACTAAAAAACTAAAATTACACTATTTCCATCTTTTTCTGTCCAATAAAACAAGAAAGTGACTAATGTAAATAAGAGCTGTCAAATTTAGTTAATCTGACACACCCATACAATTATAGTTGACATCTTAAAACGTATGGATTAAAAATATGGAAATTTCAAGGCAAAACTAATTTGACATCGCTAACTTAGTTCTTTAATGTCACCGTCCTTTCTTTTCGCTGTATGTTAGTAAGAGATGTCAATCCTCTAAATTTAGTCTAGTTTGTGACCAAGGGAATCGGCACCAATGTCTACATGGCGTAATCAAAGTTTACAGCGACAAATGTATATGCAAAATCCCGACAACAACCGTCGGGCAGTAGCCTACCAGACACAACACTCCTCTGGTCGGAGGATCCTGCCTCTTCAACGGAGGATGAGACACTATAGACCCTGTTTCTCATACCACTAAACTTCCATGATTTTTCACCGTCCCCCTATGTTCTGCGCAGGAGGGCGAGGCGTGCGACGGCGCCGGCGTGGCGGCCGCGCCTCCCACCATGGCAGATGTCATACGGTGAGTGTCATTTCGTGGCCTTCCCTGGTGCTTCACCTTAACTTTGAATAAACAAGCTGATGTTCTGTCTCTGTGTCTACCGCAGAGAGAGGAAGAAGAAGGCGGCCGGCTCCGGGCTCGGCACGCTGCGGCGCCGCATCGCGCTCGTGCGGCGCCCGCGCGACAACCGGCCTGACAGAGGTACGTCATCATCGTCTTAACAGGATACCGTGGCCCCGGAACGTAAAGGGCAACAGAAGGAACAGGGTGGTTTTTTAGTCAGTAAAAGTCTGACAGTCCCTTCCGCCCCACCCACGGCGGAAGGCGTCATTTGATGATTTTTACCAAGTCAAAAAAAAAACCATCGCCTGTAGCCCTGTACTATATTTTACCCGCGGCTTCGCTTCTGATTTTTGGGTTTATAAGTTGCCTATGTCATTAGTAGTAAACCTATTATTCAATCTACTCTTAATATTATAAAGAGGAATTTTTGTTTGTTTGTAATGGATAAATTCAAAAACTACTGGACCGATTTTAAAAATTCTTTCACCATTAGAAAGCTACATTATTTGCAAGTAACATAGGCTATATTTTATTTTATTTTTGCGCGTACGAAGTCGCGGGCAAAAGCTAGTTAATAATAAATTAAATTAATTAGTAAAAACATAAGTAATTGATTCGTTGGTTGCTATTCTTATATCTATATTTTGAATTCAAAATCGAAGTTAAATAATTTTAATTAGGTCATTAAAAGGCATTTTGAGGGTCATTTATACAAGAAAAAAAATTAAAAAAATGGGTCTAGTTTGCCCTTTACAAAAGGCAGTTTCGTATGCAGAAAAATGAGCAAGAAACTCCATACATTTACTGTTTTACAATATTAGACAGACGGAATTTGAAGTATTTTCCTGAATTTCTGATACAACGGGGCGTCTGTAAGGACATCAATCTTTCATCCCTTATGACTTGCACCCTAATGAGCTCAACAACCAACAAATTAGTTCACCATCTCTTCTCTATATAAATAGAAAAATAGAAGTGTCTGTTTGTGATATTAAAATAACCGCATTAAACTATATGTATGCATATGAATGTACAAAATTGTAAAAACAATATTCTGTTCAGTATACGTACTTCTACCAAAATATTTTATTTACAATTTTTGTTTGTTCCGTCTAATCTCTGGAACAGCTGGACCGATTTTCACTGGCAGATAGCTGATGTAATAACTTAGGCTACTTTTATTTTAGAAAAAGAATTAGGGTACCACCCAAAATAATAAAACCTTGCAGAAAACCGACATTTACGTGGACGATGTCGCGGGCATAAGCTAGTATAAGATGTAACGTTTCCCCCTCTCCCCCCAGGCTGCGAGCACGCCCGCTTCATCCGCTCAGTGGTGAGCTCGTGGCGTCTCGCGGAAGTGTTCCTCCTCTGTGAGGAGTTGGAGGCCGGCGCCGCCCTCCGGGACCTGGTGACGCAGGCGGAACTGGCCAGGGAGCCCGCGGGCGCCCTGCACGCGGACCTGGCGCAGGCGTATAAGGACAGGTGAGGGTCAGCAGGAGTAGAGGGTATTGTGAAGGAGCCGTAGCAGTGTCAAGCATTGCTGTGTCCCGTTAAAGCCCTGTGGTTAAGGTGTCTGCCTCTGATGCACGAGGATGTGAGTTCACAATCGGGTACGCAGATTCAAACGTGACTGTTTCTTCTTATTTCGTGCTTTCTAAGTAAATCTTGGACATCATGAGGGACAACCTGGACTTGAAACGAATATAAGACTAAAATCGCCAATCTTTGAGCAAACGTGGTGATCAATGCTGGTACCTTTTCTGTATGAGAGGCCGTGTCCTGCAGTAGGACAATAATAGGCTGGAGAGGAATACATACATACATAAACTCACGCAAGGGGACGCCCTAGGAAGACCTACACTGATCTTATTGGTGAGGTTATTCAGAAAGGTCAGGTGCGCGGTACTCGTAACCGTCGTGCTTGTATGATGAGATGTATGAACGTGGACGAGGCGAAAGGAGTATGTAAGGATCGTAGCAGGTGGCGTTCTGTGGTTTCTGCCTACCCCCATGGGAGAGTTTATGCATGTATGTATGTAATGCTACAACCTCTAAATATTATTTAAGGTTCCTTGTCAATTCTACATAACATAACATAACATCACGCCTGTAATCCCCGAAGGGTTAGGCAGAGGTGTACCCATTAGTACACCCACATTTCGCCAGTTATGTTTTTAGTCCCATGTAATAGGGGGCGAGCCTATTGCCATCAACCGGACACAAATCCAGACTCCGAGGCTGCTACTGAGAAATTCCTGATGGAAAAACCCAATAACACTTTGCCCGACCTGGGAATCGAACCCAAGACCTCATGCACAGCAGTCGCGCTTGCGACCACTAGACCAACGAGGCAGTCAATTCTGCCTTGTCAATTCTGTCCGTTAATATGGTGGTTACTTCTCCAGATGGTGGTGTGATGTGGAGCTGGTCGGCAGCGGGTGGTCGCTGGCCGCGCACCGCGCCATCCTCTGCGCTCGCTGCAGCTACTTCCGCGACCTGCTGCAGCGGTACCCGCCGTGAGTGTCTACTGCACATTTTTAGAGGAATGAGGAATTGGTTGGGAAGTTGGATGGATACTTTATTGAAAAGAGGGGATTTGACAAGACGGGTATGGGGTCTAAAAAGAGTGGCCACTTTTTGTGTCAAGTGAATAATGATTAAAGAGAAGAAAAACAATACATTATGCATTATACATTACAATAAAAATCAAAATGTAAATGATTTTTTAATTTTTTTTTTTTGTTTATACGTGAATATCTGAATTTCGCACAAATGTTTTGCTTTTGAAATCATTGAAGATTATTTAGTTTTATTTAAAAAATTCAGAGCTATGCAAAGTATGTTCTTGTACAGGGCCGGATTGACCATGTCGGGGCCCCTAAACCACGCACGTCTAGGGCTCCTGTAATCTTTTCTTACATATAAAAATAATGTTTTACTACCACAACGCTATTTTATAAATACTTAGGCTGTTCAATAAAAAAAACTGAGCTAGTATAAGGAATATGAAACCTACTTATGTGTATTTTTTTATTTCGTTTAGGTTTGTTACATGCTAATCTTCACTTAAAGAAAGATTTTTTTTTCCATGGCTCGGGGCCCCTATTCCATGCTGGGACCCATTGCCTACACTTATATATAATCCGGCCCTGTTCTTGTCCATAAGAGTGGATTTTAAACCTCTTAAGCATAGTCATGTTACCTCATGATGCCCTGTCGTTCCAGCTCGTGCTGCCGCGTGCCGCTGGAGGGCGCGGGCGCGTCGCTGTCGCGCGACGAGCTGGAGGCGTGCGTGCTGGCGCTGTACGCGGGCTCGTCCGTGTGCTCGCTCGGCACGCTCTGCGCCGTGTGCGCCAGTGAGTCAACACGACAATTTAAAGAAAAAAAAAGACTTGTTGCACTCCGGGAGTGCCGGCAGAAGTGAAAACTTGATTATTAACGTTGAGCATGTTTGATATTTTGGAATGGTTAGGGAATAATTTTGTACCAATTGCTTTATCAGTATAAAAGTACTATCATTTATGTGGTAGAATACAATATTCATTTATTGCGCTATCGTACACAAACATGACAATTTATATTACATTAAAAATTTAACACTTTAAAACTATTACAATTATTTTACATTAAAAAGTTATACACGAACATTCGCGCAAGCGCCCTGCGCTGCCTAAACGAAACAGTAGGCCCAGGCATACATTTTCGCCGCGCCGTAGAGAGGGGATAGCTGTCTACTCTCCATCCGTCTTACGCTTTTTCGATCAGGTCACGTGTCCTGACGCGAGTTTAAGATTTTATACCCATTACAGAAAAAGTGCTCAACGCCGCTAAAGAAGTTTTCACTTAAAAAATAACTTTTACTACTTATGGAACATGTTTTAGATCAGAGACAAGACCATCGCTTTACGTGCTTTTCGAGGATCGAGAGTGGCACACCATCAAACTCCAATTTTTGCCCGACCTGGGAACTGCCTCGTCGGTATAGTGGTTGCAAAACGCAACTGCTGAGCACGTGGTATTGGGTTCGATTCCCAGGTCGGGCAAAGTGTTATTGCGGTTTCATCAGGAATTTCTCAGTAGCAACCTCGGAACCTCAGGAGAGCTACACGGCACTAACAATGGTACTTGTTTGTGTACAGAGTGGGACCGCGGCGTGAATGCGGACGGAGACCTGGACATCATCAACGTGGACAACAACAGCAGTAAGTGCACTTCTTCTTTTATACCTGTACTCTAGCCAAAGAGATCATTCATTCATTAAATCATTCACTCATTAATTGACACAAGTATTAATTCACACATTCATTCTCTTAATTACTTGTTCAGTCATTCACTAATTCAATCAATCAAACATTCACTCGCTCACTCATTCTTCTAAAAATGGTTTACTTCTGGTTTATGTGTGTGAGGGCTAAGTAATATCAGCCGCACGGGTCGATCCATCAGGTTACGGTAACGCTTGCCGGGATTCCACACCGGGACTCCTCCGTGCCTCGGTGTGTACGTTAAGCTGTTGGTCCCGGCTGTCATACGTGGATCTGTGACAGTCGTTACGGGTCAACCAGTGTTAGAGATAAACTACTATAACATGACGCTCCCCTCCATATTACCATTTCAATGTGTGTAGTCACATTCGTATGAAAGAGTTTGTATGTAGTTGTGAGTAATCGTCTTCAGTAGCAGGCAGGCATATTTGTTTGTCAACTAATCATATATAGGCGACCGCGCAAGACGACACCTGTTATTTTCATACAGTATGTCAGTGCAGCGCCATATTAGTAATAATGAGTAATCAATGACGCCGCTAGTCGAGCAACAAATCGCTGATTTGTTTTAGTTTCGGGAGCCGTCTCAGTACGCACACATGCGTTGTGAGTCTTTTTAATACTATTACAAACACTTTCAAACGTTTTGTATAGTGGAAGGGCGCGTCATGTTACTATTAGTATGGGTAGTGGAGGTACTGAGCCGTGGATGCGTGTGCGCAGCGTGCCGCGGCGCGTGCGGCTGCGGGCGCGCGCGCGTGGACGCGGCCACGCTGCGGCGCCTGGGCGCGCTGCTGGGCTTCTCGCTGGACGCGCTGCACCACGACATGCGCTACCTCCTCGACTCGGGTGAGCGCCATCTTTACTCATACATACATCTGTTTGTAATGTCAGAATAACAACTGCATATGAATGTTTAACCTGTAGGTACATATAGCAAAAAAAAAATCGTTTGTCTGTCTTCTTTTCGGCTAATATTCGAAACGGCTGGACCAATTTACATTTTTTTTTTTAGCTTTTTTGGAATTAGGATTCCGTGTTTAATAAAAAAATTTAAAAGCAAGCTTTTTAGTGTGATGTTATTAAGTTTGTCGTTTTCTACTCATCAAGCCCTTTCATTTGATACCCATATCAAGGAGATAGAGAAAATCCGCCATCTTGGAGCGGCGGCCATATTGAAATTATTACAATATTGAGTATTGGTCATTGTATTGTCATCAGAACTAAAGGTGTATGCAACATTTCAGCTCAATCGGATACCAACAAATGGTCGAAAAATGGTTTGCAAATTTTCAAAGGACAACTTACAACACTGAAAGCTAAATAAAAGCTTGTATAATCAAATTTCTGTCTCCGTGTGCCAGGTGAGATGTCAGACGCGCGGCTGGTGTTCCGGCTGGAGGGGGGCGGGGGGGCGGCGTACGGGTTCCGCACCGCGCTGGAGCTGCCGTGCCACCGCCTCGTGCTGGCCGCGCGCTCGCGCTTCTTCAGGTGAGTCAGAGACTAGTCAAGTAGGCGATATTATAGTGCACAAGTGTGTGCGCAAACGCAGGTGCACTCCCTCTTCCCTCACTCTCATAGTGCGATGGGACGGTGCGACACGACCGGGGAGAGATCAGGCGCAGGAGCAATTAATATTAATTATTTAATATTGTATATTCTTATATTTAGTAAAGCGCGACTGCTGAACAAGAGGTCTTGGGTTCGATTCCTAGGTCGGGCAAAGTGGTATTGGGTTTTTCCATCAGGAATTTCTCAGTAGCAGCCTCGGAGTCTGGATTTGTGCCCGGTTGATGGCAATAGGCTCGCCCCCTATTACATGGGACTAAAACATAACTGGCGCAATGGATTAGGCAGAAGTGTACTCATTATTATACCCACAATAATGAGTACACTTCTGCCTAATCCTTCGGGGATTACAGGCGTGATGTTATGTTATGTAAATTATTTTTTTAAAAGCCGACAGATTTGAATTAGCTATGTTATTGTTAAAATTCACAGTAAAAATGTTTACCGTAACATGTAGTAAAATAAATAAGATATGACAACGTCATGCCGTTAGACATCACGGCATTCGAGTCGGTTTTACTGCCTAGGCGCGCCAATCAATCAATCAATTATTCTATTCTATTCTATAAATGTTCAACATCAAAACAAATACAGTATAAATGAAATAGCTGAGTGTGTGCCTCCGCCTGCAGGAGCGTGATGTCGCGGCGGTCGCCGGCGCCGGGCGCGGGGGGCGGCGGGGGCGCGGCGGGCGCGTGGTGCGTGGACGAGAAGGTGCTGCCGCGACGCTTTGCGCGCGCGCTGCTGCACGCCGCGTACACCGACATGGTGAGGGACTTGTACTACTAAAGCATGGCAGTTGAGAGCTTGTCATGCTCACTCAAATGTCTCGCTGATGGTGGCGCGTGTGTTGGACCACTTGGCTCCCTCCATGATGGTTGAGCTAGGTGGTGCTGATCCATGTGTCATGCTCGTGAACGGGTGCTGTCAGTTGGGATTGGTCATCTCTTAACTGCTATGGCTTTAATTTCTTTATAAATTTTTTACTACTACTTTATATTCCTCTTCATGGTGATCACATATATAATCGACAAGAATAATGTTACAAGGATTTTGTAAAAACCTAATTTAAAAGAGTGACCGTGGAGTTTCTTGCTCGTTCCTCTCCATAGAGGCCTACCTCCGTTTTGGAACGAGCAACTAGCTTCAACTTTCGGACTAACTGACCGACTCTTTGACTATTCAAAAGTGCCTGTAAATGGTCTAATTGAAATAAATGTTTTGACTTTGACTTTAAAGGCTATTTTTTCAATAGTCAGAACATTAATCCAAAGAATAATTATGACAATTTGACATATTTTCTAAATAAAAACTGTGAAACTGCCAAAATTATCCTTCCGTTATCTGACAATTGAAAAATTAGCCCTCACTCCAATAAAGAGCAGCCTCTTCTCATACAGAGAAGGCAACGAAATGTAAAATGAAAATAATATAATCAAGTTATTTAATTAAAATATTGAAATTATGAATAAAAAATAAATGATATTTTTTTTTAATATTAAATTATTAATTACTTGATTAACACTTTCACTGCCCAGCACCCGGCTCCCGAGTCGAACGATAATTCGTCTCGGCTCAGTCGTGCATATAGATAGCTAATGGTGCCGATTCCCTTGTACACAAACTAGACTAAATTTAGAGAATTGACATCTCTTACTAACATACAGCGAAAGGAAAGGACGGTGACATTAAAGAACTAAGTTAGCGATGTCAAATTAGTTTTGCCTTCAACTTGTCCGTATTTTTAATCCACACGTTTTTAGATGTCAACTATAATTGTATGGATGTGTCAGATTGACTAAATTTGACAGCTCTTATTTACATTAGTCTCTTTCTTGTTTTATTGGACAGAAAAAGATGGAAATAGTCTAATATTAGTATAGTTTGTGACCAAGGGAATCGGCACCACTGTTGACATGTCATGACATGTCAACAATAGCTATCTCGGACTCGGGAGCCGAGTTGTGGGCACACGAACGAATTATCGTTCGACTCGGAAGCCGGGTGCTGGGCAGTGAAAGTGTTAAACATGAATGACACACACAAATTACATGAATTAACAAAAATGCTAACATGACATCGCCGGCACCCCGCAGGTGGACCTGAGCCTGATCGGGCGCAACTCCACGTCACCCTCGTCCACCAACAGCGCCGGCAGCGCCACCAACGTGAGTACACATACTGCAGCGACATCTAGCGCACAGCCTCGTTGACTCGTTGGTCTAGTGGTCGCAAGCGCGACTGCTGTGCATGAGATCTTGGGTTCGATTCCCAGGTCGGGCAAAGTGTTATTAGGTTTTCCCATCAGGAATTTCTCAGTAGCAGCCTCGGAGTCTGGATTTGTGCCCAGTTGACGGCAATAGCCTCGCCCCCTATTACATGGAACTAAAAACATAACTGGCGAAATGTGGGTGTACTAATTGGTGCACCTCTGCCTAACCCTTCGGGGATTACAGGCGTGATGTTATGTTATGTTATCTAGCGCACACCATGTGAACTACTACTGAAAATTCCTACATCGCGTAATCAACATTCGGCGCTACATTAGCATACATACAAAATTCCGACGACAATCTTCGGGCAGTAGCGTGGACCCGTCTGGTCGGAGGATCCTACCTCTTCAAGAGATGGATGAGAGAATTTTACATCCCGTTTAAATTATGCCATACCTAGCCCAGCGAATTAGCAAGTTGAAGTGGCAGTGGGCAGGCCACATAGCATGGAGAACTGATGGCTGATGGGGCCGTAAAGATCTCGAATGGAGACCACGCACCGGCAAGCGCAGCGTAGGACGCCCACCCACAAGGTGGACAGACGATCTGACAAAGACCGCGGGATCGCGCTGGATGCAAGCCGCTTCCATCTGGTCCTATTGAAAGTCTGTAGGGGAGGCCTATGTTCAGCAGTGGACGTCCTACGGCTGATATGATGATGATAATGATACATAAGTGTAACATTTACAGGTTTTGAAAGTGGGGGGCACGCCCCCCCCGTGGGTCGCAGAGACCCGCAAAGGAGTAACAGTACCGTTTAAATCTGTCCAGCTATTTTCAAATTTTTGTATATAGAGATTAATGAATGATTGTGGTGTGACCCGCAGGCGTGGGCGGGCGTGACCCGCAGCGGCACGCGGCCCGTCACCGCCGCCATGCTGGACGACGCCTTCCAGCTCTACGAGATAGCCAGGTGAGCACAGCTTCTGTCTTTGGAAATTAATATATGTACTTTTTTTATATGAAATCGCTGTCCACTGTCGCGTGTGTGCGCGCGCATACTATACACACCGCTGTTTATTATTTTACTCCAAATTTTATTATTAGAAATTCATTAAGATGTTTCATATCTCATGGGTATCCCTTGACTGGCATTTTTTTTTCTGTAAATCTGATTTTTTCTTCATGAGCTAACTGTGTGGTGTCGTGCCGCAGGTTCCTGGAGATGCCGATCGTGGTGCAGGGCTGCGAGGACGCCATCGTGGAGGCGCTCACGCCCGACAGCCTGCCGCACGTGCTGCGCTGGGCGGCGCAGGCGCACGCCAGCCAGTGGGTGCAGAGGTAACGCTTCACTTGCTATGTTGTCTGACTGCTACCTAATTCTTTTACACTGCTACGTCGCGGTACTGCTACCGTAGCGTAGTTCTCTGAAATGCGCCGTAGTAGTTCACGAGTTCTGTCTTTGATCTCTGACCTACGCCGTAGCAGAATGAGCTACGCCGTAGTACTCTGCGAGTTTCGTCGTTGCACTCTAACCTACGCCGTAGCAGAATGAGCTACGCCGTAGTACTCTGCGAGTTTCGTCGTTGCACTCTAACCTACGCCGTAGCAGTTTGAGCTACGCCGTAGTACTCTGCGAGTTTCGTCGTTGCACTGACCTACGCCGTAGCAGTTTGAGCTACGCCGTAGTACTCTGCGAGTTTCGTCGTTGCACTCTCACCTACGCCGTAGCAGAATGAGCTACGCCGTAGTACACTGCGAGTCTCGTTGTACTCTGACCTACGCCGTAGCAGTCTGAGCTACGTCGTAGTACACTGCGAGTTTCATTGTTGCACTCTGACCTACGCCGTAGCAGTCTGAGCTACGTCGTAGTACACTGCGAGTTTCATCGTTGCACTCTGACCTACGCCGTAGCAGTCTGAGCTACGTCGTAGCACACTGCGAGTTTCATCGTTGCACTCTGACCTACGCCGTAGCAGTCTGAGCTACGTCGTAGTACACTGCGAGTTTCATCGTTGCACTCTGACCTACGCCGTAGCAGTCTGAGCTACGTCGTAGTACACTGCGAGTTTCATCGTTGCACTCTGACCTACGCCGTAGCAGTCTGAGCTACGTCGTAGCACACTGCGAGTTTCATCGTTGCACTCTGACCTACGCCGTAGCAGTCTGAGCTACGTCGTAGTACACTGCGAGTTTCATCGTTGCACTCTGACCTACGCTGTAGCAGAGTGTCTGTACACTGCTAGTGGCGACATTGTGTATTTTCTACATGTCACACGTGTCACAAGTGTCCATTTCAGTTGTAGTTTACTATAACTTTAAAGCTAACTTGTAGATGGGAAAAAAATTGCCAAACTAAAATTTAAACGTTACCAACAATCCGAACCGAATAGTGCCGAACCGAATGTGCCAACCAATCTCTAAATGATTTCCCTATGTCCCGCAGACAAGCGATGCGCTACCTGCGCGACGAGTTCCCGCTGATCATGTCGTCGGGCAGCTGCGCGCGCGTGCCTGCGCCGGCGCTGGCGGAGGCGCTGGCGTCGCCCTTCCTGCAGGCCTCCGAGCCGCAGGCGCTGCGCGCGCTGCTGCGCTGGGCCGCGGCCGCGCGCGCCGACCTGCCCGTGCGCGGTGCGTCACGGACACACGATATGATATAACATCACACTACACACAAACACGTAACTTGTCGCGGGTGAAACAATCTACACGGAGAAAGTGATTTATTTATTTAAACTTTATGCATCAAAAAAGTACTTAGGCATTCTCTAACAGTCAACCAAAGGTGGAGAAGAGATAACAAAGCAGGTGCAAAAAATTGTACATGAGGACATAATCAGATAAGAAATTTTATAATCATTGAAAACAAATATCTAAACTAACTAACTAATATCTATCTAGTGATCTCTAACTGTAACTTTTTTTTGAGACACTTTCATAGTTTTTCTGCCACTCTGTTTCCGGGACTTCATTCGCGTGATTTTTCCAACGAATCTCTACTTGTTTAATAGTAAAATATAGCCTACAGCACTCAGTGATAACGTAGCTTCCGATTTGTGAAAGAATTTTCAAAATCGGTTCAGTAGATCCAAAGATACCCTCTACATCCTCACAAACTTTATATTAGTATAGATAATGAAACTTGACCTTGACGTGACTGCCTCGTTGGTCTAGTGGTCGCAAGCGCGACTGCTGTGCATGAGGTCTTGGGTTCGATTCCCAGGTCGAGCAAAGTGTTATTGGGTTTTTCCATCAGGAATTTCTCAGTAGCAGCCTCGGAGTATGGATTTGTGCCCGGTTGATGGCAATAGGCTCGCCCCCTATTACATGGGACTAAAAAAAAAAAAACATAACTGGCGAAATGTGGGTGTACTAATGGGTACACCTCTGCCTAACCCTTCGGGGATTACAGGCGTGATGTTATGTTATGTTATAATCAAACTTGTGCAGAACCCAACGTGTGACTGATGGGTTTTGGGTAATAATAAGAGTAATCTATAGATGTAATAAGATTTATTGTAAGACACACATAAATACGTACAGAGCTCACAAGATGGCGAAGACAGAGACCGGCAAAATAAGAAAATAAAAATTATGACGTTTCTTTTTATACTGACATTGACAGATAACAACTAAATATTGACGTTTGTTTATTACTAATAGTAACAACAGCTTGTCATGTGATTCCAGAGTCCAACATCGTGTGGTCGCGTGCGCAGTCGGTGGGGCGGCGCGGCGTGCGGCGACGCGACGCGGGCGACGCCGCCTTACGTGACGCGCTGGCGCCGCTCGCGCCCCTGCTGCGGCTCGAGCACCTGCCGCCCGATCACGACCTGTTGACGCAGGTACGATGCCCAGCGCTGGGCCTAGCTTTATAACACAGTTATTGCCAGAAAACAGTTGTAACTTTTTGCCCACTGTTGAGAACTTTTGCCCAACGTTGAGAATTTTTGCCCACTTTCAGTTATAAGTTGTTTCAGATAATATTGATTGTCATCTACTGCTGGCCTTAAGCAGATTTTACTTAGTGACGTATGTTTGTCACGAGCATGTAATGTACCAGGTGGTGCGGCGCGGCATCGTGCCGGGGCCGGGCGGCGAGGGCGCAGGCGCAGCGGACGCGTGGCTGGGGCGCGGCTCCTACCGCCCGCCGCGCTGCTTCCTGCCCTACCTCGACGAGATCAAGGTATGACCACTCTTCTCACACGAAACTACCTTTTGGAAAAGGCAACTAAAGTCCCCGTCACGAGAAGCTATAAATTTTGTAAACACACATTCAGGAGATTGCAACCCTTAGGCGCTTTGCACACAGAGCAACTATTGCAGCAACTGGCAACTAACTGGTTACATATATTTCAATTGGACTGCGCACACAGAGCAACTCGAGTTACGAGTTGCGGCGATCGATGACTAAGTTAGTTGCTAATTGCCGCTAGGAACTGTTAAATATTATACCAGTTTTTAAAGATCCTCCCTAAGTTACCTCAACCGTCAATCTTAACGCGTCGGGCGATTTCCCACCCTCCCTACCTCCCGTGTGCCCGGCAATGGCAGTGTCGCTACGGCAACGGCATACGGCAACTCGGCTGTGAAAGTTGCTCACAGATTGCCATAAAGTTGCGGCAACCGTAAACGTTATAGCAACTATCAACTTTTACAGGAAACTTTTAAAGAGTTGATAGTTGCTTCAACTTAAGGCAAAGCGTCTTAGATCGAATACTGAGTCAGCGTGAACTTACTTCAAAATACGGTACAAATGTTGTCAAAACGAATGTTCGCAGGCGCTGCTAGAGGACCAGGCGGTGCCGGAGGCGGAGCTAGCGCGCGCGCGCCGCGAGAGGTACCTGCACAGGATACCTGACACGCTGTACATGGTGAGTACTGCTTCAATACTCAAACGTTTGCGGCAGAAGTTAACTGGAAAGAATCGTCACGTAAGGAAAGTATTAAGCCATCTTCTTCAAACGATCTTCTATTTTTCTTCTTCTATAATTTAAGGATGTGTGCACGCAAGTATTGTGCGGTTAGTTTTATAAATTCAATTTTAAACACGCGTAAATTGTTTTTAAACTTATTTTTTGTTTTAATTGAAACGTGATTTCGTTCCTGACAGAGTTCCCTCGGCTGCCTAATATTTTTTTGTAGCGAGTTCTTGAAATAATTGATAAAAATAGCAGCAGAATGTTGGGATTTACTGTTATCTGATCAAAATTGGGTGTTCGGGGAGTACAGTCACGAACACAAGCAAGTATACACTTAGCAACATTATGAAGCTATTTTCTTCGAATATGTTGATTGAAATGTTTCGTTTTTAGGAATTTAGTATTTTGAATTCAATACTAGTATAAATAGGTTTTATATCAAAGTTACAACCATTATTTCACAAGAAAAACGTTTTTGAATTTTGCTAAATGTGTACTTGTTTTTGCTTGTGACTGTACATAGAGAGATTTTTACAAAACTGTAACTTGTGAAGGGCGGAGCACTTCGACACAAGCGAATTAATTTCTTAAAAGGAGGTTCTTCATTATAACTAGTGTAAGTTATTCATGAGCGTGACGTCACATGAGTGTGAGGCCACGTGAGCTTGTATTATCATGGTGGTGCTATCGTGCCCGTGCGCAGGTGTCAGCTGCGCGCGCGCCGGCCCCCCGCCCCCCGCCCGCGTGCGGCGCGTGCGTGTCGCCGCGCGTGCTGGCGCAGCTGCGCGCGCGCGCCCGCCTGCTGCGCGCCGCGCCGCCTGCGCGACGCGCGAGGGCGCTGCACGACAACGACACACTCACCGTCTACAAGCAGGTAGGTGGCCTAACGAAACCATTCCACTGTCGATTATTGCAATTTAGACCTTATGATATTGCCGTAAAAGACATACAAGGTTTTGAATTGCAAAGAATATAGTAGTAACTAAAACATCAATCCAACATAACGTATCAACCCATTTTAAACGAATTTAAACTTTTCATCAAGTAATACACAAAATGGCGGTCTATGACATGTTCTGACAAGTATTTTCATCATACATTTAAAAAAGCATCTTCATATACAAGGTCATTGAAAATATACCCGAAACCTGAAAAGGGGTCATTGTACTCATCATTATGAACAACTTTTACTATGGGACCAACGCTGAAATCATGAAAAAAACAGCTGATCCATACATTACGATCTTGTTTGTTGACCTGAATAACTTGTACTGTTATCAGTACGAGTACTGTATTTTTTATTTTTTTTTATATACATACCACAATTATATAACAAATAAGTCCACTGAAAGTGCTAGTATTGTATAATTTAATATCATTTATTTCCATTTTGTAAATGTGAGTACCATGGAGCGTTTTTTTTTTTACTTACTGAGTACTACGTGTTTTGACTTAATGATCATGGCAGTTGGGAGCTTGTCATGCTCACTCAAATGTCTCGCTGATGGTGGCGCGTGTGTTGGATCACTTGGCTCCCTTCATGATGGTTGAGCTAGATGGTGCTGATCCATGCGTCATGCTCGTGAACGAGTGCTGTCAGTTGGGATTGGTCATCTCTTAACTGCTATGGTTTACATCTTTATTTTTAGTATTTTTTACAACTGTTTTATATTTATCTTCATTGTTTTCACATATAGACTCAACAAGAATATTGTAACCACCATTTTGTAAAAACCTAATTTAAAAAGAGTGCCGTGGAGTTTCTTGCTCGTTCTTCTCCATAGAGGCCTACCTCCGTTTTGGAACGAGCAACTAGCTTCATTTTTCGGACTAACTGACCGACTCCTTGACAATTCAAAAGGGCCTGTAAATGGTCTAATTGAAATAAATGTTTTGACTTTGACTTGACTTTGAGCGTTTTTATAAGGAACAGCTGTTTTTTTTCATAATTTCGATGTTTGTATAAGTAGCGAGCACATAAAAGGTCATAGCTCATTACAATACACATATTTACATATTTTATTAATTATGGACTGCCTCGTTAGTCTAGTGGTCGCAAAGCGCGACTGCTGAGCATGAGGTCTTGGGTTCGATTCCCAGGTCGGGCAAAGTGTTATTGGGTTTTTCCATCAGGAATTTCTCAGTAACAACTCGGAGTCTGGATTTGTGCCCGGTTGATTGCAATAGGCTCGCCCCCTATTACATGGGACGTAAACATAACTGGCGAAATGTGGGTGTACTAATGGGTACACCTCTGCCTAACCCTTCGGGGATTACAGGCGTGATGTTATATTAATTATTTCCAGATCGCATTGCGGGCAGTCCGCGAAATGTCGCTACCAGATGCATGCGCAGAATTACTCATCGCCGAGATGGACAGCGACAGGTGAAATATTACACTATATTACATAGTCATATTGGTATTTGCTCAATATCAAACCCGCACCCTAATGCATGAGAGCATACATCTACTGTCATACGTGGATCTTTGACAGTCGTTACAGGTCATCAGTAGCCCAAAGATCTAACGACCAGTCTTACCAATAGGTATCGTATTACCCAGTTACTGGGTTGTGGAGCTCAGATAGGCAGTCGCTCCATGTAAAATACTGGTATTCAGCTGCATCCGGTTAGACTGGAAGCCGACCCCAACATAGTTGGGAGAAGGCAGGCAGATGATGATGACTCTAATGCATGAGAGGCGGACGCCTTGACCATTGGATCATGATAATGTGTTAATGTTTTCAAAATGCTCGTGTGTCAGGGAGCGCGACGCGGAGCAGTGGGAGTGCGCGGACCGGGAGGGCGCGCGCGCCTGGCCCGGGGACGAGCCGCCGCACGACTGCTGCCGGTACGACACTCTATACAGCTATAAATCGACCATACTCAAAGATTAAAATTGTGCCTCTGAAGGGGGAGGGGGGGGGTGTTTCCAGACTGACTTATTTCTCGAAGATAAGCATATCGCTTCAGACTGCGGTGTACCACGATGTGTATATGAATAGAGTAGATTTTATTTGCATAGTTTGAGGCACAACCGGGAACTAGGATTGGTGGTTGATCACTTTTCAACTTAAGGATTTAAGGGGGGGGGGGGGGTTGCGGGGTCAATTTGCCGCGATTGTACAAGAAGTTTTAAAAAAATGAGATCCTTGTACAGTCAGCAACGAAAGTTTCCAGTCTGAGTAAAATTGCTTATTTTTACTGCCATAGGTCCCAAAACGGAAAAGGGATAAAAACAAAACAAAACAAGTATCCTATGTCCGTCTCCTAGTCCTAAGCTACGGCTAACGGCTGAACCAATTTGGCTGAAATTTGGTGGGGAGGCCCACCAAATTTCAGCCAAATTGGTTTAGCCGTTGTTGAGTTATAAATAGTGTAACTAACACGAGTTTATTTTATATATATGGATGTATGTGTTACCTTGCAGCACGCTGAGCGGCAGCGGCTCGCTGCGCTGCGCGGCGGGGGGCAGCCTGCGCGCGCAGCCCGCGCAGCACAACGCGCTGGGTGAGGCGAATTCACATTTCATTTTACCCCTGACCGATTTCATCAATGAACTGTAAAATTACTGTACATTGTTTAGCATAACATAACGTCACGCCTGTATTCCCCGAAGGGTTAGGCAGAGGTGTACCCCACATTTCGCCAGTTATGTTTTTAGTCCCATGTAATAGCGAGCCTATTGTCATCAACCGGGCACTAATCCAGACTCCGAGGCTGCTACTGAGAAATTCTTGATGGAAAAACCAATAACACTTTGCCCGACTTGGGAATCGAACTCAAGACCTCATGCACAGCAGTTGCGCTTGCAACCACTAGGCCAACGAGGCAATGGGTACACCTCTGCCTAACCCTTCGGGGATTACAGGCGTGATGTTTATGTTGTGTACTTCAGAATAGCTGTTTGTGCTTTGTCCTCTGAGTTTGTTTGTGTACTTCTTCTAACAGTAATAAGAAAGAAGACACACCTCATACAGATAAAAAAATGTTTTGAACATGTTTACAAAATTAATATTATTTACTAAAATATTCTTGTTTGTGTGTCAGACAACACTCGCGCGGGCACGTGTCGACGAGACGCCGGCGCACGCGCAGCAGACGCCGCGCAACACAGGTAATGCGTTGCTGCTTTCATTTACTAATATGGCTTATAATAGTTCCCCTCGACAACACCCGTCGGGCAATAGCCCACCAGACACGGCACCCGTCTGGTCGGAGGATCCTGTCTTTACAACGGAGGACGAGAGACTTTACACAATGGTGCCGATTCCCTTGGTCACAAACTAAACTAAAATTAGACTATTTCCATCTTTTTCTGTCCAATAAAATAAGAAAGAGACTAATGTAAATAAGAGCTGTCAAATTTAGTCAATCTGACACATCCATACAGTTATAGTTGACATCTTAAAACGTGTGGATTAAAAGTACGGAAAAGTTCAAGGCAAAACTAATTTGACATCGCTAACTTAGTTCTTTAAT
Source organism: Hoplodrina ambigua (assembly GCA_949774945.1). Lineage (NCBI taxonomy): Eukaryota > Metazoa > Arthropoda > Insecta > Lepidoptera > Noctuidae > Hoplodrina > Hoplodrina ambigua. The sequence goes on from OX458994.1 coordinate 5,600,850, forward strand.
GTCACCGTCCTTTCCTTTCGCTGTATGTTAGTAAGAGATGTCAACTCTCTAAATTTAGTCTAGTATGTGAACAAGAGAATCGGCGCCAATGTTTCTCATACCTTTAAAACTTCTCATTCTTTGACTTAATTTAACATATAAATATCTAGTTAGCTAATTTATGCTACATTGTTGTCCCACAGACAATCCCTGTCGTCGTGCGGCGGGAGCGCGGGCGGGGGCGCGGGGGGCGCGGGCGGGGGCGCGGGGGGCGCGGCGCGCCTGTCGGCGGCGGTGCCGGACGTGGCCATGGCGCCCAACGCCAACACGCACCTGCTCACCGCGCGCGACTACTTCCGGCACGCGCCACACAGAGGTAACTACCCTCCAGGCTAGCCGGGTGCAGCTGAACAGCATGTTTCGTGCAGCGACTACCTGTCTGACCTCCCCAACCTAGTAGGAGGATAGATAGTTCTGCTCAAATCATTGTGGTTCTTTCTTAAAAAGATCAGCTCTAATCATTAACCTACCACGGAAGCGTATGTTTAGTGGAAAAGTCAGCAAAGTCCGCCTTAAAACATTTATCATGGATGTATCATGTTCAAATTATAATTTATATTTATAATAAATATATGTTCTTATTTTAAATTGCAGTAAAAATAAAAGGGCTTTGAAGAGTGTATGACAAACATCATCTAATTTAAAAAAAAATGACACATAAAAGTGTTATTTACAGAATGAATATAATTTACACGATAATAAACGTCAAAGCTGCATAACGATTGCCAAAGATTTACAACTTATCAAACCTACTGTACCTCCCTCACCTAACTGACCCACATGACCTAACTGACCTTCCTGACCCACATGACCTACCTGACCCACATGACCTACCTGACCTTCCTGACCCACATGACGTACCTGACCCACATGACCTAACTGACCTACCTGACCCACATGACCTAACTGACCTTTCTAACCCACATGACCTAACTGACCTACCTGACCCACATGACCTACCTGACCTTCCTGACCCACATGACCTACCTGACCCACATGACCTACCTGACCTTCCTGACCCACATGACCTACCTGACCCACATGACCTAACTGACCTACCTGACCCACATGACCTAACTGACCTACCTGACCCACATGACCTTCCTGACCCACATGACCTAACTGACCCACATGACCTAACTGACCTACCTGATCCACATGACCTACCTGACCCACATGACCTAACTAACCTACCTGACCCACATGACGTACCTGACCCACATGACCTAACTGACCTACGTGACCTTCCTGACCCGCATGACGTACCTGACCCACATGACCTACCTGACCCACGTGACCTAACTGACCTACCTGACCCACATGACCTACCTGACCCACATGACCTACATGACCTACTTGACCCACATGACCTACTTGACCCACATGACCTACTTGACCCACATGACCTACCTGACCTAACTGACCTACCTGACCCACATGACCTGCCTGACCTTCCTAAACTACTTGACCTACCCACCCATTCTGACTTGTAAACGTGATCTTTCGTTGTATGTTCCAGAGTACAGCGGCGGCGGAGTGCTGCAGCTGGACCTGGGAGATGGCGCCACGCACACACCGCGACCCGGTGAGCTCGTTGTTATCGTTATATCGCTAAGCTTTCGCTCGCGACTTCCTCCATGTCAAAGTCACGGAAACTGAATTTTTTTCCAGGATAAACAGCAGCCCATGTGTTATCCCAGACTATAATCTACTAGCTTCAGCCCACAACTTCGTCCGCGCAAAAATAAAATAATATATAGCCTATGTTACTCGCAGATAATGTAGCTTTCTAATGGTGAAAGAATTTTTAAAATCCAGTCCAGTAGTTTTTGAGTTTATCCGTTACAAACAAACGAAAATTCAAATTTTTCCTCTTTATAATATTAGTGTACATATGTCCGCCAAATTTAATCTAGATCAACCCCGTAGTTTTTGCGTTAAAGAGTAACAAACATCCATACATCCTCGTAAACTTTCACATTTATAATATTAATCTATATATATAAAAATAGCTGTTCGTTATGCTGCTTTTGGTCTTGAAATGTTCGTGGAGGTCTAGGGAAGGCTTAAACGGTAATAAAATATGGGGTAGGGTAGGGTAGGGAAGTCTGGAATAGAACAGAGACTCTTTATCTCAATATTATGTTGCAGGGGGATAGTTTAGAGCTTTGGCTTAATTTGGAAATCTACGTAGACGAAGACGCGGACAAAAACTAGTTAGCAGGATAAAAAAAAAAACATACGCGTCGAATTGAGAACCTCCTCCTTTTTGAAGTCGTTTGAAAATGATTTTTATTGCTTTTCACATTAATTTTCACATTGTTTTTCTCTCCTCTGTGGATTTATTGTAATAATGTTGAGTCTAGATCTGAGTTGAGTGTGGTGTCGTTGCAGGGTCGCGCGCGCAGCGGGCCGGGCGCCAGCAGCGCGACCACACGCCAGTGAGTTGCTTGTATAACGTACGGGACCTGCCAGATGGGGGGGGGGGGGGGGGGGCAGTTCTAAATACAGGCCCGCCTCGGTCTCGTGGTCGCGCCTTGGGTCCTGGGTTCGATTCCCAGGTTGGGCAAAAACTGATAGTGGGTTCTTCCATAAGGAATTTCTCAGTAGGTTTTATTAAGAGACTTAATTATGAAATACAAGTATAAACAAGAAAAATCGTTACAATATGAAAGAGCCGATTTTTTTTTCATATTTTATCAAAAATTTATCATAATTATAAGTTCTTGGTCTACTTATGTCTAAAAGTCTCTTTAAAATATGCAAAATTTCTCAAAATTATTTGCGTACAGAAAAGAAAATTTGTGATGTCGAATGATGACATCTGCCTACCACGCGTAACGTAAAGCTAATAGCGTGAATATACGGGTGTTGCAGGCGATGTCGTGCCTGCGCAGCCGCGCCGACGAGGACGAGCTGCGCGCCGCCATCGAGCTCTCCGTCATCAGAGGTGAGCCTGCGCATGCGCACTACATGCTCATAGAGAATGTATGGAAGAATAATTATCACGGTGACGGTACCATGACTAGTATGCCACGACTGATAGGTATGGATCAACCTTTAGTTAGCAAAAAAATGACGTCACTGTTTGCTATTGTCATACAAAATCTATCAGGTTTTGACAGCTCATATAAAAATATGTCAATTGATTTATTGTGTCGACTACCCTACTCTAAACAAAAAACAAACAAATTATAGCATTATGAGCTCTATGGCTGAGTCAAATAGGTCCAATTCAGCTTTATATTAGACGACTAATATCTTACGTTGGTTGTCAGCTGGAGTATGTAAACGTTATGTAATATATAAAATTCTCGTGTCGCAGTGTTTGTTACTAAGCTCCTTCGAAACGGCTGGACCGATTTTTATGAAATTCTGTGTGCATATTGGGTAGGTTTGAGAATCGACTAATATCTACTTTTCAAACCAAAAAACTCTGACACTAGGGTGTGTGGGGTCGTAAGAGCTTTCTTAACTCTTAAATAATTTACTTGACTGCCTCGTTGGTCTAGTGGTCGCAAGCGCGACTGCTGTGCATGAGGTCTTGGGTTCGATTTCCAGGTCGGGCAAAGTGTTATTGGGTTTTTCTATCAGGAATTTCTCAGTAGCAGCCTCGGAGTCTAGATTTGTGCCCGGTTGATGGCAATAGGCTCGCCCCCTATTACATGGGACTAGAAACAACTGGCGAAATGTGGGTGTACTAATGGGTACACCTCTGCCTAACCCTTCGGGGATTACAGGCGTGATGTTATGTTATGATAAAAAAAAAACAATGGAGGTACGAAGTCCGCTTTGCAGTTAGTTTCATATAAACATTTGTGTGTGCAGCATACTCGTCGTCCCGGGCGGGCGCGGCGCCGCTGCTGCTGGGCGCGTCGCCCCCGCGCGCCGCGCCCTCCGCCCCGCTCGCGCCCCCCGCGCCCCCCGCGCCCCCCGCGCCCGCGCAGGCGCGCTCCTCAGCGACGCTGCCGCACGCGCGTGCGCATGCGCACAGCAGCCACGCGCCGCACTCGCAGCACGCGCCTACGCATCAGCCTAATAGTCAGTACTCGTTATATCGAATTTTAATGCGGCTTACATCAATAGATAGAGTGATTCAAGAGGAACGTTTATGTCTTGTATTAATATAATGATTGGAACACCCCCCCTCCCCCCACAGACAGCCGCGGGCGCGCGAGCGCGTCCCCGCAGCGCCTCACGGAGCTGCACACGCCCACTCCGCAGCATTTAGCACGTGAGTACTACTGTTATTTATATATTTCTTTACTGGGTTTTGCTCGAGACTTCATCCGTGTCAAAATTGCTATATTACCTAGATATTTTCCAGGATAAAAAGTAGCCAATATGCTATTCCAGACTATAATCTATCTGTGTGCCAAATTTCATTCAGATCCGTTCAGCCGTTCTGACGTGATCGAGTAACATACATCCGTTGTTTCAAACTTTCGCATTTTTAATAATGTTTTTTTTTTTTAAATATTGTAATAACATATCCGTTTTATAACTGTGGGTCTAAATAATAGCTTGTGTGTGTCAGTGAGCCGGCTGGGCAGCGCGGAGCGGGGCGCGGGCCCCTCGCGCTCGCCCAGCCCGGGCGGCCCCGCGGGCCCCGCGTCCCCGCGCGACCTGCTGTACCGCCACCAGCAGCAGCACCCGCACTACAGGTACCAGCCACCGTGCTGCACCAGATACATTCATATTTTAAAACTTCATATTACTATAACGGAATCAAGTCACGTCTAAATTTCTGCCCTAGAATACCATTAATCAATTGGTATACTTTTTATGAGCTAGAAAACGCGATTTTTCCATAGATTTTTTAAGGCAATAGCTATCTGTGACGTCACTTACTTGACAATTGATTAACATCTTAGAGAATTCAAACTAAAGTCTGTTTTTACGGTAATGAAAAACAAAAACAAATAAAAAAAGTGTTATTGGGTTTTTCCATCAGGAATGTGTCAGCAGCCTCGGAGTCTGGATTTGTGCCCGGTTGATGGCAAAAGGCTCGCCCCCTATTACATGGGACTAAAAAAATAACTAACGTAATGCCTAACCCTGCCTAACCCTTCGGGGATTACAGGCATGATGTTATGTTTAAAAACAAACAAACATTTTCAAACCAATTTAAAATCTCAGGAATCTAAATATATTTTAAAATAAAAATGTCTATTTTCATTTAATGTATTTATTTAATTAGAAAATTGGATAAATTTTGACGTGAATTGAATTGTTCTGGCAGAGCCAAACTCAATTGATAATAAACTAAATGCCAACAGCATTAGAGTTTAAAATTGCATGCGAGATATAATTCCGTGTGACACTTATATCTTGCATGCAATTTTCAACTCTGTTCTTGTAGTATTTAAGTTCAATGTCACAAACTGATGTCACTATGATCTGTTTGTCTGTAACGAGTCCCCGTGTCCCACAGACTGGAGCCGTCGTACTCGGGCTCGAGCTCGGGCAGCCGCCACACGTACGCGTGAGGCGCAGCCACGCAGGTGAGGGTGCGCACGCGCAGCCATACATGTACCTACATCATTTTAGATAGAAAAATACTATAATCCGCCCACGACCGTGTCCACTTATATGCTATTTCGGACTATAATCTATCTATGTGCCAAAAATCATCCAGATCCAAGTGATGCGGGTTCAACTCTCGCATGCAATAAATATTTGTATGACCGAAATTACTAGTGTTTAAACACAAATTACAATTTTTAAAAAACCTCCTAAGGCGGCCATCTTGGGTTGATTTTCATCAAACATAAGCTAAAAACTTTCCCGACTAATTCACCTTTCAAAAAAAAACATAATCAAAATTGGTTCATCCGTTCGGGAGCTACGATACTACAGACAGACACACACACCCTCACGTCAAATTTTTGCGTCGGGGGTCAAAAAGAGCAGATAATTAACATATTATATGTTGTTTTTCTTTTTCCCTTTCAGTCGGAGCACGACTCGCGCTTCGACTGCTAGCGACTAGCAACAGTCGCGCCACAGTTGCGCCACAGTCGCGCCACAGTCGCCATGCACGGGCACGCGCGGCGGTGCTCACAGAGACTATTCGTTAACTAATGATTGTTCCGCGTCCACAGAAGTGTGTCGACGTCCTCCCCTCTCCCCCTCCCTCTGTGCGCGAACGAGACGGCGCTGACATGACTATCATACCTCTCACTCTTACACGTAGAAACATTGATGACATTAAAACTTAAATTATTTATTTCTGAACTAGTGTTTGCTTCTGACTTTGTCCGCGCGGTTTTTCTGACGGCTCTATGGTGCAGTTTTGAAGAGACACGAAAAGTAAAGCTATTTATTTATATTTTTGTAGATTATATAAAAATACAAATTAATGGTTAAACGTTGCGTAGTGCAAAACTCGAAAACGGCTGCATCGATTTAGATGATTCTTTTTTTGTCGTATACGTAATTTTCCTGACAAGGTTTGTATGGGTGAATATTTTTGAAACACCGGAAATATCAGATCTCTGCACCCGGGAGAAGCCAGGGCTACTCACTAGTATTTAAAAAAAAATTGTTATGTCGTATCGTCAGCGCCCCTACATACGTGTCAGGCTAGAGAGAGGGCGTCCCCTCCCCGTCCCTTCTCCCTCCCCCCTCCCCCTCCTATGATCTCATCATTTAAGTATATAATATAAACACTTGTATAATATAGGATATAGTTACACTGTCAGTGAATAAGACTTTGTATAAGTATATATATTTATGTAATGGTGACGTATTGAACTGGAAATATTGCTGTCTCTTTCTGGCGCGTGGAATAGGCTAGTTAACACCGCCACCTGTCAAAACGCGATTCTCAAATGCATATGTAGCGACATCTATAGCACAAAATATGAATTACAACTGATAATTCCTACATCGCCTCGACTGCCTCGTTGGTCTAGTGGTCGCAAGCGCGACTGCTGTGCATGAGGTCTTGGGGTTCGATTCCCAGGTCGGGCAAAGTGTTATTGGGTTTTTCCATCAGGAATTTCTCAGTAGCAGCCTCGGAGTCTGGATTTGTGCCCGGTTGAAGGCAATAGGCTTGCCTCCTATTACATGGGACTAAAAAACATAACTGGCGAAATGTGGGTGTACTAATGCGTACACCTCTGCCTAACCCTTCGGGGATTACAGACGTGATGTTATGTTGTTTTAATTCCTACTTTGCGCTATCAGAGTTTGCCGCGACATTAGCATATATACAAAACCCCGACAACAACCGTCGGGCAGTAGCCCACCAGACACAACACGCGTCTGCTCGGAGGATCCTGTCTTTACAACGGAGGACGAGGAACTCTACACCCTTATAAAAAAATAACCGTGTTTTCGTTTTAATTCTATTTGCATATAAAAGATGGTAATATTTTTAGTTTATTACTTAGGGAATAACCACTATAACAAGGCGCGCCCCTCCACAATTCAAAACGTTTGAAAGTGTTTGTGAATGTTTATAAAAGACTCGCAACGCATGTGTGCGTACTGAGACGGCTCTCGAAACAAAAACAAATCAGCGATTTGTTGCTCGACTAGCGGCGTCATTAATCACTCATTATTATTATGGTATGGCGCTGCACTGACATACTCTATGAAAATGACACGTGCGTTGTCCTGCGCGGTCGGCTATATGATTAGTTGACAAACAAATATCCTGCTACTGAAGACGATTACTCACAACTACATACAAATCTTTCATACGGATGTGACTACACACATTCAAATAGTAACATGGAGGGGCGCGTCATGTTATAGTAGTTTATCTCTATTACAGTGAAGACATTGATATATTTCATTTTAAAATAGTCACATAAGCGCAGCGGCTGAAAGATCGGCTGCTCTGCTATGTGACACGAGTTCAATCCGACATAATATCATGATCACGTGACTATATAGTGTATATTGTCAATATATAATATATTAACTGTATAATATAGATTTATAAGAATTATATTTTAATTTATATATTTTACTGTCTAATCTCTGGTTAATTTGCTTTGTTGGTTGGTATGTTGAGTAGGGGAAGACCAAAGAGTTTGTATGAGTTGTATGGAAGTTGTATGGGAGATGAAAAGATGCTGCACTGATCACTGGGGTGGCACTCCAGCGGAGATGACGGAGGAGGGAGTTTAGTCCCATCAAAGCTTAACAAGCCAGTGTCAAAATGTTTTCCATATTTCTATGTTGGATTTATTTCACTACTAGCTTTTCCCCCTGACTACGTCTGCGTGAAACTTGTTAACATCGTACCTGCATACAAACTTCCACCCCCTTTTCACCGCCTTAGGGGGTGATTTCCGGGATGAAAACTATTCTATGTCCTTCCCCGGGTCTTATACTGTCTCCATGTTAAATTTCATCAAAATCGATTCAGCGGTTTAAGCGTGAAGAGGTGACAGACAGATTGACAGACACACTTTCGCATTTATAATATTAGTGTAGATGTTTATATTTTAAATCTATTTTAAACAATACCTCGTTGGTCTAGTGGTCGCGAAGCGTGACGCTGAGCATGAGGTCTTGGGTTCGATTCCCAGGTCCGGCAAAGTGTTATTGGGTTTTCCCATCAGGAATTTCTCGGTAGCAGCCTCGGAGTCTGAATTTGTGCCCGGTTGATGGCAATAGGCTCGCCCTATGACATGGGACTTAAACATGACTGACGAAATGTGGTTGTACTAATGTGTACACCTCTGCCCAACCCTTTGGGGATTACAGGCGTGATGTTATGCCCTCGCTGGAGTGTCACTTATCTACTTGGGGATGAAGTCGGAATGATTAAGTTATACGTATCATCCAGTTCTGCCAGCTCGCCAGAGATTAGACAGTTAAGGTCTTATTATAAAGCAAAGTTTGCTAAAACCATAGAGCCAATTTTTGTATTAAAAACTTTATTACCATCGAAATAAAGTTCGAAATTCAATAACTGACTTAAAGGAGTAACCTTTTAATTGTCACGTCATAAAGCAGATATTTATAATCGATATTATTTTTTTGACATGTTATGTAAATATAGATGAAATATAAAGAAAGACATCAACTAATATAAATCAAGATGAGCCAAACATAATTAGCAAAAGAAATTATAAGAACAATGTTGTTTTGTAAGCTTTATGTACAGACTAGATGTCCCCCGCGGCTTCGCTCGCAAACTAAATTATAAATTCGATCATGATTCGCAAGACATGTGGCGCCATCTATCATCATAAGAACTTTATTGTGATTTCTCTCGGGAACAGCATTTTAGGGATGAAAGGTACTCTATGTCCGTTTCTGTACACCTGACAACGTATAAGGAAAATTTTCAGAATGAACAGTTCAGTTGTTTAGGTGTAAAAAGATGACAAACATACTTACTTTCGCATTTATAATATTTTAGTTAAATGAAATCGTAAACGTACGTATTTATTCTGTCGTATATATACGACTGTGGCGGTTAAAGGGTTAAGCAGAAACTTTGTTTTATAATAAGGCGGTAAATGCACTGGTTAGTGTGACCAGGTTCCAACTGAGCGCGTATACATATAGATCGTAAGTATGTATGAATTGCTGCATGTGTTATAAACGTTGTGCTGTGTTGCTGTCCTCTTATAGTCCTTGTGCTAATGGATATAAGGTTCAAAGTTCAGTAACGGCCTGTCTGTGGATCGATCTTTGTTACCAATCGATGGACATTGAGATATTATAGCGTGTGACCGCGACTTGCCTGTGTTAAGTTACGTTTTTTGGTGACTGCTCCGCTCCTGTGTGTAGTAGCGTGATGTTGTATAGTCGATAGTATTCCTTATGAATCTGGCTATCATACACAAAAAGATTTTTTGAAATAGCCTATATAACATCACGCCACGACCCTATGGAGCGTAACAGAAATAATTTAACCAAAGACGTAACTTAAGTCGGGTGATAAAAATACGCGGGCAAAGTCGCAGGGAGCGACTAGTATATGGACAATACAAGACTATTCCGATGAACAGTGACACAATGCGTTCAGAAACAATAAATATATATATTATATAAATAGTTATAAATGTGTACATAATATAATATACTGATATATAATTATATAATGCGTGTAGCGAGACACACAACGTAGCCTAAATGTATGTTTTCCCATCATTGGGAAACTTTTTGGACCATACGTGGGAATCTCCTGGTAACGGAGATACTGAAGATTTCCACGTTAAGTTTTTAATGTTATAACTAAACTATAAGAACGTGTACGCTGTTATGTACGCCATTTTATAAAAGCTTTCAAGTGCTTATTGTTAGAAATTAATGAACAGATTTTAATGAAATTTCTTACACACAAGCAGGACACAAGTCTAAAAAGTTATTAAAGAACATTTTCGAATAATTGAGTTATAGTTAAATTGACCGATTTTAAGATTTCAATAGAATTGAAAGTCAAATCGTTTATTTCAATTAGGCAAATATAAGGCGCTTTTGAACGTCATACACAAAAAAAAAAGGATTGAATCTAGTTGCCCCTTCCAAAAGGTAGTTTTGTATGGAGAAGAATGAGCTAGAAACTACATACTAAAATTTATAAATATTAATTTATGATGATGATGACTGCCTCGTTGGTCTAGTGGTCGCAAGCGCGACTGCTGTGCATGAGGTCTTGGGTTCGATTCCCAGGTCGGGCAGTGTTATTGGGTTTTTCCATCAGGAATTTCTCAGTAGCAGCCTCGGAGTCTGAATTTGTGCCCGGTTGATGGCAATAGGCTCGCCCCCTATTACATGGGACTAAAAACATAACTGGCGAAATGTGGGTGTACTAATGGGTACACCTCTGCCTAACCCTTCGGGGATTACAGGCGTGATGTTATGTATGTTTGTTATGTTGTAATTTATGATTTCCAATTATCTGTTTTAAAATAAGACATTTCGAAAATGTTCTTCAAATACTTTTTAGACGTATGTATTCTGCTTATGTGTAGGAATTTTCTTTCAAATCAGTTCATTCATTTCTACAAATAAGGTGTTGGAACTTTGTATGAAATTCTGTACGGCGAAATCGATTTTGAATACCTGTAAGCATTATTTTTGGCATCATAATTTGATGGACAGTGGCGCCGATTCTCTTGTTCATAGACTACAGTAAAATTAGAGAATCGACTTCTCTTACTAACATACAGCGAAAGAAAAGGACGGTGACATTAAAGAACTAAGTTAGAAATGTCAAATTAGTTTTGCCTTGAACTTTTCCGTATTTTAAATCCATACGTTTTAAGATGTCAACTGTAACTGTATGGATGTGTCAGATTGACTAAATTTGACAGCTCTTATTTACATTAGTCTCTTTTCTGTTTTATTGGTCAGAAAAAGATAGAAATAGTCTTAATTTAGTTTAGTTTGTGAACAAGGGAATCGGCACTAGTATGCGTAGAATGGCTATGTGATGTGTCTTGTTACGCCCTCTTACTGTGGGTGTGTAACTGTGAGGGTGTGTGTCACTATACGTTGACTACATTCATTCCGATTTTAAGACTTGAACGTTATAAATATTCACTGTTCATATAGTTGGTTGTACCTGTAAGATATTTGCTTCGAATTTGAATGAACAAAACCCACATGATTTTTCCCCCCCTTTTTGAAGTTATTTTTATATCTTCTTGAAGTTGTTTTATCTTTTGCTCGCGCCTTCGTCCGCGTAAGAGCCTATGTCCTTCCTTGGGATTCAAACTTACCCTGTAACAAATTTCATTAAAATCGGTTCAGTGGTTTAGTCGTGAAAGCGTACCCCCCCCCCCCCTACTGTTAATGAACTGTTTGCAAACGTTACATACAGTACTGCAGTTGGGTATTAGTTATTATATCCTCTGAAATCAAAATCATTAGGAGATACTCAACTGTAACGTTTTGTGCATACAATATTTTTTTGCCTGGACTTAGCTACACCGATCACGGTACAACAATACTGCCAAGTGTACTGCTAGATTACGGGCGAATATTGACCTTTTCAATTAAATTACATTCATCAGTTTCTAAGAAAACTTCAGCCTATATCTGACGACCCTGCATACATTTCTCTTTTGTCAAATGTACATATTTTAGTGCACCTACATTTCGCTAGATAGTTCACGTCTAACGCACCAGAGGGCGCCTGCAGCTAGTTATATGAACAGTGATATTGTAACAATAATAATATTGGTTATAATAAAGACTTTGTTGAATAAAGTTTGTTGTATCATTCGTTATGTTTTATAGCTGTACTCCGTTCTATATAACGTTAGAGATAAACTACTATAACGTGGCGCGCCCCTCCACAAATTCAAAACGTTTGAAAGTATTTACAAGACTCACAATGCATGTGTGCGTACTGAGACGGCTCCCGAAACAAAAACAAATCGGCGTCAGCGATTACTCAGTATTGTTAGTATGGCGCTGCACTGACATACTCTATGAAAATGACACGTGCTTTGTGTTGCGCAGTCGGCTAGTTATGATTAGTTTACCAATAAATCTGCCGGTCTATTACTGAAGACGATTACTTACAACTACATACAAACTCTTTCATACGGATGTGACTACAGACATTGAAATAGTAATATGGAGGGGTACGCCAAGTTATAGTAGTTTCTCTCTATTATCATTACGTGATTACTGCTATCTGCAACTCCTGCGGCTTAGTCTTATGCCGTGTGACAAAATTATGCGCTTGTGTAGACGACAAACTCTAACAGCGATCAAGTCCGCGACGCATGAAGTCTGTAAAGTTTTTTTTGTGATTATTTATTTTTTGGTAATCAATAATCTTCCAAATTCAAAGCCTTTATGTCAAGGAATGCCATTTACAGGCACTTTTGAATTGTCAAGGAGTTAGTCTGTCAGTAAGAGTTGAGTTGCTCGTTCCAAAACGTAGTTAGGTCTCTATGGAGAAGAACGAGCAAGATACTCCTGCGTCGCGGAAGTCGCCGCGCAGTGCCAATAGCAGAGGGGTTTCCGTAAGTTTCAACGGTCACATAATAATCTCTGTCTCAATTTGTCAAAGATATCTGTTATAGCCTACATTTTTGATATTGACTCGCTGAGATGAGATTACGACTGAATTTTGAACGTTTCCAGTAGAACCTTCTGGTCGATAAATGGCACTAAAAGTCTGTCGTCTGCGCAAGACCGAATAGCCAGCTAGCGATGAGGTATGGATGCTGACTGCCTAGGGGGCGCCACGTGCTATCACGAATATAAACATATTATACAAACTTAGAGATAAACTACGATAACTTGGCGCGCCACTCCACAATTAATGAAAGTATTTACAAGACTCACAACGCATGTGGGCGTACGGAAACTACTCTCGAAACAAAAACAAATCTCGTTTGTCGTTGCTCGACTAGCGGCGTCATTAATAACGCATTATTATTGAAATGGTAATATGGAGGGGCGCGCCACGTTATAGTAGTTTATCTCTACAGACAATCGTGGAGCATGTTTTTTTTGTGAGTTGTGGATGGCTGTAGTTAATGTAACGTTGAAAATCTGCACTGCCATCTAGTTATGATAAGGAGACGCGCTGGGGTAGTAAGCGAAATATAAATGTTCTTATTTATTTTTCTATTTCATAAATTCTATACACAGTATAAAACAAAGTCGCTTCCCGCCGTCTGTACGCTCAGATCTTTTCAACTGCGCAACGGATTTCAATGCGGTTTTCATCAATAGATAGTGATTCAAGAGGAAGGTTTACGTATCTACATTGCACTCGAAGCCGCGGGGCGGTACGTTAGTTTAATATGATTTTAGAAAACTATTTTGCTTGCTACCCCTCCTCGTTTGATTACTATGTAATTTGAGGGAGTATTATTTGGTAAAACTAAATTCTAGTAAAATAATGCTGCCGATTCCCTTGTTCACAAACTAGACTAAATTTAGAGAGTTGACATCTCTTACTAACATACAGCGAAAGAAAAGGACGGTGACATTAAAGAACTAAGTTAAATTTTTCGTGAACTTGAAATTTTCCGTATTTTTAATCCATACGTTTTAAGATGTCAACTATAATTGTATGGATGTGTCAGATTGACTAAATTTGACAGCTCTTATTTACATTAGTCTCTTTCTTGTTTTGTTGGACAGAAAAAGATGGAAATAGTCTAATTTTAGTTTCGTTTGTGACCAAGGGAATTGGCACCAATGATTTCTTTACTGAGATGAATGTTGATGCTGTGTGTTGAAGCTTGTTATCCGCGCACTGATCACGCGAGTGTGTCTTTTGTTAATTATTTTTTTGCCATGTCAGTTGATATTTTAAAGACTAAGGGTTCCTTGGTCTACGGAACCCTAAAAATGACGGTGTTATTGACAAGATTAAAACTAGTCTGAGCGGACTATGAGAGTGAGGAAAGAGGGAGTGCACCTGTGTTAGCGCACACACTTGTGCACTATAATATCTCCTGCGTAGGTACGTGGCTATTAGTATCCGTTGAGATTGCCCATGTGACCATTCCTCAATATATTTTGTATGGCAAGAAAGTGTGACGTCACATTTTTACCAACTCAATTGATTAACTATTTATTGCTTTAAAAGCAACAGAAAATCTAATTTTACTCTAAGGTAATTGAAAATTACTTGGATTTTCAAGACTTTACTTTACTTACAACAAAAAACTTCTACCAAAACCAAACTTCTATTCCTTCTTCTTCATTTAACTTTTTTTTCCTTTTTTTTAACTTTACTTTTTCTACTTTTTAAAAAAGTTTAGTAAAGTTTTTGTTTTTCAGAGAAGTCTTATATTTATTGAGTAATGGTACACACATTAACTCACGCCTTTTTCCCATGGGGGTAGGCAGAAACTACAGAACGCCACCTGCTACGATCCTTACATACTCCTTTCGCCTTATCTACGTTCATACATCTCGTCATACAAGCACGCCGGCTACGAGTAATGGTGGCGGGTTGGGTAATGGTGTCTGTGCGCTATTAATACTGATACTAGGATATTATTAGGTACGCCATGCCATGGCCTGATGACCATGTCAGGGTCCCTTGAGGCGATTTAGAAACTCTGACACTAGGGTGTGTGGGGTCGTAACACCTTACTGCCCACACGATAAGAAGAAGAAAATTATGTACACAATAGCACTCCCTCTTCTCCAAGTACACAGTGGGGCTTTAGAAAGGGAGTACAACGTACCTTAGCTCAAGTGGATCCGCAGCATAAACATGTGATCTGGTGAATATTTTTGCATTTATTTTTGTTGTCAATAACACTCGTCGAGCGTCGAAGACTGATGCGTTATGTAATCAGAGGTTATGTACAGTTATACATATTATACATAGCGCGCCGCGCGGGACCGTCCACCGCACCTTAGGCCTGGTGTATTGAGCACAAACTTGTCTTGTATTTGTCACTTCAGTGGTCGCGAGGTTACCCGACATATCCTAAGTTATGTGACATCCATTATTTCCACAGAGATGAGCCCTGCGTCTCAGTAGATGGTACATTATAGACTTATTGTGTTGTTACAGTTACTAAAAGCACCTCCGCAATCGGCGACCAGGTCGCATCGACCGGTAAGTTCTGTAAATTGTAACTGTATATCGTGGGTCGCTAAGTGCGCGCGATATACGACGTTGCGACCTGGTCGCCAAATGCGGACTATTAGTAAAATGTTTAAACCTATTAGTAAAATTTTCGTTTTTCCATTTCTCCAGCCGCCCCTCTAGTCTGCGCAGGAGTCCCGCGCGTCGCTGTAATCCTAACTATGATATAAAGTGAGATTATTGTATAGTTAAGCCTGATAACGTGTCGCATCGAGATTCAGAAACGGTTCGTGTTAGTATAGCGGTGTCCCTGTCACTCGTGCCTGTCTCGCTCTGAAACTCGATGTGTCATTGAAACCCATGCGATGAGGACCGATCGGTCGCGATCACTTGATATTGTTGAAAAGACATTATGGGCACATGGTAGTGGTCGCGTCGGTCGCCACTGGTCGGTCTATGGCCGCTGTTCACATCAAACGTACCGCCTGCTGACAGTCAGCCCTCAGATAGCGGACTATGATTGTTCATACATTTTGAACATTATGGTTTACAGACGGCGTTTGTACGTTTGGTGTGTTCTAATATACACTCACGGACTCCTAAACTGAGCCGTTTAGCATTTATCTTTCAATTTAAATAGTTCATGATATCTGAATTATAATTTTTTTGTTTGATTTGTCATTATTTTGATGTTTCATTGTCATCCTCTCGTATGATAGCACGGCTCCGACGCTGTAACGGCCGGTATTTCAGCTGCCAGTGTGCAGTAACATTTCTATCTTGTCATTACAAAACATCCTTAGTGCACAAGAATAAAAACCCTAATTTGAATGGCAAGTTATTTACTATGTCAGGACCGTGCTGTTATACCTAACTAGGGTATAAACGATAGCTCTATTTAGGAGTCCGGAAGTGTATAAAAATATTATCTATTTATTTGACGATGTTCTTGTGGAGTCATGTTTGTGACGGACACTTGCTCACACAGAGACGTCGTTTAACGTTAAGGTAGCATTACAATGTTTTGGTCGCCGAATGCGGCGACCACGCGTCCCTGTACACCGCAGACGAGGGCTTAACTAGCTGTAATCGTCGTCTCTGATTGACCAAGTAATAAGTTATAGATATATTTCTTGTTTTGAAATGATATGCAATGTATAATAATGTATAATACATTCTGAGGTTATATTATAATGTATATTATCGTTGTATAAAGTTATAACTATGTAGATATCGTTGGTCAACAGTTGAATGTTTTTATAAAACTTAGTGAACATTGAGCCGTGTGCGTGTGCGCATGCGCGTGTGAGTGAGTCCGCATGACCTCCTCCCGGCTGCTGTTACGACAGATCATTATTATTATGTATAAATTAAATATATTTATTCACAATTTTTTGGATTTTATTTTTATAGGTAGAAGTATATTTCTACAGATTGGTTTTTAATTTATTGGAGAAAAGATACTCATGAATATAAACTGAAATCAATCCCTAATTATGAAAAAAATAAACTGTGTTATACATTTTTGTGGTATAGCGACATCTATCGAACAATATGCGAACTACAACTGACGTTTCCTACATCGCGGTATCAAAGTTCATCGCCGCAACAGCCGTTGGGCAGTAGCCCGCCACACAACACCCGTCTGGTCGGAGGATCCTGCCTCTTGAACAGAGGAAGAGAAACTTAACACCCTGTTCATCTTACCTTTAAAATGGTTTTGTAGTGCATTTTTGAAGGAACCAGCACAATTTTTCAAAGCATTTAGATAGTAAACAGATTTTACACATTTTTAATAATGTTATGTTTGTCCCATAATATATACACAATATCACAATATCGATATAATCGTTGGTTCTCTCAAAATAAAAACAAAACAAATATTCCGTAGTTATATTTATTTCAATAGTTAATAATTAATTATCGAAGTGTATTCTAGCACCATCCCCGCCCCCCCCGCACCGCCCCGCCCCTCCCGCACACATCTGTACATACATACATTTTTACACTTCCATACATTGTATATTAATCGGAATCTAAAATTATTATAATCTTTAACTTCATGCAACATTATTATACACTTTTATATTAAAATGTTTGAGATCTCTATCCGTTTTATTTATTGTTACAATATAAGTCTATCATTCACTTCAACGTACGGGGAGTCCATCTTTGTTTTACTCAATTAATTCCGGGTACTCAGGGATGCAACTTAATAATATATCAACCACTAGTTTTTGCCTGCGACTCCGTCCGCGTGGAACTTGTTTATATCGTACTTGCATACAAACTTCCAACCCCCCTTTTCACCGCCTTAGGGGGTGATTTCCGGGATAAAAACTGTCCTATGTCCTTCCTCGGATATTAAACTATCTCCATGCCAAATGTCATCAAAATCGATTCAGCGGTTTAAGCGTGAAGAGGTAACAGACAGACAGACACACTTTCGCATTTATAATATTAGTATGGATTAGTGTGTACCAATGTAATTTTAAGGTATATATGCTACATTCCTTTTCATACAAAAGCCTATTTATGGCACACGACGACGCAAAATGAGTTGTAAGTTCAAATTGAACGTAAATTACGCGACTCAAAAAATGTAAGTCGCAAAATTATTATTTATATTAATATTTTAGGTACCATTTAGTACACCCATATTTTGCCAGTTATGTTGAAGTCTCATGTAATAGAGGGCGAGCCTATTGCCATCAACCGGGCACATATCCAGACTCCGAGGCTGCTATTGAGAAACGAAACCAAGACCTCGTCAGTAAAAAATAAAGTTTTTTTATTATTAAATAACATCCCTGAGCGCGGTAGTAAGACATGTCAAGAAATACGATAACAAGCTATTAATCTTCGTAAAAAAAAAATGGCTCTCGACATAGCTTCTCTAGTTAATTCTACAGAATATACAAACGCACATAATTGTCTCCACAAATAAAGTATAAAATAAAAGTCTCGGTAACAATGCGTACGCGTCCACAAGCGAGGCAGCTGTACAATGAACGACACAATATCAAATGCTGTCGTGTAGTCTAAGAGCTAGCGCGAGTGCGGGCGGGGCTCGAACCTCAAGCGAACTATCTTACATTTACAAATATTTATAATGTTTAGGGAGTCGGTCACACGCTGACTATGTTTTCTATCTACAAGCTGAATGGTTTGTGTGTTTATTCAAACTCTGGAATTAACAGTCAACTTTTTGTATATAGCCAGATTCATAAACAATGGTATGGGCTATAATACATCACATTACATTAATTGAAATTGAAATAAATTAAAATGAAGTGTCTGTTTTTAATATCTGCTTTTCAGTAAATGCATATCAAAGTATATACCGAAACTTTTAATACACTTTGTCTGTTTGTTCCGGCTAATCTCCGAATCGGCTGTACCGATTTTGACGGGACTTTGACTGGCATGTAGCTGATGCTTTATGGAGTAAGTTAAACTACTTTTATTTTAGACACACAATTAGGGTTACGTACAAAAATCCGCAGAGAACCGTCATTCAGCGTGACACAGCGCGTCACCGTCTCCTTATCACGACTTATGAACAGAACCATTCTGTGTCACGAATAACTTGACATTCAAACAGTTTGTGACTCGTGGCGATGGCAGGCAGCAGGACCGGCGGCGCACAAGCTGACGAACGAGAGATAGCACTGCGCATGCGCATGTGACGTACCGTACGCCCTGCGACAGCTATAGTGAGATTTTCATATTGTAAGAGGGTAATTTACTGGTTCATCAAGATGCATATGACCAGTTCAAGTTATAACACCCTTATATCATAATTCTAGCTTTCCATTGAGCTTAATTCTGTAAGAACGAACTAACCCACAATGTCTCAATACACCATATTATTATGTGTTCCCTTACTATGCAGCAATAACGTTCTAAGTACATCCAAAACGTATTCCGAAGAATAGATTTTTAAATCAGCCATAAACATTCAAAATTATTACAAATAACTAGAAAAATGTGAGAAACAGACGTGGGTCAGTTCATTTTGACAGAATTAACCGCAATCACTGTCGCACTGCACCCGATCCTGCTCAAAACACCTCAAAATGTTTAGTTAGACTAATGTTAGTGTTAGTTTGTAACGCGATGACGTTTATACAACAAGAGTCTCACACATACAGTAAGAGGGTGACGCATGCAGCTGAGAACGTTTGGTACTATTTACCTAATTGAGAACACACATATCGTGTTGCAGAAGTATGTGTTTATAGAGTGCCGTCTCTGTCACTCGTATCTTTGTCTCTTTCTACGTTATTACGGGCTTTTGTTGAAGACACACCGCATTTTTTTTTAATATTACGTAGGTAAAGACATGCTTGAGATTATTTAGAGAATTTACAACAATATACATTACATAAAACAAAGTTTGTGTGTTAGTCTTTGTATAGCACTGTCTCTGTCACTCGTATCGGTGTCTCTTTCGACTTCAACTTACTGGCTTTTGTGTACAACACAATTTTGTCAATATCACGTGTGTTAGTTATAACGAACGCATTAAATATTATAAGATGAGTGTGCACACACCGCGCTGAGACACTCCGTAGCCTCTTCATTCATAAGTTAAATCATACAAATCATACAAACAACTATTTCTTTTCACAAAATCATACAAAACAAACGACTAGTCAAATCTTACAAGTTACATTTGACCCACTTCCCGATGTTCCATTGAGCTGGAATTTTGCTCAAACGTGCAATTTGCGTGACAATGCAATATAATGATGTCACAGAGCTGGTCTGATGATGGAGCCGGAGGCCATAGAAACTTAATCAAATCTTACAAGTTTCATTTAACCCACTTCCCGGTATTCAATTGAGCTGAAATTTTGAATACATGAGCGCATTGCATGAATATAAAAGCTTGTTTAAAAAAGTTAATTTAAGTAGAACCGGTTTTCTAATATGCTTCAATTTTTCTTTCTTTTTTTGAGATTACCGACACTTTCATTAATTTTATCATTTAAATAAAGATTCAGAAGAGATTTTAACGAAATATTCGAGATAAGTGACGATGATAGACTAATTGAGTCAGATTGTCACTCACACACATTATGTCAGTCTATTTGTATAATTTTTGCATTGATCAACTTCAACAACAGTTTGATAGTGAGTGACAACAGCGGTGTTAGTGTTCAGGGGTCGAGTCACAATCCTACAGCAGCCCCTGACCTCTCGAACGAGAAATTAATATGACAAACTGTGATGCGCGCGCACGCTGCTGTGATTGGCTGGCTAAATTATTGTAGTAGAACAAATAGGGACACAATACAGATGGTTTAACAACGTATATTTCTCGGTAGTACATTAACAGTGACTTCTCTGCACAGTATAAAACAAAGTCGCTTCCCGCCGTCTGTATGCTCAGATCTTTTAAACTACGCAACGGATTTTGATGTGGTTTTCATCAATAGATAGAGTGATTCAAGAGGAAGGTTTGTTTATCTACATTGCGACCTGTGCGAAGCCGGGGCGCGGCGCTAGTAGATTATAAGAGGAAGGAAGCACACTAACGCCACAGGTTAATATAAATAGAACTAACTTCTTCTTTGCACGGCTGAAACGCCGAATATAGTGAAACCCATGGATCTTAAAAACTTATGTTAGCTACCTATATTCTTGCTGCGTATCATTCATTCATTTATTCAACTATGTTCGTTCGGAAAACGACTATTTACATTTGACGTTTAACAATTATCAACGACCAATCACAGCAGCGCATGCGCTCTTAACAATAAGTATATATTAATGTTTCGTTCGAGAGACCGCGGATGAGGTACCTAACCATTACCTAACACTAGTGTACTTGACTATTATGGCTTGTTCAGCGCGCGCTGTACGGTCAGCAACGAACGACGACTAGCACGAGCTACTGACACATTCATCTAAATTAACATACATCTATTTGAAACACAACTTTTTAGCAATTTTTTACCT
Organism: Hoplodrina ambigua; assembly: GCA_949774945.1. Lineage (NCBI taxonomy): Eukaryota > Metazoa > Arthropoda > Insecta > Lepidoptera > Noctuidae > Hoplodrina > Hoplodrina ambigua. Next base: position 5,622,349 of record OX458994.1, read on the forward strand.
CAAAAAGTCCAACCGTTAGTGGCTCACACCGTCCGCGAACCGTCACCTTTTTTAACATGCCATTATAAAAAATACTTTAACACCTACGATTTTAAGTCTAAAATTGAAAAGCAAATTATTAGCTGTGTCGAAGCCGTGCTTAATCGTTTTCGTTGCTGACTGTGTAGATATGTCACATGGGGTTTTAGAAAGAGTATTTGTTGAGCGTTGTCTCTCTCGCACACGCTTGTGTCAGTCTCAGTCTAAAGCACGATGTATCATTAGAATGCGCAGGCGCTGTGTTGAGACAGTGTCGTCTAACACGTGGAGCCGTGTCGCTACGTGTGGCGTGACGTGTGGCGGCGTGACGCTAGATATGTTCAGAGGTCGGTCTCGGAGGCGCGCGTGTCGAGCCAGTGGCGCGGCCGGGGGCGCGCGCGCCGCCGGCTGGAGCCGCTCTGGAACGAAAGGGATTATTGTTATTAACATACTAATATAATGAAGCTGAAGAGTTTGTTTGTTTGTTTGTTTAAACGCGCTAATCTGAAATTCCAATCAGATTAAAAAAAATATTATAAGTTCAGGTATTTTTTTAAAGGAAGAAAAATATATTTTCTTTTTACCTTGTGTTCGTTGTTGTTGTTGTTGAGCGAGGCGTGCGCGAGCGCATCCTGTATGGCGACGGCGGCCTCCATCTCGGCCGCGCTGCATCCGCTTCCGGCGGCTCCCAGCTCGGACTCGTCGATGTCTGAAACATCAGAGTACTCATTACGTTATGGGTGAAGCGAAATTGACTTCAAGCCGATGTAAGTTTCTAAATAAAATTGAGAAAATCACTTCTTGTCAGCATTTAGGAGTATGTAATAACAAAAACAAAATAAAAAACCGATGCCATGATTCGTCCTAATGTATCATGATTATCGACAATGCGCCCCCTTTGACAAAAATGAGATGGATTTGGAATAATTACAAAAAATCATGCTTAATCTACTGTCAAAAAATAAATGGAAAGGAGAATTAAATGGCGGCTCGATCATTGACAAAAGCAATCATAAACTACTGTATACTGATGTGCATCTTGGAGATAAACTTGTGGAGTTCCTCTTACTTTTAAAATGCATTAAGAAAATATCTGTCTGAACGTGGCATGGCCGCCATTTTAAGTATCAGTTATTACTTGAAATAAGGTTCTTATTGATATGAGATGCAGGTTCTGTTCGACTGACATTTATTTAGTACTCGGCGGTGATCATTTAGGCGCTTTGCACGGAGCAACTTAAGTTGAGGCAATTGGCAACTCTTTAAAAGTTTCCTGTAAAAGTTGATAGTTGCTATAACTTTTACGGTTGCCGCAACTTTTTGGACAGGCACTTTCGAATTGTCAAGGAGTCGGTCAGTTAGTCAGAAAGTTGAAGCTAGTAGCTCGTTCCAAAACTTAGGTCTCTATGGAGAAGAACGAGCAAGAAACTCCACGGCACTCTTTTCAATTAGGTTTTTACCAAATCCTGGTTACAGTATAGTAGTCGACTGACCGTGGTAGGAGAAGAGCTTGGGCGCGGGCTGCGTGTCGCGCAGCGCCACTGTGTCTGCCTTGAGCCGCGCCGCGTGCGCGCGCAGCCGCGACTCGCACTCCGCCGACCAGCTGCCGGCAGGGGACCTGCAACACCACACGCTGTACTCCCGCCGCGAGCTGCGCGTGCGCAGGTGGAGCATACGTACGTGTGGGCGTGGTGCTGCAGCCAGGGCCCGGGCGACAGCAGCTGCGCGTGCGCGGCGCCGCGCTCCGCCTCCAGCCGCGCCAGCAGCGCCGCCGCCACCTGCTCCGTGGCCGCGCGCTGGGGGGACAGGGGGATCACATAGTGTTGGCATACGTTCATCTAGGACTACCCCAGATTCGGATAATTTCGCAGACGCCATTTTGAATTTGATCTCATTTTCGGCATCAGCGCCTTCGAAAACTAAGGAAACGACACCCATGACTCATTTCGTAAAATGTTGCAGACGCCATTTTGGATTTTAAATGTTGTTGGAGATCTTTTAATGAATAAATGAATGGCTAAATGTATTGTTGAGTGCAAAACTAAGCGGCTAGCGGCACGCACCTCGTCCCCGTGCTGCGCGGCGGTCTCTGCGAGCGCGAGCAGCACGTCGTAGGTCTCGAGCGCGCGGTCCGCGGCGCGCAGCGCGCAGCACAGCGACACCGACGTCGACTCCTGCACCGCGCACGCGCAGTACAGCCTGCGCACACGCACTAGTCACAACATCTGCTACGGGCTTTCTTCAATGCTAATCGCATCTCATTTTAGCAACGATTAATCTCAAGAATTTGTCAAAAAAAGTGAGTAAAATACACAGATTGAAGCTGGAATTAAATCGTAAACAGTACAACTGAAACTTTATTCAAACTTAAACCATTTGCAGAATTACACTTTGAAATAGTTATTCTAGTAAGAATCGTATCCGATTGTGATAAAGTTTATTTTCTTTTGATATGTCATGAATTCGTTGTTCACGTGGGGTAAGCGTGAATACTGCGTATGTATGCGTACCTGTGCGCGGTGTCTGCTGCGCGCGCGAGTGCGCACTGCAGCACGCGCCGGTCCGCGCGTGCGCGTGCGCAGCGCGCCGCCCACACGCAGCCGCCTAAGGACCACGACAATATTGTATGAAACTATTAAAAAGCAAATTTTATAACATGCGCTATACGTACACATTATTATATTAGTTTATATTTTTTATTACATTTTTGTAATATTAGTAAATGCTCACCGTCGCTCTGCGCAGCCAGCAGCGCTTCCCGCAGGTCTGCGTGCGCGCACACGTCCACAGACAAGCGCTCGGCACTCCACCACTGGCGACAAAAACGTACGTTATGAAGGCGGTATAACTAGGGACACGTGACACAGTGCTACAGACGCGCGCGCATGCGTACTCACGTCGTCGTTCTGCTGGTTGGTGGAGTCGGACTCCTCGGTCTGGCGCAGCTTGACGCGCGACGCCAGCTTCGTCTGCCGCGACGAGCACCGACCTGCACACCACGCGTACGGGGGGTAAGGACAAGATGGCCGCCGCGAGACACCCGCCAGGTGTGAACCACCGCAATCAAAGTCAAAACATTTATTTAGACCATTTACAGGCACTTTTGAATTGTCAAGGAGTCGGTCAGTTAGTCCGAAAGCTGAAGCTAGTTGCTCGTTCCAAAACGTAGGTAGGCCTCTATGGAGAAGAACGAGCAAGAAACTCCACGGACACTCTTTTCAATTAGGTTTTCACAAAATCCTGTGCAGTAAGATTACCGGTGCAGGTGGTGTAGAGGCGCGGCTCGTCCGGGGAGCCGCGCTCGCGCTCGCAGCTGCCCCCCGCGCCCTCGCTCGCGCCGCCCGCGCCCTCGCAGCACCTGCGGGGAGTGCCGACCTTAGTGCTAGGGAATAGGGTTCACTTTACAATGTAGGTGGGAATTAAATGTCAAAGTTATATAAACTATATATACCACCATAAGACCATTAAAAAGAAAAATATAATAAAATATAGTCGCCCCTAAGGTAGTTTCGTATGGAGAAGAATCGGCAAGGAACTCCATACGTACTCTTAAAAAAACAAATAGTTTTACAGTAACGGTAACAAAATGCTACAAATTAAGAAATAAGACACCTTAACACCAGCGCACAAAGTTCATTTTAGAATGTAGTGCTACGTACCAACTACAATTTATAGACACCAAGTGCTAAGGGATAAGAGACGTTATCACGAGTGCATAGAGTTCAGTGGTGCGTACCTGGCGGTGCTGAGGCACACGTCGGAGTCGCGCTCGGACAGGTTGAGGCTGGTGTCGCACGGCTCGGCCGCCGACGGCGTGCTCACCTCCACGCGCGGGCACTCCTCCCTGACACCACGTGCGGATTTAGAGGTAGGAGACAGCTCTGCTGGGCTACTGCATGACGGTTGATGTCGAGATTTTGTCATATAAGCTAACTAGCGACCCGCCCCGGCTTCGCACGGGTGCAATGCTGATACTAAATACACTACAGAAAAACTGTGAACGTTGTATATAAAAACATAGCGGCCCGCTCCGGCTTCGCACGGGTATAAAATATATAGCCTATGTGATTAAAATCGATCCAGTAGTTTTGATTTATTCATTACTGCCCGTGGCCAGCACGCGTTAAATTTGGAGTAAAACAATCCCCCTTTCCCTATACCATGAAGATTTCCTGCTATCTTTGGAATATCTAAATTCATATACTACATTTTTACTTATTTACTTTTTACATTTTTAACTTTTTATTTTATTTTACAACTTATTACAGAATGTCTTTTTAAACAACGTTCACAGCTTTATAGGCACGCTCTTGCCGCACCGGGCGGCCGGCCAGTACCGCCGCAAACGCTACGTCCCGCAATTTTTAAATCTGTAATATCTTCGAAAATATTCACTTAAATCATACGGTGTAAAGGGCCATATAGATCTATATTAAATGAACAATGTATTTAAGGTATTTAATTAGTTAAGGATTAATGCTGTTAAAATCGCTTCGAAAATTAGCCATTATTTGTCGTAAAAAGTAAATGACAAAAAAAAGTTATTGTGGGTTATCCATAAGAGATAGACATATACCATCACGGACTTTTCTGTAGACCTTTTCAATGTGTACAATACTTAGTACATTATTTTGATAAAACTCGTAGGGTTCAGCCTGCGTTTGCAATGTAAGCGGAACAAATGAAATTATTTACGACATCACATTAGAAACCTCAAAAATAACAGTACTTCTCCACTATTTAATGGATGTTATTATACATATAAAACTTCCTCTTGAATCACTCTATCTATTAAAAAAACCGCATCAAAATCCGTTGCGGAGTTTCAAAGATTTAAGCATACAAAGGGACATAGGGACAGAGAAAGCGACTTTGTTTTATACTATGTAGTGATAGTGATGTCGCGGCAAACGTCGCTTGCGCGATGTAGGTTGTCAGTTTTAGTTTGTATTCTGTGCAATAGATGTCGCTACATATTCATTGTTGCATGTTATTTAATTAAAATTGTCTGTACCGAAAATTAGGAACCCTAAACCTAAGCTTAGCTTGGGGAAGCGGGCAGCAGCTAATGGGAGGGTCCTTTTAGCTGCTGCCAACTCCCCCCACCCTAAGCATCCTTCTGTATAAATTTATATCAGGAAATGTGGTGGAGGTGAGCTATAGTCATTACAAAACAGCACCTCTCCTGCACAGCGACGGTCTGGCCGACATTGCTTCGAAAAATGCAACCGTCAGGTGCCAGCGCGCCGCCCGCGAGCCGTCACCTTTTTAACTTTTTTTTAAGCTCTAATTGGATGGCTTATCATTCGCTGTGTGAGAGCCGTCATATTGAGCGAGGACTTTAGCCTCTGACAATCAGGCCAGCACAGCAATCCTTCCCCCCGACGGGGCATCCTCACCGGAGGTCCTGCGCGCTGTTCTCCGTGTCCGTGGGCAGCTCCTCGAACGTGGACGGCGGCATCGTGTTCTCCACCTTCGACTCCTGAGGAGTGGGCAGCTCCGGGCTCAGAGCGGACGATGTGTCGTTCTGGAAGTATACACGAACATGATGAGAGAGGAATACTTCGCATAGATAGCTTAGTGGGCGTATCACACGCCTCCTGGCGCGTCTTGATGACTCCCCACAGCCCTCATTTGTTTATGATGACGTTAGAAAGCACGGGCTCTTCTGAATAGTCAAGGAGTCAGTCGGTTAGTCAGAGTGATGTATTTGCTTGTTTTCAAACGTAGGTAGGCCTCTATGGAGAAAATCGTGCAAAAAACTCCACAGACACTCTTTTCAAATACAGACTCAACTGAGAAAGGCCTGACGTGTCAGTACCATTTACCTCAACCGCCTTGAAGCGAACAGTACGATCCAGAACACGCGCCATCAGCGAGACATGTCAGTGAAGTGATGGAGTGTTACCTGTTCAGTGCGCGAGTGGTCCGCGTCGTTGTCCAGCTCGCCGGCGGGCTGCGTCGTCGACTCGCACTCGTCTGCAGCAAGACGACAACAATATAATAGTACCAGCCTATTACTGTCCTAATGCAGGACAAAGGTCTCTTCTCATACAGAGAAGCATTGATCACCACGCTAGCTCAAGGCAGATTGGCAATTTCAGATTTATATTAATTAAATAAAATTAAATAATCCCTCACGGATATCAGTAATGTCCATGATAAACTCAGAAAGTACATATGAATTGAAAAAAGTCGCATTGGTACTTGCCCAGTATTGAACTTACAGACTTATCAATGAGAAACGGGAGCTTGGGCTTGACCTTACAAGACTGATGCATTGTGAGATTGTCATTCAATGGATGATGATGAAGTAATGCGAAACTGTCACCCTATTGTCTATTGAGTCTGAAGCTCATGCGCAACACGCACCTGACACCTCCTCCTCCGGTATGGCCCTGGCGTGCTTGTCATGCGCTCTCCTGCGGACCAGCTCCGCTATCACTCCGTGCAGCTCCGCCAGGCGGGCGTCGTGCGCACGCGCCGCGGTGGCTGCACGCTGTCGCTCGGCGGCCAGGGCCCGCGCGAGCGCATCCCGCTCAGCGCGCAGCGACGCCACGTCCTCGCGACCTGAACTGTGCGTAGCTACCTGGAAGAGAAGAAGAACGTGTGAGAAATAATGACAATGGACAGTTCGTGAAAGAGCATGGATTCTACGTTGGGCGTAGACAAAACAAGAAAAGGACAGCAATATTTGTGTCCTTTTCCACCTTCCAAACCATCAGCCGGACCCAGCAGACACGTACCATCATATTGACTCCGTTATGCCCGGGCGCCGGCGGCGCGGTCACCGGCCGCAGGCTGGAGTACCTCCACGAGGACTCCCGGGAGATCTCCTCGTCAGCCACATTCGGGCAGCACAGGTACCAGCTGCGACTCCTGCGCACGCCCGACGTAGACTCCAGCTGAGTGAGCGGCAGCCTCCCCACCACCTCCAGCTCCGCTAGCAGCGGCTCCTTCTCCTTGGGCTCCGGCATCGGGAAGGTCCCGGCAGTGGAATAAGTCTCTTCTATTTTTCTAGAGTTCTCTGGAGTGTTGTACTCCGGGAGGCTCCACTGGCGCCCCCTGTCGCGCAGCGGCGGCACTTCGCGCACGGCGCCGTCGTTGACCACCTCGTTGGTGTGCACGTACTCGCTGAGCTCGTCGCTCTGCGCGTCCTGCAGCGGCTCCTGCGCGTGGCCGTTCTTGCGCTTAAGCCGCTCCAGGTCCGCGTAGTAGTAGGCGGTGGAGCGCGGCGGCTCCCCGCTCAGCGTGCGCGTGCCCGCCAGCGTCTGGATTTTCATAGCATGTCTCTTGAAGATTCTACTGGTTTCCTGAACTTTTTCTAAGTTTTTGTAGATTGTCTATGTCATGGTGTCGGTGATCCCTGTGTGGACAATGTTTTGTGTTGAGACAGACGTAGTGTTTGGAAACATGCTAGATGTTTCGGCTACTTGTGTCAGTCTGCGACGTTCGGCGTTTGAATAGTTTTGGCGATGAGGTTTTTTGCGGTTATGTAAAACGATATTATAATAATGACAGCGGTTGGCGCAGCGGCTGATCGATTAGCTGTTGCGCTGTTGTAAGTTCTATTCCTGCACGGAACACAGATTTATGTGGCGTACTTAGTTGTTCTGGGTCTGGTTGGTGGAAAACTTTAAATGTTTGTAAACGCATCCACGATACACGAGGAATTCCTAGAGAGTTGCAGTTTAAAAACAAAAATGATCCCACCAAACTGGCAGGAGGCAGTAACTGTCGCTTCTTTACGTAGTAGGTACCTACCTTATAGATTTTTTATTCTATATTGTAACTACAGAAACCATGCAGCTAATCAGCTGATGCAGGTGGCACACACATCATGAGCAAGTCATGCGCTCATTAAAGTGTTGCGACTGGTTCATATACAAATATACAAACTGGTTCATATACAAAAAAGAATTAGGCTAATACTTGACTACTACACGGACGAAGTCGCGGGCAGAAGCAAGTTATAAATAAACATGGTCACCAGGCAGTAGGGCACCCGCTCATAGGTACAAGCGAGCAGCAATACTGTAGCAAGGCGCCTCAGGGGGCTGAGGGCAGCTAATAGACGCGGGAGGGGCGTCCATCGCCAACCAGTGACTGTAATTAGCTATCAGCGAGTTTATAGCTGTCACCGTGACGCTTCAGCAGTCGTTCGGGAGTCATTACGACGTCCTGCGGTGCGGAGATCGTGTCTGATAAATATTGGAGAAACGAGCACGAAGGGCATGAATAAAAACGTCCAAAGTGTAGTTTTGGCTTTTGCAAATAAATTCCGCAGCCAAGGAATAAGGCTACGTTTTTTTTTAAAAACAATTAGAGTTCCGCGTAAGAAAACCGTAACATTCGACATTCACGTGAGCGAAAACGCGGGATAAGTCAGTAAAAGTAATAATCTTCGTCGTGTCAGATGACAGCCAGGCTCTCCGCCGCCTTACTACAAGCGACGTTCAATCAAGGCAGGAAACAAAAGAAAGTTACCAACAGTTTGATTGATCGCCGCGAGACATCTGATGCTGTAGCTACAGATCACGTTACCGACCAGCTCACTCACTCAATAACATGACCACTGCGGACATGATTTGATCTACAGACGTAACTAGTAATTAAACTTTACAAAAAAGAATAAGAATGTTTTTCTATTTTTCTTTTTTTTCTTTAAGGCCCTTTTCGCATGCTTACGGTTGTGTAAAGTAGTAATGTATGTGCTGCAATGAGAGCTTTCACACGGCACGGCGACTGTGCCGTGACCGCATGTGAAAAGGGTCTACTATAAGGGTTTGCTATAACATAACCTAACATCACGCCTGTAATCCCCGAAGGGTTAGGCAGAGGTGTACCCATTAGTACACCCACATTTCGCTTGTTATGTTTTTAATCCTATGTAATAGGGGGCAAACCTATTGCCACCAACCAGGCACAAATCCAGACTCCGAGGCTGCTACTGAGAAATTCCTGATGGAAAAACCCAATAACACTTTGCCAGACCTGGGAATCGAACCCAAGACCTCATGCACAGCAGTCGCGCTTGCGACCACTAGACCAACGAGGCAGTCAGTCGTTTTGCTATACAAATCTAGAAATTTATTTTCAGTCGCAAAAACAAGTTCAGTTTCGGGCTCAAGGCACGGCCCTTAATCCGGCCCTGCTCATACTTAAACTTGAGCAGCAGCTCCAGCGCTAACATTAGCTACATATTACAGTAATATAACTTTTTGATCGCTTTTTCGCCGAACTTTGTCGAACAACGTCGATGTCACAACGTAATGTTCAAAGTAATGTCAGCCGCAGTGACTCGCCTTATCTCTTGAACTTGTACAGTACGCTCTACTGTTGTAATCGCCAGCCTAATTATCAGCCTAACGCTGTCATGCACAGCGTCCACACTCGGCTGATCTCTGCCGGTGAGGACGCACTACGCTTAGTGTGGACCATGTTATGCTGGACGGTTTACAACAATAACCCGTATTAAAAGAGCTGTGAAACCTACACAGAATTATTTAGTTAGTTAAAGTAATTCGACTGCGTCAAGTCTAACGAGGATTACATTTGTTAGTGCTGTGGTTGAGTAGTTTAGATGCTGCGCTGCGCGTCAACGGTTCGATTCCCGCACGGAACACGTATTTTTGTAAAGTACAGGTCTGGTAATCTGGTTGTTTTTGTATGAGTATATTATCCTAACTAATCCTAACCAATATTATAAATGCGAAAGTAAGTTTGTTTGTTTGTTACCATTTTACGCCTCAGCCACTGAACAGATCATTCTGAACTTTTGCATATACATTGCCAGGTGTACAGGCACAAACATAGGGTACCTTTCATCCCGAAAAAAAGTGCTGTTCTCGAGAGAAAATCACAATAACGTTCTTATGATGATAGATGGCGCCACATGTCTTTCGAATTATGATCGAATTTTAACTTAATTTGCGAGCGAAGCCGCGGGCGAAAGCTAGTATGTTAATAAAAGGGCAAATACTTAAAGAAAAATTGTTTTATAATCACTGGGCTGTGACTACGGTACGGGGGTTCAAAACACATTTTTCTTGGTCTAACTCACGCGGAATAGTATAAGCTATATAACATCACGCTGCGACACACAGGAGCGGAGCAGGAACCAAAAATCATGCGGCGGAAGCTAGGGAAATTTATATTTCCTTTTTCTTTCGACACTGGAATGCAGGAAGTGGTGTACATACCACATACCGACAGACCTGCTGTACAGCTGCGCAGTTCTCAGAAAGCGAACAGTTTAATTGGAAGTTATTTTAAACCGACAATTGTTTCAGATCTATTAGTGGAAGTGGCTTTGACCGGCGCGGCCCACAGGAACTATGGACACTTGCTACTTGATAAATACGAGGACAGGAGAGTGAAATAATCGCTTGCTAGTAACGCACTGACGTTTGTTGGCTGTTGCACTTAATGGTGCGTAGGCACACGCTCACATACTTAACACTAGTGGAGTAGGAATACATATAAACATAATTTGGCGAAATGGGGCATCACAGATCCGTTTGACTCCCAGTGCGATTGCAGAGCTCCTGGTCACACTGTCGCTTTATTATGCTGGAGTGCCCCCAGTTAGTTCACTTATACCCTTGATGATACCTTTTATCTGTCTTCTGTGTCTTTAATTATTTTAATTAGTTATTTAACCGTTGTAATTAAAGTAAAGGAAATAAATAAATGATCTGTGCAACGACGTGGCGACCTACTGCGCTCAAATATTTTGGATTCGGTACCTATAATAATAATAATAATATCTTAGGACAACCAACACATCGCCATCATCATCAGGCAGAGCCTGTACTATGGTAACCAGACAACTGATAAATATACTTATATATTTCTAAATACATACATATCATAGATGAATTACACCCAGACACAGAACAAATCATCGTGCTCATCACACAGATTTGTCCTGGATGAGAATCGAACCCTCCGTCCTAGCAGTCAGGGTCACTAACTACTAGACCAACAGGCCAGTCAAAGTCAATACCTATAATAAACTTAATACAGATGTATCACCGATACGAATGGAAAATAAGAAATATGATGCTTAGGACTTTACGAGTCCCATAACATACCAGACTATTACTGTCCCAATGCTGGGCAAAGGCATCTTCTCATACAGAAGGCACGATCACTCAGAATAATCCAGTAGCTCGAAGCTCTTTTCATATCTGTGTGTCACCTCATGACACACTCCCGGAGCGCCGCCTTATCTGCCCCGGAGACGTACTTCTAATAACATTCACTAACAGAGCTATCACCACCCCCCCCCCTCCCCCCAGCACGTGTCCGCAGCGCACGTGCGGTGTCTTCTGACTCCACTGACACTGTAGTATCGGCACGTGACTACGTCTGCCTATGTATCTACAGCAGGGACCTATGTATACGTAGGTACATAACTGAACAAAATATCTTTCTCCTTTATGAAAATAACATAACATCACGCCTGTAATCCCCGAAGGGTTAGGCAGAGGTGTACCCATTAGTACAACCACATTTCGCCAATTATGTTTTACTCCCATGTAATAGGCGAGCCTATTGCCATCAACCGGGCACAAATCCAGACTCCGAGGCTGCTACTGAGAAATTCCTGATGGAAAACCCCAATAACACTTTGCCCGACTTGGGAATCGAACCCAAGACCTCATGCACAGCAGTCGCGCTTGCGACCACTAGACCAACGAGGCAGTAAAAAATCATTTTTAAAAAATGTAGTTTTTTTGTTGTTTGTTTTCTAATCTCTGGAACTAGCAGTCAAGTTTTTTTTTGTGCTCTTATAATGATAGCCAAATTTATGGAGAATAGTATCTACAGCCCTACGAACTAGGCATCACACCACGTGAGCAAAGCAGTAACTAAACGCGGATAAAACTGCGGGGTGTCACATAAAAGCTAAACTAGACGTATTATACGACCGTTACGCTTCTATACGACTTGTAATATGACTGTTCTTGTACGTTTCGTATTTATTCGGCTATTATTGAGTAACCCTCTGGCAGCACGTTGTAGTCACGTGGCGCAGGCTGCGAGCAACGTGCGGGGCCCGGGGGCCCGGGGGCGGGGGCCCGGGGGCCGGAGGACACTGCGCGCGCGCACCACCGACAGTGTAGACAGATATCTGTAGCGCGGTATTTTGGAGTTTCTTGCTCGTTCTTCTCCATAGAGACCTACCTATACGTTTTGGAACGAGCAACTAGCTTCAACTTTCTGACTAACTGACCGACTACTTGGTTGATTACTCAAAAGTGTTAGAGTAAAAAATGAGTTTTGAAGTTAACTGTTGTTATTTCTAAGATATCCTATAAAATCGTGATTTCGAAATTAAAGACTACCTCGTTGGTCTTGTGGTCGCAGAGCGCAGCATAAGGTCTTGGGTTCGATTCCCAGGTCGGGCAAAGTGTTATTGGGTTTCCATTAGGAATTTCTCAGTACTCTTCTAGTAGCCTCGGAGTCAGGATTTGTGGGCACAAATCAAAAATAATAGATGATGAATGATGGCAATAGGCTCGCTCCCCATTTCAATGACATGGGACTTAAACATAACTGGTGAAATGTTGGCTCCACCTAACCCTTTCAAGCGTGATGTTATTTTTAAAATAAATCTAAAAACAGCTGACAGATCTTATTGATCATCAAAACACAGCACATCGAGCTACACAAACTATCAACAAACAATCTGATAAATCTGTAGGCACCTCTATTGATGTGAATTTAGATTACAAACTAAATAAACATTATGTGTGACGCGGATGTTTTCAAATTAAATAATATATCGACCGTATTTACGTAACGTTTATTCCGCGCACACGTGATAGACCCGCAGTAATCGGTTTATTCTTCGTTCGTCCCGAAGTTTCGTCCCACATTCCAAAAAATTCTTAGTTCGTCCCATATGACTATTGAAGTGGTGATTCGTCCCAAATTACAAGTACTTTAAAGGTACGGTCAACAAACATATTTTGGTATGAATCATCTTTATTATCCAGTATCACAATTAAAATCACTAAAATGGTATAATGATCGTTTAGGGGCCTACCTTCTGTTCATTTCTGTCACCCTGGTACTTTTTAAAATAATAAATAATTCAATTTCTAAACCTGTATTTGAACCATTATCGAGCTAAGCAGTAAGTCGCTTAAGGATCTAGTTCCAGTTAATTTCTGCATTCCTGGTAGTAAAAAGTACTAACAAAAAATCGAAAAAATTGTGATTATTACTAACAATCATGTATAAAACAAGCATTTTTAAAAACATTCATAAACTAAAAATTTAATCAACAGTAAACTAAACTAAGAGAAAACAACTGAACTTTAATTTAATTTTTTTTGCAGATTGTACATAAAAGTAAGTTTAGCTTATACAAAAAAAAATATGGGCCGTAGAAGGAATATAAAATAGGACGAACCAAGAATAAAATATTTAAAATTATAATTTGGGACGAAAGAAGCATATTGTTTAGGACGAACCAGGAATTTTTTATGTGGGACGAAACTCAGTGGGCCGAACGAAGAATAAACCCAGTAATCAGATGTCACCCCTTTCTAATAATTACTAATCTTTCTGAATAATAAAAGCGAAAGGTCACTCATTCATCACAAACAACAAAATTAAATTATTTTGTTTATTTGTTTTATTTCTTCGTTTATGTTTTGTTATGTTTATTATTTGTTTTTTTTTTCATTTTTATTATGATTTCTTTATAATAATTGTTTTTCTTTTTTTTATACTGTTGTTAATGTAATTGGCTTTTGAAAGCCGTATTAACATAAATAAATAAATCACGAAATATCGAAAACCGCTTGATGTATATGGCGAGTTAAGTCATGCGGTTAGCAAGTTTAAATAAATCGTTTCTTTGTTACAGATGTTTGTTATCAGTCCAGTCATAATTATGTTAAGTATCGGCCACTACTTAGCTACCTCACATCTTTAGCACGAGATTACACGCTAAAACTTCGCCACAGTTGTGCAAACCGTACAGTATGTCAACACTCCGCGCTAAACACAGTTCCAGGGCAGGTCGCGTGTGTTAGCACTAATTACGCGTATTGTAGGCAGTGCGTTAATGATGTGGACACGGTGGGGCCGCCCCCCGGGGGGCAGCGCGCCTCTAGCTGTGTTATGTAGTCTCAATGTCACAGGGACACTGTGCCGGGCGCCAGCCGACGTTGTGTGGTGTGAAAGGAATAATACAGCTTATCATTGCTATCTTTGTTAGCGAGCCACACGAATATTGCGTATTTTTTACTAGCATAATATGCCCTTGTCACTTCTGGGCGTTCAGGGTTATAATATGTATGTAACCGTAATTATTTTAGAGTGTGAAAGACTGCCTCGTTGGTCTTGTGGTCGCAAGCGCGACTGCTGTGCATGAGGTCTTGGGTTCGATTCCCAGGTCGGGCAGTGTTATTGGGTTTTTCTATCAGGAATTTCTCAGTAGCAGCCTCGGAGTCTGGATTTGTGCCCGGTTGATGGCAATAGGCTCGCCCCCTATTACATGGGACTAAAACATACCTAACTGGCGAAATGTGGGTGTACTAATGGGTACACCTCTTCCTAACCCTTCGGGGATTACAGGCGTGATGTTATGTTATGTGTGAAAGTCCCGTCAAGTCCAGCCGTTTTGGACATTTACATACAGACAGAGAGACAGTTATGACATCACAAATAGACATTTAATGTTATTTGTATTGATTTAATTGCTGTTTAATTTTGCATTTAATATGTAGCACACATTGCATTGTGTTGTGGAGGTCAGATAGGCAGTCGCTCCATGTAAAATACTGGTATTCAGCTGCATCCGGTTAGACTGGAAGCCGACCCCAACATAGTTGGGAGAGGCAGGCAGATGATGATGTAGCACATTGCTGACACATATTTTTTGCACCTACCATGTTATCTCTCCGCCACCTTTGCTTGTCTGGCACAGTGCATTAAATCACTAAGTCTACCTTTGTACTCTTAGTAGCATAAAGTTTAATCAGAGTCCCGTAGAGCGGGAGACCCCAATTAACCAAGATCAGTTAGTGAAACAGTCCCCGGCAATAACCACAAAACAGTCCGCTGAACAAGTTACCTAAGACAACAAACAGTGCCGTCGCTTAGCAGTCTCATTGAGTGGCCGCCATCTTGGCTAATAGGTGAATGAGTCTATTCGCCGTCGTGTAACACTGCCCTCCTGCCCGCCCGCCACTGAGCAGCGCACTGCGCGGAGATCAGGTCGGTACGTCCTCGAGACTAAAAAATCGGGACCGAATCTCTTGATATCTATACTTTACCGAATATAAAGAGGAATAATTTGTTTGTTTGCTTTGAATAGGCTCCGAAACTACTGAACCGATTAGAAAATTTCTTTCACTGTTAGGAAGCTACACTATCCCCGGGTGACATAGGCTATATTATATTTTCAAAAAAGTTTGGGATCCGTAAGAAAATCACGCGGAAGAAGTCGCGCGAGGAGAGTGCAAGTCAGTAATAATTATAATAGAAAGACACAGATACTGACAATGCAAAGTGTTACGTTACACCAGTTTGGTGGGGGGCTGCTAAATGTGATCACCTGTGACAAGAAGGGGGAGGGGGGTTATTAAAATTCTTGTGACGTATTTTATGGATGGCCCCTTACAAGCATTTTTGACATCTGTTAAAAACATTGCATTGTGATCGTTCCTAAAAGTAAAAGTAGTCGGGAGCCACTGCAACCACAAACTGCAGCAGGGTACATTATAAGCAACGATACTGTATAGTTAGCCGCAACACTTCTGTTCCTATTTACATTGTGTCCGTGCCCCGGGGGAGGAAGGGGGGTTAATACAATCAGAACACTTTGCCTCCAAACTTCCCCCTAATAGGGTGCGGCCTCACTGTCAAGCGGTAGCGGGTCTGGAATGTTGCGCAATTGTCAGACTGATTGTATAGCCAGCTGATCTAGTGTGTATCTAATGTAAATAATATGAATGTGTATGTAATGTGTATATCTACATACAGTTAAGTGAACAATCTAATGGGCTTCCAAGAAACGTGTTTTTTTGTTTGTTTGTAGTGATAAATATCGTACGGTGGTGCGGAACCCTTCGTGTGCGAGTCCGACTCGCACTTGGCCGGTTTTTTGTGTGTTCAAATACATAATGGCGCTGGCACAATGGTGTCCTAAACAGTTAGCGTCAAAACAAATTGATTGTGTTGTTGTGGACTTGTGTCTGTGTGGCTCTTGGTACTCATTGTAGTAGCTACATAAAGTTATTTTTATTTTAGGTACATCGTCTTCACATTCGTATAATGTACGGTTGAATACGCTATCTGGTGTACAGACAACAATAATTACCTTTCTGCAACATTGCCATCCTTTGTTATTTTGTGTTAGCTTATTTATAGTGATTTAAAAGAATTGACACACTCAAAACATCGAAAAGTACATAGTTGCAAGTACGATACCTGTATACCAAATAGTTTGTTCAACTGTATCTACCTGAACAAATAATTTGTAAACCTTTGTTTTTTTAACAGAGTATGAATAGAGTTTTTTCCATTCATCTCCATACGAAACTACATTTTGGATAGGGTAAACTCGATATCCGTGGGGTAAACTCACACAATTCATTTCACAGACAAATTAGAATAAATAGTGTTAAAATTCTACCAGTATTACAAGTTAATTACCATTTTGTGGAACCTCTCCGTCAGTGTGGCCGCACCCCCTGGCGGCACGTGGCCCGCGACGGGGTGGGGGGCGGGTGGGGAGGCGTGACCTTGAATTGTTGACCGACTCAGCTGATGCGCACTGAGATTTATGGCGCGTGAACTTATGTTTATGTAAGTTGATATCATACGGACTAAACTTCACGAACATAATAATAATATTATAACTTCGTGTGATTACCGATTTTCACGGGGTTTTTGTTGTGCGGAACCCTAAAGCTTTTTCTAATATAAAAGTAGCCAAAGTTACTCCTTATAACGTCAGGTTCTACCAGTAAAAGTTCGGTCACAATTGGCCCAGCCGTTTCGGAGATTTCAAACAGACAAAAAGTCAAAGTATTTCAATTAGACCATTTACAGGCATTTTTGAACTGTCAAGGAGTCGGTCAGTTAGTCCGAAAGTTGAAGCTGGCTGCTCGTTCCAAAACGTAGGTAGGTCTCTATGGAGAAGAACGAGCAAGAAACAGACACAAAAAAAAAGCTTTTTTTTGCTACATATAGTATATATTCTTGCTAGCTACTCAAATGATGGGAGTGTTGGGACATTGTGTCGCTGTTTGGCTGAAAATTAGCAACATTAAGTCCTAGACAACGGCCAAGTGAACAGTACCTTCCCGCTGCTACGAGCTGTGCGACCGCACCAAGTATCCTTCGGGAGCGGTCCCCGAGGCGCGCGGGACGCGACCCGCGGTGGGGCGGGGCGTGGGGAGGGATGACCTTGACCGTGTCAGCTGTGTATGTGAGCGTGTGCTCTGCGGATGTCATGTTGTGTGCAGTGTGGGTGTGTGCATTCTCATGAGATATTACTGTTGTTTGGGATTTAGTTGCAAGGATTATGAGCTTTCCAGTGAAATACAAATGAAACTTAAATTCGCAGTTAAACCAGATCCTAAAATCCCGGACAAATGCGAGCCGGACTCGCACACAAAGGGTCCCGAGCCACCGTACAATATTTAAAAATACATACAAAAAACGTTATTTTCTTATTATTATTATTCTTAGTTTTAGCGGCCATAGTAATATATTTTCTGGGAAATTTTTAAATGATTGTCTACTAGATTTAAAAGATACAGCCCAGAGACAAACGGACGGACGAACAGATATCGGGTTCTTACTAATAGGGCTCCATGTGGTGCCTTAGGGACTACTCACACTTATTCAGCTCCATTCAGCTTTGTCCATAGAAAACGCCGATTTCGTATGAGACGAGTTTAAGTGTGCGTAGTCCCTTACTGCCTACCTAACCACGATACGAAAGAAAAACACAACTTCGTCTTTTATTTAGGACCTTCTTTTACCACTCTAAGAGCCAAGTGTAATTACGCAGCACGTTCCTCTCTGAATGCATCACTTGCCTAGTTGCCTGTGCCCCACCACCCCCGGCCGGGGCCGGCTATACGTCAGCGCGTCTCCGGGAGCATTCAGCTCGCCCCGGCGCGCGGCGGCACAATACACAATGAACTACTCAAGGAAATGAAGGCAAGTGATATCCGACGCGTCCCGCGAGAGGGGAGGAAACAAGGAAGTGCTGGCTGAACTGTGTGTTGACACTTGTAGTACATATATGCATAAACTCACGCCTTTTTCCCATGGGCTTACTGCTCAGCCCCCGTGTGGCGTAGCATGATGTTATATAGCCTATACTATTCATCATGAAACTGGCTATCATATACAAAATAAGAATTCGATTAGAAATTCTAGAAATAAGCGCGTTTAAACAAAAAAAGTAACTCTTCATCTATATCTGTAAGCACTACCCAAGGGCAGGAGGCCTGGTGTCCTGAAATACATACCTCACGTGTAGTTTAGGCACCAGTCTCCCACAGTATCATTATAGCCTCTATGTATATTGTATTGATACCTATGTAACGTACTCATAACATACCAAACATAACATCACGCCTGTAATCCCCGTAGGGTTAGGCAGAGGTGTACCCATTAGTACACCCACATTTCGCCAGTTATGTTTTTGTCCCCACGTAATAGGGGGCGAGCCTATTGCCATCAACCGGGCACAAATCCAGACTCCGAGGCTGCTACTGGGAAATTCCTGATGGAAAAACCCAATAGCACTTTGCCCGACCTGGGAATCGAACCCAAGACCATGCACATCAGTCGCGCTTGCGACCACTAGACCAACGAGGCAGTCTCTGTATATTAATAAATAAATTTTGTTAATATAATCTTAGCTTCGCACAAAGCAAGTCGACTCGAACTAATGTATGAAAGGTTAAGCGCCCCAAAACTCAGCACACACAGGACGCGGCGGCACAGACAATTGTGCACAATGTTGATCATATCACAGTATAATGTGGAGGACAGAGCGCTGCATACTGATGTGGTCGCCAAGTGCGTCACACGACGCGTTGTGTGACGCTGACGTGATGCAGACGAGGCTGGAGCAACGAACTGGGGCTCCGAGACCATGAGGATGTTGAATGTCAAGACTCCACTAGGTTCTGCCCGCGACTTTGTCTGCGTTAACTTCAGAACGAAGCGTGTCTTAAATCAGGGGTTTCCTAACTTATGAAAACGTGTCCCTTTCCTACAGAGATAAAACAACCGTGGTTAGACTTTTTTGAGTTTTTTTTTAGCTTTTATACCTAAGTATGAACCACTGAACCAATTTTCATGAAATTTGGTACAGGAACTCCAAGAAAGGGCATAGGCTATTTTTTATTCAGCGACTTCGTCTGCGACCGCAATAACCGACATATACGCGGACGAAGTCGCGGCCAAAAGCTAGTCTATAAAAAGGTCCTAAACACTATTGGTCCTCACCCCCCTTGTCTGGTCTCTGCGCCCCCCTCGGGTGGCAGCTGAGGCTGCGAGATGTGGGTAAATAAATAATCAAGCATGTTGAATAAGGAATCAATAATGAAAGACAGATTAAATGATGGATTGAGCCAAAGAATTAAGTACCTATCCCCCCCACCCCCACTACGGCAAAGCCAACATGAAAGGAATTATAGCAGTGTCTGATATTGTATGTTTGTATTTACGTATATGGTCCACCGTAGCGCCTAAAATCCTCATCCGATTTTGATGAATGAGGTGTCAATTCATTCGCCGTTATGATCCGGGTAACAGAGGCTACGTTTTATACGAACAAAACCTAATATGACGGATCGGATGTTACATACAAACACTCTGAATTCTTTTTTGGTACATCGGATAAGTTTGTATGTACCCATTGTCGATGTATGGAGCAAACGTAAGACTGAGTAATAACTTCGCGGCTCATGGCAATGAGCAGTAAGCTGCCTCACCTGCCGTCAGCAGTAAGATAATGTTCTGTGACAACTTCTAAGACCTATGTGCCCTGTAAATTCATTAAAAAATAAGCACAAAATCACGCCTGAAATCCCCAAAAGGTTAGACAGAGGTGTACCTATTAGTACACCCACATTTCGGTAGTTATGTACGTTTAAGTCCCATGTAATAGGGGGTGAGTCTATTGCCATCAACCGGGCACAAATCTAGACTCCGAATCTGCTACTGAGAAATTCCTGATAGAAAAACCAATAACACTTTGCCTGACCTAGGAATCAAACCCAAGCTCAGCAGTCGCACATCGCGACCACTAGACCAACGAGTCTCTTTAGAAATATGGCTAAGATATAAACGTACATCGACGGTGACCTTTCAACAGAACGACCATAAAGTATGATAGTTGTGGAGACGACAAGCGGTACCCCGCGGCACATGCGGTACTCGCGGCGGCAGTAAAGTGCGTCCTCTATCGACCAAACACCACATAATGACGCTGTACTAACGCGTGCAAGCGGTTCACTCGAATGTCTCCTATCCTCGTTTACATGTACCTGT
The DNA here is from genome assembly GCA_949774945.1 of Hoplodrina ambigua. Classification (NCBI taxonomy): domain Eukaryota; kingdom Metazoa; phylum Arthropoda; class Insecta; order Lepidoptera; family Noctuidae; genus Hoplodrina; species Hoplodrina ambigua. The sequence goes on from OX458994.1 coordinate 5,642,914, forward strand.
AACCTGTAATGTCTAGTTACAGAATATTTTGACTTATTATTTCTAAATGTATACACAGTACTGTCGTCACTGCGGCGTGACGTGGTACCGGGATGTACTTATTTATCAATTTACTTGATTTAAACACTTAATATTCTTTAAACATTGTGTATTCGCTTTAAATTAAATTAAATTATATTTTTAATACTCAAATCTTATCCTAGGCTTGACAGCTGCTGACACGCGGTCTGCTTCTATTCTAAAATTACAGTCATATTTATCTCGTATCAAATAGTTTGTAGAGACCCTGGCTGGTTGAGCCATAGCTCAACCAGCCAGGGTCTCTACAGTATACACACAGATATATCGAACAGAAAAATATGTGCAAAGGTAGTACTGGTAATATATAGGTATTTGTACTCTTCCAGAATTCCTGCGATACGATTATGTATAGAAAGATATGTATGTAGTCACCGTGTGTCATCAACTGCCTAGCGTTTTTCCAATTATGTTGTGGTCGGCTTCCAGTCTAACCGGATGCAGCTGAATACCAGTTTTTTACATGGAGCGACTGTCTATCTGACCTCCACAACCCAGTAACTGGGTAATACGATACCCCTTGGTAAGACTGACTGTCACTTTCAGGCTTCTGACAACCCGTAACGACACCGTGACACCGTGTGTAAAACAAGAAAAGAAAATCAAAACATAACCCTCCTTCTGGCGCAGTCGGGTAAATACACAATACAACTTGTATAAATAAAACAATCTTTACTAATATTATAAATGCGACAGTAACGCTGTCTGGCTATTTCGCTTTCACGACTTAACCACTGAACCGATTTTGATGAAATGTATCCCTAGGAAGGACATAGGGTACTTAGTATTAGGCGGACGCAGATAATCCACACTTAAGCGGACGAAGTCGCCGGCAAAACGTAGTGTGAAATAAATGACTTGATTTGACACGCAGCGAGCACAGCGTCCTCCTCCTTGCACACGACATGTCCGGCGAGACGCACCGGTTATGAGTCGCAGTTGGGCAACGAATGTAGGTCAGCGCGCAATCGATACCCGCGCCGCGACACTCTCACTGCACTCACACGGGGGTGGGGCAGGGGCTGTGCACACGCTCGGCAGGCGGGGGGGACGACAGGGGGGGTGAGTCAGCTCCATATACACTAATAATCCCGTAAATCTCTCAACGGATACTAGCCAAATACGCAGCAGATATAGTGCACAAGTGTGTGCGCAAACACAGGAGCACTCCCTCTTCCCTCACTCTCATAGTGCGATGGGACACGACCGGGGAGAGATCAGGCGCAGCACCAACGGCGACTCGTGCAGAAATTCCTAACGGAAAAAAATTAATAACACTTTTTGCCAGACCTGGGAACATTGGCGTATCTAGGGTTACTTTTCAGAGGGAGCCTGGCCCTTGGCCCTGACATGGCCTTGAGATTGTGTTGTGTGAAGTTTCTTAGGGTGCAGACGAATGCTCTGAGTGCTTCCGTGCCCCGGCCAAAGGTAACGGGAGGAACACCGTGGGGTTTTTAGTCGGTAAGAGTTCTACACACCCCTCCAGCTTTCTCCGAGGTGGAGGCAGTCCATGAGGATTTCCCGATACAATTTCGAATCGGTAACCCAACATCCTGGGGGTGGGCACTGGACCATACTGTGATGGGACACGGCACACCTCAGTATGGAAATCGAACCCAGGACCACAGTCAGCAGTCGCACTTGCGACCACAAGACCAACGAGGCAGTAATAAATAAATGTTTCAGTCCAGACAGACCTTCTGCATTATTTAGCTGACGTACCCTCGCTCAGAATTCACGGTCAAGTTCCTGAATATTTAAACACTTTTACAAAGGAATATGGACCTTATATCCGTAAAGCTACGGTTTGTAATACTGAGGGTAGCTCTATACCCGCGGGTACCTTTAGAGAATCGATTAGGCACGATGAGTGTGACGTCTGCAGGGAGTCTGTACCAGCACGTACACGCTCATGCGATTTGGAACTTTGTACTTAAGGTAATAGAGTTAGAAATGGTAAAGAGGTGCTCGGGAACGATCTATTAGTATTCTTTGCGTTTCATTATTGGGAGTTTCTTTTACTTGTAGAAAAGAAACAATTTATAAGGGGCTGAAAGGACTACAAAAAAAATAGCTTTTCCATACATGTGACCTATAACCTTCCTCATTAAACAGGCTTTAGCAAAAGGATTTTTTAAAATCAGACCAAGTGTTCGAGAAATTAACGCGTTCAAAGAAACAAACCAACTCTTAAACTTTATCATATTACTAGCTTCCGGCCGCGGCCTCGCCCGCGTAACGAGTACCTCAACTATAATCTCAAGACAACATATTACTGGGATAAAAAGTATCCTATGTGTGTCCGTGTCCTAGCCAGGAAATGGTCTATCTATTTGTTAATTTTCATCCACATTTGCTTAACGGTTTACGCGTGATTGAGTAACAAACATACAAACATCTGTAGAAACTTTAACATTTTAGTATTAGTGGGATTAGTAGGCACAGACTCTATCCTATACCTAAATGAAGGCAATTAATCAAACGTTCCTTAAATAACATCGCTCAGTGCGAGTTGTACAAGTCCCAGTAGCAGCTGCCGCCTTCTGGCTCCGCTGCACGCTCAATAATTGAAAAACTTCGACACAGCCGACTTGTAATACGTAATACAGTACACGTCTCAAGAACTCATTATCTAATTATCCATCTGCTAGCTGCTCCCTGGGAAGGTCTTGTTATTCCTCAAGAATCTGGCTATCATATACAAAAAGAATTTTTCAAATCCGCCTAGTAGTTTCAGAGATAAGCGCGTTTGAACAAACAAACTGAAAAACTCTTTAGTACAGATTGCTATACCTAAAGATAGTTGAAAGGGTTCTTACAATACAACAACCAATTTTTTTTCTGTCAAAATTTTAAATTTTTTGTCTGTCAGTCTGTCTATTCAAGCTATTATTTATATTAATCTATTTTTTTTTATATATATTTATTATTTTATATTATTAATTATATTAATCTCCGAAACGGCTGAACCGATTTTAATCTATTTTTTTTTTATATATATTTATTATTTTATATTATTACTTAATTATATTAATCTCCGAAACGGCTGGACCGATTTTAAAAAGACTGGCAGATGGTTGATGTTAAAAGAGTACCTAAGGCTAGTATTATTTTAGAAGAAGAATTAGGGTTCCGCACGAATTCACCCCCCCTCCCCCCATAAGCCAGTTGGAAAACATAAGCATAGGTACTTTTATTTTGTACGTTAATTGTTACGATCAAACAGAAATGGAGTATTTGTCGGAGGCTGGCAGCTGGAGATTATCCGTTCCGGAAAATTAAAACTTAGCTCTCAGGCAGATCCGGCGGAACACGCCCTCACCCCCTCGGCCACAGAATATAACCGAGTCTTGACACTCGCGTGTGCCGCTCAGCGAGCTGCGTGCGCTCGTTAGCACGCTCGTGGGAGTGTTGCTACAGCTATTATCATCGTTATCACTAATTACTGCGCGAGGTGTCGATTCTTGAACGATTTGTATTGAAATGTGGTTCAGTGTGACTCGCGGAGTTAACATTTAGTTCCGCCCGCGGCTTCGCCTGCGTAAAATTTTACTTTCCGCAAAGTACATTACCGGGACAAAAAGTATCCAGGAAATGGTCTATCTATGTGCCAATTTTCATCCAAATCTGTTTAACGGTTTACGCGTGTTTGAGTGACAAACGCACATTTATCATACTAGGTAGGATTGGTAGGATGGGGTTATGGTGCACTAACAAATTCTGACTACCCCGTTGGTCTAGTGGTCGCAAGCGCGACTGCTGAGCGTTGCGTCCTAGATTCGATAGACGGATAAAAAGTGTTTTTAAAATTTGCTATTTGTAATTTACGGAGTATGTGAGTTGATGATGTGTCACTCCCGTGCATCGGAAAACAAGTGGAGCCGTTGGTCCTGCGCCTGACCTGACTTGACTTGAGAGATCATTCCGCCAGTAATGTTTAAGACTCATATAGAGTGCCTTCTTATCGGGACTCAAAAATATTATGATGCTAAATTAGGCAGAACGTCGGCGTCGTGGGAACGCGAAACTGTTATCTTAGTACATGCGCAGTACTCGAGCGCTGAGCACCGAGGGTTGCTGTAAGTTCGCCACAAAAATAATTCCCCACGAAAAAAAGTATGTATAAATTAGCCAAAGGTTTTTGTTTTTTTATTTTTGATTATTGTAAATTCGCGCCATTTCTTTTTTCCGCACGGATAGCAGAACAATTAAATATTAAAATCCAGCACAAAACTACCGAAAACAAGGACACAATGTGGAATCTGAAAGGAAAGTACTAGGAGAACAGGATCAAAACTTTTTTTCGTGGGGAATTATTTTTGTGGCGAACTTACAACAACGCAGCACCGAGCGCTGGGCGGCTGTTATCAGCGCATGCGAGTCAATATTGAATGTTACGCTTTACTTAATCTGCAGCCAGTACTGTGTGTTTACCTACTGATTACTGTACTTGTACTGCAGACTTAGCAGCGGCCGGCCATGTTTGCCGAAGAACCAGGAGATAGCGAATTGAGAAGCTAAGCCGAAGATCGTATTACGAGCGATCAGGACATACCAAATGGGAAAGGAAAATCAAGCACGAAGTATGTTTACCCCGAGTTTTACACTGCTGCTGTTATTCTAAAATAATAAAGCTTAAGAATATTTTTGTTTGTTTGTTTCGCGCTCTAAAACTAACAATCGGGTTGGGAAGAATATTTGTATGTGTATGATAGCCAGATTCATGAGGAATAGTATAGTTACACAACATCACGTTTCGACGCTCGGGAGTGAAGCAGTAACCGATGACGTAGCGACGGTGAAAAAAGCCAAACGGACAAAAAAAGACAACCGCCTTCAAAAACTACAAAATAAAAAATAACAACAACAACCGAACAACCAATAACTGGCGAAATGTAGGTGTAATGTGGGTGTAATGGGTACACCTCTGCCTAACCCTTCGGGGATTACAGGCGTGATGTTATGTTATGTGTGTTAAAAAATAACTTTAGTTTGGAAATCGGCGGCTTTGGTTTTGTTCCCAGTTATGTAGGTATTGCCGCCGACTTCCAAGCTAAAGTAATTTTTTATTTTGTAGTTTTTGAAGGCGGTGGTCTTTTTTTTGTAAAAAAGCTATTTATTAAGTCGAAGTCGGGGGCAGAAGCTAGTGGTAAATATCCAAGGCACACTATCCAACACGCGGGCGGCGTGGTCTCACAAAAACCTTAATTAGTACGTGATGTCGTTCACATCGACGTAGCGTCGAAAAACTGCGAGCACTTTTTCTGCGGTAACATTGCGAAAGCTCGACGGTCAAGGCAGTGTGTTGACCTTATGTAGCGGCTGTCATTTGTATCATTACACAAAAAATGTTATATCGAGTTGTTTTAATTACTGGATATAGGACTTATAGGTCACCACCCAGCGGCGGCGTGCTCCTGGCGATGGCGGACAGGAGCATCCCGAGCATCTTCCTCACTATATTATTTATTTATTTACTAGCTTCCGCTCGCGGCTTCGCTCGCAAATTAAGTTTTAAATTCGATCATAATTCGAAAGACATGTGGCGCCATCTATCATCATAAGAACTTTATTATGATTTCTCTCGGGAACAGATGTTCGTTCCTGTACACCTGGCAATGTATATACTAGCATATACTGTGTATATGCAAAATTTCAGAATGATCGATGCAGTGGCTTTAGGCGTGAAATGGTAACAAACAAACAAACAAACTTACTTTCGCATTTACAATATTAGTTAGGATTTATTAAAAACTTTATGCAACAAAAGGTACAAAGGCGGACTTAATGCCTTAGGCATTCTCTACCAGTCAACCAAACGTGGTGAAGAGATAACATGGTAGGTGCAAGTTATTGTACGAGAGTAAAACAACAAAATTAGATATTCAAAAAAAAAATATACTAAAATATTTTACATAACAAAATAAAGTCAAAAAAACTGTAAAAGTAAATAGTAGCTGAAAAGATAGATAGAGAGAGAGAGAGTTAGATAGTATCAGTAAATTCAGTTTCTTTTTTAATACATGATGTCCAAAAGTGCCTTGTTATGGCCTCACTAAAAAAAAAATAACTTGACTTTGACACTGCTGATGCGGACATACTGCACTGCGACCACAGCACTGTCTGTCAACAGCAACATTCTGCACCAATTAACTATTACACATTATGTTCTTTCTAAGTATATCTTGGACATCACTGACTGTGAATGAAAACTTCACATAACATCACGCCTGTAATCCCTGAAGGGTTAGGCAAAGAATGGGTACACCTTTGCCTCACCTTTGCCTTAATGAGTGCATCCACGTTTCGCCAGTTATGATTAAGTCCCATGTAATAGGGAGCGAGCCTAATGCCTATTATTGTACAGGAAAACATAGTGAGGAAACCTGGACTTACAAGTCTGCAATCACTAATCCGCCTTGAGCAATCATGGTGATCAATCAATGCTCGTGCCTTCTCTGTATGAGAAAGAGGCGTCTGCCCTGCAGTGGGACAACGTATTCTGTACGTTTTGTACAAAGCTGTGTTTCAACTTGTCTCGCCGGCACAGCTCCCCGTGGTGTGGTAACGGCGGCGCTGACCTGATTGCCGCCGCCATCTGTCCAAACACATTACAACACCACAAGCGCGCAGCACGTCGCTGTGAGCGAGTGCTGCTCGTTGCGCAGCTTTTAATTAAGATCGACGTTGACTTATTGAGTTCACCCGAAAACCTTATCAATATACGATGTCCTCCGAGTGTTTTATTTGGTTAGATGTATTGCGTCCGCGCGCTGAAGGATTAGACGCGCCATTCGACTTGAGATCGTGTCATTTATATTATAGAAGCTAGTATGGCTTCTGCCCGCGAGTTCGTACGCGGCAAAGTTAATTCTTCATAAAAAGTTTAATCCCCTTGGGGGATGGGTTTTGGAAAATCCATTCTTAGCGGATGTCCACTAACTATAAACTACCTGAAAAATTTCATCTTTTTACGTCAATTGGTTTTCGATATTTCGTTAAGTCTTTTGTGACCATTCGGTTTTATATATTTAGATGACATAACATAAACATAACATTACGCCTGTAATCCCCGAAGGGTTAGGCAGAGGTGTACCCATTAGTACACCCACATTTCGCCAGTTATGTTTTTAGTCCCATATAATAGGGGGCGAGCCTATTTCCATCAACCGAGCACAAATCCAGACTCCGAGGCTGCCACTGAGAAATTCCTGATGGAAAAACCCAATAACACTTTGCCCGACCTGGGAATCGAACCTAAGACCTCATGCACAGCAGTCGCGCTTGCGACCACTAGACCAACGAGGCTGTCACTTAGATGACATCGAAGCTAGGTATGGCTTCTGCTCGTCACTTTGTTCGTGAAGACATTAGAATTAAGGCCGAATAAGAAATTGAATTTCATAATGTTCTAATTTATCCCAAGGGAACACAAACAGGATAAAACGATCTTGTATGTTTTCGCCAGATCGAAAGCTATATGTGTGCCTTTGAACTAATTCCGTTCAGCTGTTAATTAAAACATAATGGACTAACAAACACACAAACTTTCACATTTATTACATCAGTTAGTTAAGATTATAGTGTCGCACATCAAAGCAAAGATCTTTTTTATTAAAAGAACAGTCGAGAATTGATCACCGCGCTCGAGCGCCGCCGTGTTGATTTAACACTATTTGTTCTTCGTGGTTTTTTATCATCATTGAAAAAGGTAGTCTAAGGTATGAAAATAAATATACCTAAGTGCTTACGTTTTGGAACGAGCAACTAGCTTCAGCTTTCGGACTAACTGACCGACTGCTTGACAATTCAAAAGTGCCTGTAAATGGTCTAATTGAAATAAATGTTTTGACTTTGATTTTGACCTCCGTTTTCCAAAGACGGAAGTTAACCATAAGGATGTTCCCAGGAGAATAAAAAGGTGGTTTAAGTTAATTTGGGATCTGAAAAAGCGGTTCGATCAAGGGTAAGCGGCTGCAGACGCTTCCAAGCACTCTCCCGTGAAGACTTTAAGTCTGACCTCCGAAGTATTTTCAGCTGTTCATCAATGTGTAAGCGAGGCGGACACAGGGAGTCTATTTTCAAGTAAAGGTCACAGTTCACATCCCGACATGAGAACTTATTTTAGAGTTCCATGCCCGAAGCGTCCCACCGGGGCCCTATCGTCTATATAGAAGGTGAACGTGATGAAACGTGTACCTTTTTTCATAAGTAATCTTAGTACCTAGTGCTACCAATAACATACTATTACAAATACGAAAGTTTGAATGGATGTTTGTCATCTAATCACGTCAGAACAGCTGAATGGATCTGGATGTTTGGCACAAATATAGTATTTAGTATACATTCTACCTGGAAAAAGGAACGGTTCCCAAGGAATAATATTTATTAGCATTGACGCGGACAAAGTCCCAAGCAGCAGCCAGTATTAAATATCGTACAGAACCCTTCGTGTGCGAATCCGACTCGCACTTGGCCGGTATTTTTATAAATACCATCAAAAAGTAACTGGAAACATGTACCACACATAATAAATGAGATTAATGTGGAGTCGGCGCGGGCGGCGGCGCGGGCGCGGGGGCTACATCACAGAGAGCTTTCATCTCCGCTCCGCTGGTGTTGCAATCAGATCAAATGATGCTGCGCTGCATCCCAACTTGTTGTCTACACTGATATTACAAAGAGGTGAAATTATTTGTAACCAGGACTTTGTATAAACCTTATTGAAAAGAGTGTCCGTGTCCTTCTCCATAGAGGCCTACCTACTTCTTGGAACGAGCATCTTTCTGACTAAACAGACTCCTTGACAATTCAATACGTTCTAACTAAAGCGGCTTCTTGACTATTCAAAAGCGCCTGTAAATGGTATTGTTGCAATAAATGAATAAATGACTTTGAACAATAAATGAATAAATGACTTTGAACAATAAATGATCTGACTTTGAACAATAAATGATCTGACTTTGAACAATTAATGATCTGACTTTGAACAATTAATGATCTGACTTTGAACAATAGCTACCTATATGAGTGCTACATTTCAACTAACTTCGTCCATTTCCATACAAACTTTGGTCCCCCATTTCATCCCCTTTGGGAGTTTTCTTTAGCGGACTAATCCTTTCTTGGCGGACGTCTAGTAACTATAAACTACCTCCCTGCTAAATTTCATCTTTATACGTCAAGCGGCTTTCGATATTTCTTGATGAGTGAGTGAGTGACCTTCCGCTTATATATTTTAGATAAATCAAAGTAAATCTATCAGTCTAGTATGAGTGCTGTCCGTCAGCGCGCGGCGGCCCACACGCCAACCGTTTCATCAGCACCGCGCTGCTGCGGGCGCTGCGCACGCGGTGGTGCAACGCGCACATCAAACGGGACGCGCAACCGCCATCTTGTTTTATTGTGCGCTTTATAACGAAATATAAAATGTTATGACCACCGAAATAGTCTCTGTGATCCACGAGCACTAATCATTCGCTCTATTCATTATAACATTACACAAAACTTACTACTACATTATTATAAAATGCGAAAGTTTTGAACTTTTGATTTTAAAGGGGGAAGAGAAGAAGAGGGGGGTAGGGGTTGTACTAGAATGTAATTTATAATCTGTATGTTTTTGTTTGTAAGTTGGTGAGAATGCTCTTAGTATTGTTAAGTTTGTAGAACTGCTTTTGGTTTGATTTTAAATTAACGCTCTCTTTGTGTCAAGTCTTTGACGAGTGTGTTTTATTTGTTACGAGGATGACAAGACTGAAAAGGTAAAGAGCGGCTGCCTTACAGCGAGGCTAAGTAACGAGACGCCTCCAGCACCCTCATAACATAATAGCACAGTACTCCTCCAGTGCTGCAGGCGAGGATACGCGCGTCGCGCCGCCTGAGACCGCGTAAATAAAACCTGATAGTACCGCAGTAGGACACGCGACAATACCTGCGACACCCCCCCCCCCCCCGCAACCCCGCCCCTTGCGGCGCCGTTAATATTGTACTAGCGGGGAGGGGGGCGTGCAATATGTTCATATTTGCCTACCTACCACAATACTCTTGGAAATGGTCCTTTGATCTGATCCTAACTATTTCTTAAAAGTATCTTTCTGTGTCTCGCAAAACTCGAAAATGGCCCGAACAATTTCAATACTTTCTTTTTTGTTTTGTTCTCCTCAATACTGGGGTGGTTAAGAAATAGAAAACAAAAATAAAAAAAGAAAATCTTGGTGGTACGAACATCACTGGGTCACCACTATTAATAAAGAAATAAAGGAAAACTTTATTTACGCATGACATGAAAGCTTTTTTGTTTGTTCGTTTAAATGCGCTAATCTCTGGAATTAGCAATGTACATGATAGCCAGATTCATGAGGAATAATATAGGCTATAAAAGTAACAAATCCGGCTCGAAGGACAAAAAATACTGTTTGATCTCTTGCTAGATCGTACATTACTTTTAGATGAGAGGTAAATGGAATTAAAGAAGGGAAAGTATGAAAACACTACTGTATTGTCCCTAAGTACTTAAAGTACAATGAGCTCAGTGGAGTGATGGTGTAGAAGTGAAATGAGTGACGTGGTCCTTGTGGGCAGGAACGAGAACGCCTGGCTGACCTTATAGCTCAACGCGAACTAAACTAATTATTACGAGTTGAAATGAATGCGCGTAAAATGCTGAATTGCAGAATGTGCGGTTGCAACGTACAAGGTACACTACTCAAGTCGTTATCCACAGTAATCTGTGGATAACGACTTGAGTAGTGTGGTAATCCACAGAATAATCGGGTAGTTGGGTCAAAAGGAATACAAGACGCGGTCACTAGGCCACCGTCCTGGCTCACGGAATTACATTATGCATTTTAAGTTCGGAGCGTACTTGACGGGGTGTGGCGGGGTGCGGGGGGGTGTGTTACCGCGTGGGCGCGCGACGCCGCCGGATATAAATAGCTTGGGGCCGTGACAACCCGTGACAGATCGATCGACTGCTATTTGTGTTGCCTTCACGCTGATATCAATCACTTTAGGAGTTCCAAAACTGTCGCGTGTTCAGCTGGAGAGACTCTCTTTTTTTCTAGAGTTCCGTACGCAAAGGGTGCCAGCAGGACCCTATTGCTTTCACTTCGCTGGGCGTCTGTCCATCCGTCATAGGACTGTATCTCTTGAATTGTGACAGGAAGACACTGGACATTTACAGAGTGTACCTACTAACAATCCATACTAAAATGTGAAAGTGTTTGTTACGCTTTCACGACTTCCCGAATGAAGCGAAATCGATGTGTTTGAACCCCAAGGAAGATTACTTTTATTCTGCGACTTCGTCTGCGTCCGCGATTACCGACATGCACTCGGACGAAGTCTTGGGCAAAAGCTAGCAAAACAGTAAAGCTTCCCAAACAAGTATCGTTAGTTATGAGTACTTTGAAATGATGATAGTGAATCGCTGATCCATCATTACGTGGAGGGTCTCATGTCGATTCAAACGCTGGCGCCGCTAAACTCGGCGAGTACACACATAAACTAACCACATCAAGGATAAGGAAGTGTTAAGGTGAATGCACATCTGGGCACTTCCTTGTTCATTTCCATCACGTTCTTACTAATGGTACAGTACATACAAAAGCTTAAATTAAAAAGACAACCGCCTTCAAAAACTTTGAGAAAATCTCCTCCATTTTTTTAAGCCGATTTAAAGAAGCATTTCCCTGTAATGTAACGTTCCTGGGAATGCTCGACGTGATTGATACTCAAGGCGAGTGAGCATTTACTTGTTCCATTACTTTCAAATATCGGACGACCTGCAGGTCGCGTGAGCTCGTGGAAATGTTACACAAATTGGCTCGTTGGTTTGTAAAATCAAGCTGTAACAAAGCGTTCGTGTGAAGGTTACAAATTGGAGCAGTTCGATGTTCTGTTACAAGTTAATGCTCCAGTGTACACACACCTTTAAAGCGGATCGCTCGGCAGTTAACGCTCAGCGTTGCTTTGATGTCCACACTTTATGAACAGTCCGACAACGATAAAACTCAGTGAACTCAGGGTCGACGCTGTACTCACACGTGTGAGCTCTACGGGATTGTACGCAAGCGTCGGCACAAACAGTCGACTAGCCTCCGCCTTCATCCTCGTGACGGATCTCTTATTCTATTCAATAATAAAATATCCAAAACTGGAGGGATGAGACACAGCAACAGGAAGAGGTGGAGGGAGGCCTTTGTCCAGGAGAGGGACAGAATAGGCAAAAAAAATTGCAAACTAGCTTTTGCCCGCGCCTTCGCCCGCGTAATAAGTGAATTTCAAGGAATAATAACCGGGATAAAAAGTATCCTATGTGTTAATCCAGGAAATGGTCTATCTATGTGCCAATTTTCATCCAAATCTGTTCAACGGTTACAAACATCCAAACATCATCACAAACTTTCACATTTATAATGTGAGTAGGATTAGTAGGATCTAATGGAGTAACGTAGCTTCCTTTTAGCTAAAGAACTTTCAGAATCAGATCCGCAGTTCCGGAGCTCAGCGCGTTCTAACAAAACGCACTCTTCAGCTTCATAATGTCAGTATACTTATTAATTGATAATGAACTAAAACAGATTACAACATATAAACATAACATCACGCCTGTAATCCCCGAAGGGTTAGGCAGAGGTGTACTTATTAGTACACCCACATTTCGCCAGTTATGTTTTTAGTCCCATGTAATAGGGGGCGAGCCTATTGCCATCAACCGGGCACAAATCCAGACTCCGAGGCTGCTACTAAGAAATTCCTGATGGAAAAACCCAATAACACTTTGCCCGACCTGGGAATAGAACCCAAGACCTCATGCACAGCAGTCGCGTTTGCGACCACTAGACCAACGAGGCAGTCACACAGATTACAAATAGAGTAAAAAATTGTATTTATCCAAGATAAAATTCCGCTCGGCATTACGTTGCACGCAACTTTAAACTCTATTCCTCCAAAATTTAAGTTTATTATCATTGAATCAACTGAAACTGCTGAAGCGACTGTCTGCGCCACCAGTACCTGTGAGCCTCGCTGTCGCCACATCGTAAACCACGGAAGGGCGAAGTGGCGCCATTCGTTTTATAGCTCACTTGTTTAATGGCGATCAGAAGGAAGTATCGAGGGAGTGTGTCGTCAGTAGAATATAGATAGAAGCCATTGATTATTGTTTCCGACCGAATTTCGGTTACGGAAGTCAATCTAATTGGAGACTAGCCAAGTACGCAGAAGACATTATAGTGCACAAGTGTGTGCGCAAAACAAAGATGCACTCCCTCTCCCCTCTCTCTCATAGTGCGATGGGACGGTGCGACACGACCGGGGAGAGATCAGACGACACGTGCGCGAGTGACACGGGGGTGTCACACCAACAACTTCCAAAAAACGTCACGATTTGAGAGGCTATACAGCCCAATGTCGGCATTTTATGCGTCTGCGCTTACCTATGCGGTACACGCGACATTCGACAGACGACCCACATTCCATCATTGGACTTTTAATTGAAAGTTTCCTGTGAAACAGAAAGTCTCAATTGCCAATTACTATCAGGTAGTTGTCGAGCGCCATCTTGACTGGCTGCCTCCCCTCTCCGCCGGCGTCGCGTCGTAAAGGGGAGCGCAGCGGTGGTGACGTCACTAGTTTTATGGCGTTTTTCGGAAAAGGGGAAAGTGTTTGCATTGTGTGTCCACACCTCCACAGCGTTACCAGATAGTGGACAGATAAACGTGAACGATAGTAAATAATATAGTATGGTGCTTATCGTGTCGATATTGGGTGATAGGGTGTGTGCAGTAGTACTAGCTCATATCTTTCTTCTTCCTACTACTAATAGGTATAAAGGCGAAAATTTGTGAGAATGTATGATATGATCATGGATGGATGTTTGTTACTCCTTGCGAATGAACGGAATTAGCTGTTTTCCTCACATACAAGGTGACCCGGAAGTCGACGTCAAGCCGGATTCGGGTAATAGGTCAAATCATAAAAGTTAATTTCTTCTTCTTTTCGTGTCGATTAACTCAAATTTTGTCTGACCGTTATTGAGCAACCTGTACAGCTCTGTAATTGGCCTCATTAAGGTCTTGGATGGTGCAGGTGGTAATGCACGACGGACAACTGAGGAGGAGACGCATGTCCTGTGATGGTGCTCCACACTGGCACTCCGTTTGGGATGGGTGAAGAAAGCCCCATAGTTAATAGAAACTAGCGATAGTCCGCGACTTCGTCCGCGCAAAAAATAAAATAAAATATAGCCTATGTTACTCGCAGATAAAGCAGCTTTCTAATGGTGAAAGAATTTTTCAAATCGGCCCAGTAGTTTTTGAGTTTTTCCATTACAAACAAACAGAAATACAATTTTTTCCTCTTTATAATATTAGTGTAGATCAACAAAATCCTAGTGCTGAAGAGTACTGTGTCCCCAGCCGAGCTGGCAGTAAAGCAATTAATGGCAGAAGTCTCTCGGTGCTTGTTAACTAGTTTACTGGCTGGTCGCGGGTCGCTTGCGCTGCAGCTGTGAGAGACGTATTCCGCGGAGCTACTGCAGCTCTAACTACTCACAGACTCTAGACATCGAAACCACAAACTTAGTTATGATAGCGGTGTTAGAGTTTAGTTCTCATTAGCCGACCGGTCTCTATTAATCTGCCTGCCTTTTCCCAACTATGTTGGGGTCGGCTTCCAGTCTAACTGGATGCAGCTGAATACCAGTACATATTCTACTTGGAGTGACTGAAGGGACTGGGGTATTTTGAGGGCTGGATCCGCGCCTGGTCATGATCTATGAATGACAGCTGGTACTAATGGCTTAACCTGCTTTCCGAGGCGCGGGAGTATCACGCCGCGGGTTGCTACTGAGACATTTTATTTTTTATTTCAGGGTACTGAGAAATTCGTAATTTAAAATGAATCAAACTAAAAACCCCACGCTCAGCAGTAGCACTGGTCACCACGAGACCATCAGAAAACCGTAAAAAGCCGTACAAAGTGTCCTCTACAAAATACCAAGCCGAGTACCTACCATTTAAGTTACAAGGCGAGTCTCCGATTTACGGAATATCTAAACGCTAAGCTCCAGATTTAGGTAACACTAGTACTTAGTACCTGTCTACCCTTTGTCACCGACCCACGGAGTAGCCGGGGCCAGGGTGGCGGGGGGGAGGGGGGCGGGGGTGTGACGTCACCGCGAGAGGTTTATTGCGCGCCGCTAGTGTCACATCGAAGAAAGTATTGGAATCGCTTTCCAGTTTAGCATTTTATGTTTCGGGATGGGCTATGTGATGCATAGCAGTTTGTTGTATCACCAAAGGGCTTGCTGACGCGTTGCTATAGTTTTAACTTTTATAGTTATGTTTTAGATCCACTATAAGGAATAGTGTTCCCACTAATTGGCTGACTTTACTACTATTCTTTTGCCATTTTTGTTAAGTACAGGCTGTACTGGTGAATTTACTTTATCATATTACTATGTTTTCGTATAAGACAGAAAGAATTATATTGCAAATAGAAAGCTCTGGAAAGGTGAGCAGGTTTAATAATAAATGCATCACGAGCACTCGTACTGCACTGTGTACTCCTTCACCTCGCGGCACCGCGCGCGTGTGCTGTTCCGCCGGGTCGCTCTCGTGTGACTTACTGTATTGTTATGGAATAGTATTGGGAACTCGCTTAGTGCCCGCGACTCTGTCCGCGGGGAAAGTCAAGTAGGTATACGATAAAACGTTGGCATAGAATAGCTATTTTAATCAGTGAAAAATTTTCTGTAATCGGACTAGAAGTTCCGGAGATTAACGCCTACAAACAAAATAACAATCTGATTTAAAATAGAATAGGGTAGGATTTAATTTGCACAGACTGTAGGTACGTATTTATTAGTTGTTGGTGTAGTAGCCATAGAAATACCTACACATTTGAAAATTTCAATTATATGAGATACTAGCTATTGCCCGCGACTTCGTCCGCGTAAATTTCGGTTATCGCGGACACAGACGAAGTCGCGGAAAAAATTACTCATGTCCTTTCAATTAAAATCATGATTCGAATCGACACGTGGCGCCATCTATGATCATAAGAACGTTATTGTGATTTCCCTCGGAAACAGAACATTTTTCGCGATTAAAGGTACCTACCCTATGTTCTTTCCTGTACACCTGGCACCGTATATGCAAAATTTCAGGATGATCGGTTCAGTGGCTTAGGCGTAAAATGGTAACAAACAAACAAACTTACTTTCGCATTTATAATATTAGTTAGGATAGCCCGCTGACAGACGGACGTACGGACAGCGGAGGCTTAATAATAGGATCCCGTTAGCAGCCTTCGGGTACGAAACCCTAAAAAGGTATAAAAGCAAAGCTTCCTTTTCAAAAGCGTTCAAACAGTTCCGACAGCTTCGGGTGTATGATACGCCGAATTAAGCGACGTGTGCTATCTTTAGGCTGGATTAAAGAACAATATAGGTCGGCTGTAATTGTGTTCCGATTCGAGACGAAACGGTCGGGAACATGGCGTCAGTACAGAGTGAAGGCGCCGACAGATATGAAAAATGATGGTAATTGTTACAGGCTTGTGTGTGTGGGCCGTCACTAGAGTTGCTAACCCTATCTATATGGAGTATGGAGTTTCTTGCCCATTCTTCTCCATACAAAACTACCTTTTGAAAAGGCAACAAGATTAAATTCTATTTATTTTTCTTGTAATGGCGTTCGAAAGTGCTTCAGTATCACTATGACTAAGCTTATGTCCTCATTCCTCCTTCATGCAAATTCTGTTACGGAACTCTATGTTTAAAAGCTTTTTTATAATAAAATAGAGCCTAAACCATTCAGGGATAATGTAGCTTCGTATTAGCGTAAGAATTTTAGAATCAGACCAGCAGTTCCGGAGATAGCGCGTTCAAACAAACTCTTTAGCCTTATATTACTAGTATTACAGACAGGTAGTTACTAAGAAGTGGGTGTACACACCCACAGCAACCGATACCCAACGTTATATAAACAAATACTCAGTGACCTATTGTATGTCGTTACTTTGAACTCGACGTATTTTAAGAATTTTATTTGCGGTGGAATTTTTGGTATCCATGTTGGAATGCAGCACTCAACAAGGGCGTCGCCGGGGAGCGGGGGGGGGGGCAGAGCAGAGTTGCCCCCTACTCCAACAGATAAAAAAATGTAGCCAAACTGGAATATATGCACTAACTCTATTCCAAAAAATAATATTCTATTCAGTTCATGTGTGTGGACTGTGTCCTCCTGAACCATCAGCTGGCGACGCTCTTGCCACTCAAGTGGTATCGCTCTTTGGAACAAACTGTATATTAAATGACAGTAGGTACCTAGTTTTTAAGTCGTAATATTATATTATCTGGATTGGGCAAATGCAAACACCCACCTCGTCTGCTAACAAACAAAACGATAATAATCTTTATTCTATCTATACTAATATAGGTAATAAAGCTGTTAGTTTTGTTTTTGTATATGAGAGCTCTAGCTCTCATATACAAAAACAAAACTAACAGCTTTGAGCATTTGTATCTATACAAATGAGGAAGAGGATAAGCTATAAAACATCACGCTACGGCCCAAGAGAGCGAAGCGGTAACCAAAGATACGTGTTAAGTTATGTACAGTATGTATAAGATAAGTTACGACCTTACACGGGTAGAACCAGCGACGCGGACGAAATCAGAGGCAGAAGCGAGTACGTTAATAAAGTAGCAAACGTTATGCGTGTTTAATTGATGCTCATTACTTATTATGCGACTTTTATTTAAGAATAACGCGGAGAAACACTGCCTCACTTGAATAACTTAGCAACACAATAGGTACATCATCAACATCCCGTGTCAAAGTTAATTTCTCCATGTTGAGCTAATAACTACTGGACAGCTCGTGCCAGGGCGCGCACAGAGCGGGCGAGCACAGGCTCGCCGCTGCGCCACCGTGACAATGCGGCGGCTGCCAGGTCAAGGTCGCGCCGCGGATGACAGCGGTTGCCAAGCCGCGGGTGGAGTGCAGCCGGGCCACCAGTCGCTAGCGTATCGATGCTGCGACCAGCGGGGGCCAGAAGTGGGCTAGATGACATGATAGTGGGTAATGCGCTGTGGTTATGGAGTTAGCTGCAACATTTTACGATAGTAACCCTTTTTTATTGTGATAATTTGGTTTTAATTCAATCTTCATTTCTAAATTAGACCTTCGAGAAGGACATAGGCGAAGGGTGCCTAAGAGACCATATTGCTAAGCCTCCGCTGTCCGTCCGTCTGTCTGTAGAGAGTTATCTCATGAACCGTAATAGCTAGAGTTGACATTTTCAGAGTGTGTTATAATTACTATGGCCGCTTTAACAACAAATAAAGTTAAAAAGACACAAAAAAAATGTGTTTTTACCCCCGTTTTTGCTTAATGAATATTTGACGGTGTTACGGAACCTTTCTCAAACGACTCTCTCGCACTTGGCAGGTTTATTTACCGTAAAGCGATCGACCAAGAAGTAACATTTACAAGATAAAATAGTCTACATGAAAGGATAGCTGATATTATGTTTAGCGCTAGTAGCGCGGGGGGTGGCGGCGGGGACGGGGGGCGAGGGGGGCGGGAGGGATGCAAGGAGGACATAGCCGACCTAATTGGCGATGTCCTTCCTAAAGGTCAGGTGCGTAGTGCGCGGAGTTAAACATGCATGAGCGGAGACGGACGGACACTGTGCCGTGCGCGCCGTGGTTACTGTACGCACAGAACATTAGGCTGTCACACGGACAAGATTTATACAGCCATACAGTCTGCATTAAACATATTCAAAGACAGAGAGGCTGCGTTTAGTCCTACTGCGGCGGTTCTCAGAACAAACTGGATATTGACCATCACGTCGGTTGTCATACGTGGATCTTTGAGTCATTACGGGTCTAATAACCAGAAGCCCGAAAGTCTAATAACCAGTCTTACCAAGGGGTATCGTAATACCCAGTTACTGGGTTGTGGAGGTCAGATAGGCAGTCGCTCCATGTAAAATACTGATATTCAGCTGCATGCGGTTAGACTGGAAGCCGACCACAACATAGTTGGGAAAAGGCTAGGCAGATGATGATGTTGACGACATTAACTAGTATACACAAAGGTTTCCAAAGTGGAGGTTGCAAATACCAGCAAAGGGGGGCGTGGACCACTAGTGTAGTTAAGGACCTTATTAACAGATACAAACTTAATCCCAGCTCGGGCAAAGTGCAATTGTGTATTTCCATCAGGAATTTCTCGGTAACAGCCTCGGAGTTTGAATTTGTGTCTGATCGATGACAATAAGCCCGCCCGCCCCCTATTACATGGGACCTAAACATAACTGGTAAAATGAGGGTGCGCTAATGAGTACGCCTCTGCCTAACCCTTCGGAGATTAAAGGCGTGATGTTACGTTACTAACATACTTAGGTTTAAGAGTTGGACATTAAATATTTTCGCAATATAAATCTTTAATGTAATCTTTGATACCGTAAATTATACTATCTAAAATGGCTTCAGTAGCCGTTACTGCAGATGGCCACATGCCATATAACGTTATCTATGCACGGCTCGGGCATACAATGAACTGTTTGTCGGCGCATAGACGCAGACGCGCCGTAGATCATAGATTACCTATTGACTTGCTATGACATCATTAGGCGATGCTCAATGGACTGTTTCATTACATTTTTTATACACTTATAAACTAGCTTTTGCCCGCGACTCCGTCCGCTTAATTTTTTACGGGTCTCTTATTTTTTTTTATAATAAAATATGGCCTTTAGAAGTCAGGAATAACAGCTTCGTATTAGCGAAAGAATTTTCAGACAAACTGTTCAGCTTTATAAAATAACTAGCTTCTGAGCGCGACTTCGCTCGCGTGGCCTTTTTTCAACCCGCGTTAAGTAACAGCTTTGGTTACTGCTCCGCTTACGTGAGTCGTAGCGTGATGTTATATAGCCTATCTATACTACTTTACCTCATGAATCTGGGTATTTTTTGCAATCTGACTAGAATTTTCAGAGATTTAAACAAACAAACAAATCTTTCAGATTTATTATATTATACTCATAGAAATATGTATAAAATAGATGTATAGATAAATAAATATCAAGTAATAGATAACAGATAAAGACCCAAGTTTGTGTGTTTAGTTTGAGACATTAGTTAATATGTAAGTACCTATGTACAGTATACACTGTCAGTTCTGTACAAGCAGGGAATTGAGGATAACTATTGCATATATATTTGTATTGTTGGAGCATCCATTCCACATAAAACAATAATAAAACATGTTGTTAATTAGCACTGCCAGCTAAATTAGCACCCATCTCCAAAAACAACAGACTTATATTTGATTGCTTTTTAATGAAATTATTAATTGAGTCAATCAATTACATCACAATGAGAGCAGGCTGGTACAGTACAGCCGTTTTGCCTGCTGCTATGCTGCACACAAGCGGGCACAACACATTAGGGACTGTGAGTAAGTTACTTCTTCTCTTCAAAATTAAAACAATGTTGCTGCCGGCCATACGCACTTTTAAATCTTTTAGAAATTGAGTTCCGTTCAATGTTCAATTGAATCAAACGCAAATCAATCAATAATGCATATAATAGGATGGCAGATACGGCTTTATTTTCAAAGCAAAAAATTGTAAAGCAATCCTTAAGTAGAACCGCAGCTTTAATCACGGTCATTTTAAAAAAGTGGGTTTTTCCATGAGCAATTTCTCAGTAGCAGCCTCGGAGTCTGGAATCGTGCCCGGTTGATGGCAATAGGCTCGCCCCCTATTACATGGGACTAAAATCATAACTGGCGAAATGTGGGTTTATTAATGGGTACACCTCTGCCTAACCCTTCGGGGATTACAGGCGTGATGTTATGTATGTGTGTTTAAAAAAGTGTGACAATGTCGTTATGTGGTTACGCACCACTGTCATTGATACCTAATACTGAGATTATGCCTTCAAAGCCGTAACAGGCATACCTAGCGCACCTGCTCCGTAGTGACCATGATTGGATTACCGCAACACATGAGTACGTTGAACAATAATGGATTGTGAAAACTTAATCTTTTAATTCAGTATGCTGACGGATACACGGCAGACAATGTTAATTAAAGCTCTGTGATGTCACCGTTGATAATGAGTATGTACCTACTTGATCTTGACTTGTAGTGTTAGTTTAAGAATGCATTTAAAATGTTTTTTTTTGTGTCTTGCATACTTGTTTTAAAATTAGTCTAAAACTTTGTGAAGAAAACTTTAATAAATAATAAGCTGTAGTATATTAGAGTTACATAGAAGCTTGATTTTAGAAAAAACATACAACTGCAAATAACAACAACATGTAGTTAAGCAAAACCATTGCAGTAACTGTAGAGATTTCATTACATTCTGTAGGTCAATTTCACTGTAAAATTATATAAAGAGGACGGAGACACTCTCCGCAAGTTGAACGTCAAACAATGTACTCAAGTAAAATATTTTCGTCAAAAATATTTACGATTTTAACCATCCATTACCCATCCTGTCAAATTCTATTAAACCTCATCGCCAAACCAACAAATAAATAAAATAATACAAAACAAACCCGCGCATAAAACATCCAATAATTCAAAAATCGAACGCCGAAAGCCGCTGACGTCACGCTGCATTACCGTCACTAATGTAGGTCATCTCCGTTGCACACAAGTTTACTCAGATTTATTTACTCGTCGCGCGGCCCACTGCCCAGCGCTGGCCCGCGTGGGCGCCGCGGGCAACCGGTAACACACCACACAACACTGTTTGAGCAGATCACAACATCACAATAATGCCACAAATCCGTAATGAAACACTTTTTCTGTTGCAAAACACACCACAACCGGTTTTATCACTTCACTGTGCACTAACAGCGATCACAGAGTTTTATTTGGGCAATTAACGTCGGAGAATGTTTTATTTTTTGTGTATTTTTGTTGTTAATGTTAGGACCGAGTTTATTTAGACATTGACGTAAAACGCGAGCGGCGAGCGACCGCCGAGTGACGTACAGCGTCGCGGTCGGCGGAATGGCGCATTTAGATTGGGGTTGCCATGACGTGGAAACAATTTACCACTCTTATACTTTTTTTGGGAAATGATATTATGGCATCGAATACAGTAATTAAATGGAATTTTATTTCAATATAATACTTTTATAACAAATGTAAGCAAATAATTACACTCATACATATCGTCGACCGTAGGTTCAATTGAGGTAAGGGACAAAATACGATTTTTCAGGAGAGGCCGACAAAGTCTTTTTTTCGGACTATTTCGCCTATAACTTTTTTCTTATTAACCTTTTTCAGGACTGATTTCTAATTAGCTATTTAAGAAAATAGATGTCCCTTACTACAACGTATTTTGTTAGTAATGTCCCTTACTGACCAAGTATCTTGTAGTCCCGTCCCTTACATTAAATTGACCTCTACGTTGAATTCAATCTATTAATGAAAACATAGTGTAAAGGACTTGTTGAAAAAAAATATGAAAAAATACAGTGTAAGGAGATTTTTGACAGAAAAAAAGTACACACTTTTGACGTAAGGATATCATAAATTTACAAATCGTTACAAGAAATCGTTGAATGGGAAGACCCTTACCTTATTTGAAGTGGATTGGCGGTGATAGTTACACCATTTGAAGTTCCTATACTGCATAGTTTTTCAGATACATTGTTATCATGGGGCTGATTCGAAATTTGGATCCAAAAATCATTAGGGTAAGGAACATTTTTTTTAAGCTAGAATTTTTTCATATTTCCTCGTTGGTCTAGTGGTCGCAAGCGCGACTTCTGTGCATGAGGTCTTGGGTTCGATTCCCAGGTCGGGAAAAGTGTTATTGGGTTTTTCCATCAGGAATTTCTCAGTAGCAGCCTCGGAGTCTGGATTTGTGCCCGGTTGATGGCAATAGGCTCGCCCCCTATTACATGGGACTAAAAACATAACTGGCGAAATGTGGGTGTACTAATGGGTTCACCTCTGCCTAACCCTTCGGGGATTACAGGCGTGATGTTATGTATGTTTTTCATATACACCATTCGATAGAGCGAAAAATTCTGAACAAAACTGCATACTTAACTCATTTTGGGTATTTATCCCATACCTCAATTGAACCTACGGTCGACGATATACTAATTTAAATGATCATTGGCACCCGAGGCATATGAACCCATTGCAGAACAGGCGAAAAAATGTTTATATTCGTGTTACATGTGAAATCGTAATAAAGTCTGTTATTTTGAACTATAGAACTACAACTGCAGTTTAAACAAGTAACTATAAAATAACATCATTAAAAATTACCCCCTAGAACCGAAGCTATAAAATACCTTTTTCCCCAAGAACAAAGGAAATATCAAAACGTGGCAACATTATAATAAATGTCATCGGTTTTCTGCGACGATACTTAAGTACCTACTACGATAACAAATGAACTCGATTGCTTTCGTAACAATTTCCGTTGAAGAAAAAGCTCACACGAATAAGAAAGCTTTTGCAAAATAAAATGATTATGTTTATTTATTCAAATCGTTTATACCGGCCTGAATAAGCCATTTCCTGGTCCCACTAAAGATTATTAACACAAAAACGAGAAAGTTTGCAATCACGAAAATGTTACGATTTTTTTTACCAAGTTGTCAATGATCATCCAATATTCCCTCTCAGACATTGTTTTGTTTTATATTAATCTCGTTAGGTCTTGCCCAGCAGTGGACGATACGTAGTCATGAAACCAAATGAAAGTCTAATTAAAGAAAAATATGTATAGGATAAAGTAAGTCCACAGAAATGAGAGAGCATGGTAGAACGCGCAGGGCTGTCGCGCGCTGAATTATTTAAATAATAGTGTTTGTACAATGTACCGGCCGCCATGTTTGTTTGTTTTGCAAAGTTACCCGCAGAGGTGTACCTACTGTAGTAGCGTGTAGCGACATAAGTGGCGCCGCGTGTCATAGCTATTGTAATGAGCATGTTTTACCTAGCTACCACCTCGGTTAGTATATAGGTAGCTTACGGACATAGGTATATCGAGATTCTTGATTATTTCTATCGAGTTCTTATAACAATGTTATAAAGGAGACCAGCTTTCAGATCGCAAGTGCGACTGCTAAGCATTGGGTCCTGGGTTCGATTCCCAGGTCAGGCAGTAGTGAGCCCGGAGTTTGGAAGTTGGTGGTGTGACGCCTGCGCCTGATCTCTCCCCGGTCGTGTCGCGCCGTCCCATCGGCCGATGAGAGGTAAGAAGGAGTGCACCTGTGTTTGCGTACTTGGCTATTCTCTATAGAGATTGGCCACCGTGGCCGAAATTCGGTCGTGAGCATAATAATAACATCGTAAAGTGGAGCCTAGCGGTACAATACGTAGGCGTGCAGGCGTGCAGGTCGCGCGGCCGCTCCCGACGCCCACCGCACGTCGTAAGGCTACAACTGTGTCTCTTGACTTA
This sequence comes from Hoplodrina ambigua, assembly GCA_949774945.1. Taxonomy (NCBI): domain Eukaryota; kingdom Metazoa; phylum Arthropoda; class Insecta; order Lepidoptera; family Noctuidae; genus Hoplodrina; species Hoplodrina ambigua. The sequence continues at coordinate 5,667,461 of OX458994.1, forward strand.
TTGATGCCTTGCTTGTGTTACATGTGACAACAATAGAGTATTCGAAACGAGTCGATTTTCAAATTAATATCTACTATCCTTTAATATTTTTGTAGAATTTTATACAACAAGCTTATTTGGGTACTTGACACCATCAATCAATTGACATACTTTTATGAGCTTGTATGCCCATAGATGTTGTATGGCTGCACTAAACTGAGACGTCACACTTTTGCCAACACAATTGATGAACTATTATTGTTTTCAAAGCAACTTTAAATCTAGTTTAGTTTAATCTAGTCATGCTGCGATACCCACGGGTTTAATGACACCGACAGTCCGAAACGCAGCAGAACACGCGCGACACGCAGTCCGCGCTGTATCTGTACATCGGTACATTCGGTACCTAATTACCTACTTAACTGTAATCACACAACTGACTGTTAATTAAAAATTAATCGGGTTCAATAAAGTGTTTTTTTAGTAGTCTTTTCTTGGAATTATTGTTTAACTAGCGTTTTCCCGCGACTACGTCCGCGTGGAACTTGTTTATATTATTTTCACCGCCTTAGGCGGTGATTTCCGGGATAAAAACTATTCTATGTCCTTCACCGGGGCTTAAACTATCTCCATGCGAAACATCAAAATCGATTCAGCGGTTTAAGCGTGAAGAGGTAACAGACAGACAGACTAACACACTTTCGCCTTTATAATATTAGTATGGATACTTAGAGTCTACTGTCTAGTACACAATTGATATAAATAAATCCTTTAAAGTAAATAAACAAATATGAAACAGGTGTTTCTAATTTAAAATCGATAGGAATTTACGTTGTGTTTACTACGTTACCGCAGACGATTGGCGCAGTGGCTGAGTGATAAGGCGCTTTGCACACGGAGCAACTTAAGTTGACGCAACTGGCAACTTTTTAAAAGTTTCCTGTAAGAGTTGCTAGTTGCCATAAAGTTGCCGGTTGCCGCAACTTTTTTGCAATTTGTAAGCAACTTTTTTAGCCGAGTTGCAGTGTTGCAAACTTAGCGGTATTACCACTAAATCTGGTGGATTGGGACCACCTTCTGGTGGTCAGAATTTGTATCTGGTGGCTTGTGGATTTTTTAGTGGGCAAGTTTTAGGTTAATGGTTTTCAAAAACAAAGTTGAAATAAATTTACAATACTAACACTTTCAGTGTACTTATCCGTTAGATTACTATGGTATGTAAAAAAAGAAAAAGTAATCGTACTGATAACGGTACAAGTTATTCAGGTCGACAAAAAAGAGGGTAAGAAACATCATTCTCTAAAAAAACAATCCTATTTAGTGAGCCCGAGTGGCTGTGGAGCAGGACTAGCATTTAGCCAAGCATTTTTGTCCGTGATATAATCATCTAACTTATAATAATGCTTGATTAGATAGTGTGCGTTTTATGCATGGTTTAAATTTTCTCTCATTTAGTTGGGGAATATCAAGAAGTATTTTATTATAGAATTTTACACATTAACCCTAAAAAGAAGTGTTTACTTAGTGGGAAAAACCACTAAGTTAATGGCAACACTATGCCGGGCACAGGGCGAGGGAGGGAGGGTGTGAAATCGAATATTTGACAGTTTCTAGTTCTAGTTCTGAAAACTGTTGACGATTGCCGCAACTCGCAACTTGAGTTGCTCTGTGTGCGCAGTCCAATTGAATTACATGTAAACAGCGAGTTCCCAGTAAGATGCCAGTTGCCAGTTGCGTGTGCAAAGCGCCTAAGCTACTGCGCTGCGTGTCGAGGGTTCGATTTCAGCACAGAACTAATAGTAATTGTATGATTGACAGAAATTAATGAAATTAATTGTGTATAACCTAAATACAATAGTGCTTGCGGTGTTAGCCTGTCTGTGATTGTTGCACTCATAAATGTACTTATATTGTGTACTATAAATATACTTAAATTGTATTGTTTAAACAATTGTAGGCTAATCCTTAAGAATTGTGTAAACAATTGTTTGTGTGTTTATGTGTGTAAATGTACACACGATCACGGCACAGGAGAAATACTCACTGTGCGGAAACGTTTAAAAAAAGAACTTTAAATCTTTTTTAAAATAAATCACTTAGTAATTTGTCAGCCATTAAGTGGCGCGTGGCAGCCCTGCTGCAGGCGCGCGACAGGCAAAGGAAACGCCGCGCTCCGCCACAAATAGCGCGAGTGCCCACTAATGGCGATAAAAAATAACTTCCTGCCTCTTGAGCTATTACTGCAGCCAGGAACTGCGGCCCCGCATACGAGCCGGGCTGTAAGTCTACAGACTGCCCCGCTGGTGGCGTGTGCGGGTTCTTTGGAAAGCTCTCTGTCGAGGTTCCAGTCTGGGCAATGCCTATAGGTCTAAGTTAAACCATTGACAGGCACTTTTTAGTCAGAAAGTTGAAGCTTCTGATCTACCACGGGGTAAAGCAAGAAATTGGATAACTTTTATTTTGGGACCAACTCCTAAATATGACAATAAAAGCTGACTTTTTCTATATTTCGTGGAGAGAGGTGCTCCTTCTGAATGTGTAATTCTACCATTACTTTTATTCTCCCAATTTCAGGCGCTGCAGCCAATCTCAAAGAGACTAGTCAAGTACGCGCAGATATTATAGTGCACAAGTGTGTGCGCAAACACAGGAGCACTCCCTCTGCCCTCACTCTCATAGTGCGGGAGTGTCACACCAATAACTTCGAAACTTCGGGCTGTGACTGAGGAATTCCTACTGGCATACTAACTGTCCGACCCTAAGAATCGAACGCCGGAGCCAACACTCAGCAGTCGTGCTTGCGACCACGATACCGACGTGGCAGTCAATTTGAATTCTGTCCCAATAAAGAACGCGCGGCGAGCGTCATAGCAATAAGTTACAGCGACGCGCTGCCGCCCCAATTAGTGCTGCAGTGTCAGCTATGCGGAAGCGGACATGTGGACGCGACACACATTTTTAATAATATAGCACCGAAACAGCGGCACTCAAAAAAAATCTTAGGGAGGGGCCACTTTAAAAGAAAAAAAAATGTATTATTTATTCTTACTTCACCGCTCTGCTTCCGTGTTTAGCTCTGGTTGAAAAATTATCCAATACCAGTCAATATTTAAAGAATACGATGAACGTGCCAATAATCTTTCAATATTATTATGTATTATACGTACTTATTTATATCTGCTTTTCCCTTCGGGGAATGACTCGTGATGATCTAATGTAATGGCCTCTGACAGCTTCTTCCGAGAGAAGTTGATAACATTCGCGAGAAGTCAACGACTGCCCGGCTCTTAGACTCGTCATAATTTATTATACCAACAACGTCCAGGGCGCGCTGTCTGCCTGGTAGGTGCACTGTATGTCTCTATGCTAATTTTCTAAATATATAAACTAGGTATGAGGAACACATAGCTTGGCGCGTCCGCTCTCGGTATCCTCGGCGTAAGTAGAGTCTAACAGACTCTCTCCCCCGGGGGAGGAAATTTCATCGGGATATTTAAAAGAAGAAACACGTAGCTGCTGGCAGTACATACCTCTTCCACTTGGCTGAGCGAGGAGCGGCTGCCCCAGTCCTCCCACGTCTCCCTCTCGCCTGCAACAAGCGACGCTGGTAAGACAGAGATAGCGACAAGTGTCAGAACGTGACATGACCACTATTTTGAGTATCAGTAATTTAGTGAAATAAGGTTCATAATCGTCTTAAACGCGTCGATACGCGTACTATTCGGTTGCCATTTTGTGTCTTAGGGTCACAATTTGCTCGTAGTTCAATAGATACAAGTCAGTACATTTGCTACATTGTAGAGTGCATGTATGGCACATAGATTTTGTACAGCACAGAAAACATTTGGCTTTGTACAGCGTTAATTTATAGCTGTGTCTCTTTCTAAAGTTTTTCATGTGGGTAGATTCATTTTGACTAACTAAAACCAATTGATAATGAACTAAAATTGCGTGCAAGATGTCCATATGTCACATGCAATTTTCAACTCTATTCCAATTACATTTTAGCTCATTATTAATGTGTATAATATCAATATGGCTGCTCTGAGTGTGTTGAGTGTGAAGCAAGTGAGGACGTACAGTAGCTGGCTTCGCTGGCGGCCTCCATGCTGCGCCGGCGCGCGCCGCTCGCCTGCATCGCTGACGCAGTGCACTGCTCTAGAACAGACAGATTAAGTTCATAATGAATTGAATGTTTGGTTGGTCATTATTTGATTTTGTGACAGGAATAGGTGAAAAACTAAATTTAAAAAAAAAAATAATGTCACTTTGTAATGTTGAAATATAATAGTTTTTTAATAAATAGTTGTTCATTATACAAATAAAAACAAGTATAAATTCTGATGTTTCTGGGTCTGGTTCATTTCAAGTTACAACTTTGATTGTTTTATTATTTTCCTGTAGCCTTTTTCTTGTCACACAAAGTTGCTCAACAATTGTAGAAAAACATGACTGTTTTGTTCATCAACTTTTGCTGTTGACTATACTTTCAACTGTTATGTTCATAGTCTTTTGTTGTTGATAGTACTTGTATTGCACAGTCAATAAAATAATATTTAGCTGTTCTACTCTGTATCCTGGAGTATCAAGTTTATGTGATTTGAATGAGTATTCACAGTGCACTGTACACGCTGGTTGGTTGCTAACACAGCACCACCAGCAGTGGGAGTGGGCAGACTATTGTGAACACTATACTAAACTTCTATGTACTTGTACAAAGGCTGCGTTTACTTACAAGTAGCCTCGAGTATTATTCAGCGTTAAATTACTTTGTTCTAGTCACTTGATGAAGTCTGAACAAGAATCTAATTAAGAAGTACTTACATTAAAACCAAATCATTTTCTTCACGGAAACTTCAATGTAACGCACTTAGAACTGAACAGAGGCACAGTGAATCACTGGACATGAACTTGCGCGATAGTTTCACTACTTTTTGCTTCACTTAGAGGACTAAAATAGACGAGATGTGCGGCTTCACACGCCCTAGCGAACTCGCGGCCGCCGCTCACTGTTTACGCCACAAACACGCTTGTTCTTGGTACAGGACTGTGCGGGGACACTGTGCGACACTGTTTTAATTCACAATTACTGGCGCACACCTAATGTTTGTGTTTAAAATCAAAGAGTTCATTGTACCCAGTGTTTATAGTCTACTGTCAAAACGTCAAATCGATCACTGCAGTCGACGTTCCGTTTTACGTGAACTGCTTTTTGATGGCAGGCTCTGGAGTCAGACTAGAATAACAATTTTAGAATGGTTAATAGTTACGAGTGTTTAGGATGTAAAATTAATATAGGTAAATAGTATATAATATATCTTTTTTAAATTAAGTGCGAAATAAAGGATTTTGTTATCGTTTTTTTGTTGAGTCGCTATCCATAAGGAAAGGAACGTTCTTAAGGTGAAGTCTGTTTACTTTGATAAAAATGAAAAAATAACGTTTCTTGGAAAACAGTTTATCGTCGTTCGTCATCTTTCATTCGGTAAATGTTATTTTTGAGTTTTGTTATTTGTTGTTCTTTCTAAGTTTATCTTGGACATCAGGAAAAATATCGAGAGAAAACCTGTACATATAATGACATTTCTAAAAAGTGTTAAGTAGCTGTTTGGCCCTTTAGGTGCACAAGCAAACAAATATTATTGTACTACCGTTTGTGCCGTCTTATTTATTTAATCCTTTAGTCCATCCTTATTTCGTTGAGTACACCAGATAGATTCATTATTTTGATTCCGTTCAATCAATTAATTCAGCGTAGGTAACGCTCGCTCTGCCATTGGTCGTATCGCATATTATCCAGTAATTTGAGGTTTACCACATGTTGTGATCTGGTATTTGGTTCTGTTAGTTATAAGAAAAAGAGAAATAAAGCTACACGTTTTATCAAGTAAATATTTATTTAATAATAAATGCACCAACAATCACAATCATTCCTTGCTTCTCTTGGACGGCGACTCGTCGTCCCTGCCGCTGCTCCGTCTCTTTCTATCACTGCTTTCTGTCTCTTTCTCACTGTGCCGTCTCTTTCGGTCACTGTTTTCCTTTTCTTTCTCCTCTTTAGTCTCTGGCACGTACTTCTTGACGCGCGCTGGTTCGGGAGAGTACGCCCACAGTAACATTTGTAAGTGTTCCGCTGTAGGCTCGTCTTTGTCATTAAACAGTTTGGCATCGGCATGCTGAAATTAATAGTTTTTTATGTAATCTTTATGAAAATGGCTATTTGAGTATGAGCGTTCGTACATGAGGAACAGTAATACTACCAGATAAAGCAAACAGCGGAGTCTTAGTAATACACTTTCGTTAGCATTGTTTGGGTACATAACAATGATAACAAAGAATCTTGATCATACATGAGTCCCTCACTTGTTCAAACAAAAGAAACCCGATGACGCCCAGTACCGGCCTGAGAGGGAACACAAGTAGTCTATCATTCTATGTAATCACCTCATCATCATTCTGTTGAAACAACGTGTGCAACAATGAATATATTATGTGCGTACCTTCTCCTTAAGCTCCTTGAGTGCATTGTTCCTTACGATGTCCCAAGTCTTGCCATCTTCCTCCTCGGCTACCGTGCGCAGGCGCTTGTACTCGCCCCGCACTGACGTGTACGCCAAGATGAATGATTTCTGAACAAATAACAACAAGATATTGTGGTTTACAATGATGTAGGCAAAAAGTTGAACAATGTAGATATACTGTGTGCAAAAAGACAAATCACATAGCCGTTAACTTCCTAACAAACTAACTTCTATCAAAAATTGCTGAGTAACAACTTTTTTTATCATATGATGTAAATATTATTAATTAAACAAGGCATTGTAACTTGTAATACACTCAAATAATTGTGCTTAGGGGCGCATAGTTGCATACAGTACTGCACAGGAAGCGTGGGAGTATTTAAAGTTTAGTTGGAACATTTAAAACTTGTTTTCGTATTAAAACGTAGTGAAAAGTTGTAACTTTGACCATCAATATCTTTGGTCCAGAAAAAAAAACCGCAATATTTAGAAATCGAAATAGCCATACGTAACTTTCGGCTACGTCTTTTTAAGTCTGGTATAAATATGTTGTAGTCAAGTCGGGATAAATAAAGTACCTGCTGTTCGCTGACGTCGTCTCCGGCAAGTCTCTGCGCAGTCCTGACGATGCCGAGGCTGAGGTACGGGTTGTTTTGTCTACTGAGGTGTAAAGAATCGAAGTCATCCAAAAACTTTTCGAAGATCGACATCGCTTCTTTGATGTTTGAAATTTTTGTTTCATCTCGGGTACCTGAAATTAATGGTAGGTACGTAATAAATACTATGTCGGTTTGTTTTATTTTAGTTATATGAAGCTTTGTTTTCACTGGCTGCTATAGGATAAGTACATGTTATTAAAAAAAATGAATTCTGTTAGAAAAATCACGAGGACGAAATTGCGGGTAGAACTTAGTCTTTTAATAACATTTGAAAAATCATCAATACTCACACGTAAGCACCCTCTTGGCCCTGCCAATGAGCCCCTTGACAGCAAGCTTTTGGTAGTCAGGGTCTCTTCCTTGCAGCTCCTTCAGCGTGCCCTCGGCGGTGGCGGCGTCTTTGAAGCCGAGCCCCGGCACTGTGTCCGGGGGGAGCTCCTTCTTCTCTGGCTTCTCTTTCTTTTCTTCCATTTCTACGTCAGACGATGACGAGCTCTGAAATTTATATTGAAAAATCAGTCAATAAACGTTTTGATTTTTTATTTTTAGTCTGTTTTGTGTCCCAGAAAAGTTAAGTAAGTAAATAACATTTAGGCAATTGCATACATCTCATGAATAGTGGCCGTAGATTTAATTAATGTAGTAAAAGTTGACTCCAAATTCCTAAACTGTCGCGAAACTTCACTACCTGTATGCCAAATTCAAACAAATTTTATTCAGCCGCTTGAGCTTGAAAAAGTACAAACAAACATCTATCCATCCTCACTAACTTTTGCAATTAATAGTGATAATAGTAGTAGGATAGAATTGCTAGAAAATAAATATTAAAATAGGTATTAAGAAACTGTTACCAGAGTTTATATGGTAAGCTGCTAGGACGGAAAAACTTACGACAGCCGTTAAATAACTATTGTACTAAAAAGTAAAAATACAATGCGTACATCATCGCTGTCACTCTTCTTGTCCACTTTCTTCTTTTCTTCTCTCTTGTCTGCTTTCTTGTCAGTCTTCTTGTTCTTCTCGTCGGCGAGGTCTGCGAGCCACTGCTCGAACACCTCCATCGCTTCCTTTATGTTTTTTATTTTATCTTCTGCTTTTGTCACTGAAAATGATAAATACTCAGTTTATTACATGTTATCCAACTTATGATCACGACACAGGCTATGTAAGTACATAAATTTGATGTTCTACTTTGTAATTTCATGGCAACAGTCCGAGTCAAAAATGGTTTGATAATGCACGTTTTACATTATTTATATTATAACACAAATGAAGGCACGGTACTCACTGGACAGCACTCTCTTGGCCCTGCCGAGCAGGCCGCGCACGGTGAGTCGCCGGTAGTTCATGTCGTGCTGCTCCAGCAGGCGCAGCGTCTCCACCGCCTTCGCCTTGTCCTTGAAGCCGAAGCCGGAGTCTTCCTTGTCGTCCTTGCCCATGGTTCTGGAATCAAGTAGGTAGGTAGGTCAAGTATCATCCATTTTTACCTTTGTATCAAAGAAACAATAGACCGCAGACAAATAACGGTAAGTACGGTTTAGCACACCAACGGAATGTTAGTTTTCCGCGGCTCATGCTCGCCGTATAATATTGTATAATATGCGGCAAACATCCGTCTGGAAGCTTCACTGCTCCCATATTAAAACATTAACTTAAATGGGTATATATTTTCTTCAGACATCATAGTCTTTTGTAGCACAGTCCAAACACACAAAACCAAAGAATTAATTTAAATTCTCCTTAATTAAGTTGATTAAATACCTATTTTCAATATGACAGCAGGTGTCTTAATATCTTGTCATTCTAAAACATCTGCCTTAACCTTCTTCGCTATAAGCCAGAGAAATGCTTTGTTTTTTAATAATTAATGAACACTCCATGTAGATGCCTAATTAACAAGCGTGTACAATGGATTAAGTAGCTATTATAACGTATATTATAATTTATCACGTGAATCTTGTAAATTGTTGCATAATAGTGTGTCTAACATTATTCAGACGCGCGCCTAATAGTATTTTTTGTACTTCACAATGACATCATGCTTGGAATATAAAATTAACTTGAAGTAGTATTGACCTTAAATGTGACGTCATCGCCTATAAAATGGCGCGAAGTACTTAAATAAATGAATGACAAAATACCAAAATGGAGTCGTGTCTGTTAACTTATTTTATTGTTATTGTGTTTGTAAGCGGCACCTGATTTACATAAATTATCATGCATTATCGTCTGGCTTTTTTTTTTTTTTTTTGAGGTGGTAAAAATCATCAAATGACTCCTTCCGCCCTGGGTGGGGCGGAAGGGACTGTCAGACTTTTACTGACTAAAAAACCACCCTGTTCCGTCTGTTGCCCTTTACGTTCCGGGGCCACGGTATCCTGTTAAGACGTCCCGCAACCCCGGCAGGCGTTGGCCCCGTTGGGGGCCCCGTCCCTGTGCTGACAGCTCTTTGAGGAACAGAACGCGCCGTCGACCCGGGCTTGGTCCTTGATCGGACGGCGAGCTACCCATTACTCGCCGTCCGCAAGCCCGCGCCTACGGTGGCCGGATGTCGCAAATTATCGTCTGGCTTCAGGTGGATTTCAGAACTGACACTAATAATACCTAGGTTATACTAGCTTCTGGCCGCGACTTCATCCGCATACAGCATCATTCACACTATCTAATAATAATGCGAAAGTAGTACTCTGCCTGTCTGTTGCTCTTTCAGGACTAACCACGGAACCAATTTTGATGAAATTTCGTACCTACGGGGTAAGTTTGAACCCCAAGAAGCGACACAGGCTATACTTTTTAATCCGGGATACAGCGGTACGCCAGCTATCAAACAGTGCTAACATAAAATATTTTGAAACATTTGTGTAAATAATGCATGTTCAGCGAACTCAAGGCCTCGTCGTATCGGTCACACGCGCACGCCTTAGTGCTTTACACTACTTTAGACACTGAAAAACAATGTTTAGAGAGCCCTCGCGGCTTACAAGTGTTTGTATACCTACTTTAGGATTGTTTACACGACACAGTAGGTAGGTGTATCTAAGTAGGTACCTACAGTCACAGTGGGATTCAGTGGCGGATCCTGGACTGTCGTTTGGGAAGGTTTGACCACTTGTTTTTCTACACAAAATTTTAGTTGATGACTGGTACTCTAGGTATATTCTAAAATAAGGTACCTACATACATGTAACACAGGTGTGAATTATATTTTATAGGTAACAAAAAAAATAAGAAACATAGGTACCTAAGCTAAAAATTAACACAGACGAAGTCAAGACCAAAAGCTAGTAATATAATATTTTTTTTTTACTTTTTTTTAATGTGGAATGCGCGTGTAAGTATACTCTGTCTGTTTGTCAGCTCATCACGGCAAAATCACTGAAGTGATCGAAACGAAATGTGACAAATTGGTCTTTGGTAGCTAGCTAGGTAGGTAGGACATATTTATTATGTGACATTCACGCAGAGTCGCGGGCACAAACTAGTTTGGTTAGAGGTCATATTACGGCAACCGTGATGTCAGTTTATGGCTAATCATAGTTAAGTCAACTTAAATCTCTTGAATGTCAGCGCGCTATGGCTCACAAGCTACGTGACGTCATACGAGCAAGCCTCACATTTTGACCACACTCAGATCTATATTTTTATAGTAAAGCTAAAGAGTTTTTTTAGTTTGTTGACCATCGATTTATTACCTATACTCACTTACGTTTAATAAGACACATATAGACCAATTCTACTAGGTAGGTACCTACAAAAAATGTTGGAAAAAAGAAGGCACTTTTGAAAGTTTGAGATTGAGATTGAATTGCGATCATTTTTAAAAGATGGAGCTGCCCGCTTTTTAAAAAAATGATATTGAAATTGTTTAAAACCATCATTCGTTATTACATTCGTTAGACAGAAGCTTTCAAGTTCGGACGCATCGTGTGGCATACAAGACGTTGCTTGTAGGTATGCGACTACTAAAATTAACGATGTAATAAACAGTACCGACACTAAGTAATAACGACGCGTGACGACGGCTTGCAGGCAACGTAAGCTATTAGGTAGGTATACCTACTGCACGATTCCTATCACTTACCGTCGGAGTTACCGACCGGTAAACATGACACGTGCCGAACTGCTGGTAACCATTGTCACCTGCGTTGTTGCTCTCTCTCCAGAAGCCAAGGTTTTCTTTAAAAGAATACTAGTGACCCGTCCCGTCTTCGCTCGGGTGCAATGTAGATACACCAAGCGGTTGAATAGGGCGAGTTAAGTGCCATTGACCAGACTCCGAGCTGCTATCATGAGGAGTTGGGGCACAGGTTGGGGAGTGAGTGCGCTTGCGCGTGCGCAGTGACGCTGGTGACCAACGAGGTAGTCAACAAACTAGTTTTTACCCGCGACTTTGTCCGCCAATATCTTAAAATATTGTGTTTAGCCCTCAGAGTCAACGTAGCTTCTTATTAGGTATTACCGAATGAATCGGTCTCGGCTTTTTTTTTGTTCCGTAACTACTAAACTACGGAAAAAAAAAATATATAAATACTTTAAAAAAGAACTGGGGACCCCATCAGGAACAATGTTCCTGAGTAACGCCTTTTCCTAACGTGACATAATTTCTGCCAGTTAGATCTTATAATATATCACAAGCCGTGTTAAGTAGCTTTTGTCCCATAAACTGTATGTTCATGGCACATACTCGTATAACTCGTAGGTTGACGTTCCAACTCGTGTCTATGTCATGGTTGTTCCTAAATATCGATAGCCTCTGTTTATACGATCTGTAGTAAAGTGATGTATAGTGCCGCCGGCGCAGGCGCAGCGAGGCCGCTCGATTAGTTCCGCTTAAACACGCAAACAAACCCACAGGTGGGCTATTTTCTTCTGGGAATCATCCGGATCAATGATCAGTGTCAAGGATGCTAAGCGCTCTAATACAGACTGGCCAAGTACGCAGGAGATATTGTAGAGCACCAGTGTGTGCGCTGACACAGGGAGTGCACCTGTGTCCATCTCACTCTCATAGTGCGAAGGGACGGCAATCCGACACGACCGGGGAGAGATCAGGCGCAGGATCAACGGCGACACTTATTGTAGCTACTATATACACTAGCATGCTACTAATCTGATATTCGGTTACGTACGTCTGACAAGCATCGCCGGGGTTATAGCAAATTACAGGTTATCATCGTGGGAGCAGCGCCCGCGCGAGGGGAGCCGTCGAGGTGGATGCGAAACGTACAAGTTACATTATTCGCAAATTGTATGACTGTTTTATACATAACTAGCGACCCGCCCCGGCTTCGCACAAGTGCAATGTAGATACATAAACCTTCCACACCAAAAATCACTGTATCTATTAATGAAAACCGCATTCAAATCCGTTGCGAAGTTTAAAAGATCTAAGCGTACAGACGGCGGGAAGCGACTTTGTTTTATATGTTGAGTTGAGAATTGAGATGTGAATTTTGGTCAACATAATACAGCGCTTTGCGTAAAATTTTAATTTCGTGGTCAACGTGGAAGGAATCACAAAACGCCTTAAGTCGTAAATGCTCTCAAATGATGCTGATGCGTGGCGTACGATTGTTACTATCGGTTACTGGCAGCAAACACTTCCTCGTCTAATATAAACACTGCAACACTTCGCTCTAAATTATAACTATTTAAAGAGCTATTTAGACTGCGGCGATATGTAAACGCGCCGTTATTGAGTTAGCGCGCGAACTGCGCGAGAGCAAACACATCACCCATGTTGATTTAGTTTACATCACGCCACATCACTCCAGCAGAAGGAAGCGCCTAAGGCTTTATGTGTACTAAATCTAAAGTATTCTTTGAATATTTCATTATCATTTATCTTGAGTTTATTCTACTTATTATGCAAATCATTATTTTCATTTGTACATTTACAATACGTATTTAAAAAAATATAGATCGTGAACAGGGCCCAAGCTACCGGTGTCCAGGGCTCCTAAGAGGAGTGTCTAAAGACGTACCGCTTTCTGTATCAAGCCGCCCAACGAGAGCCTCCTTACGTGTAGGTCGAGGCTCTAGCCATTGGCCGTCACGACTATCGGCACGATGATTGCTTCACATCCCACATGTCGACAACCTCGCGAGCCAAGTCCAGAGACTTTATTTGTTTATCTTTCACATTATGCTAATTATCATTAGTCGATATGGAAGAACAGAGTGGAAGAGGAAAACGTGTTGCGCCGACCCCAAGTAACATGGGACAAGGGCAGGAAGATGATGATGATGATCATAGTCGATATGGTAATTGAACCCAGGGCCCTACAGTCGCGCTTGCGACCATGACACCAACGAGACAGATATAACTCGATTGTCTCTCCTAAATTCCTAATCTTATAAATAGGTACGTAATTTTTTTTTTGGTCTAGCCCGCCACACTTTTCAATCCAATATTTTATTACTGTAACTCCTCAAGCCGGAATCAACAGCAAAGCGCCGCCGAGGCAATGAATTTTTATGGGTCTCGGAGAAAGCAACGAAATTATTCAGAGAAGAACAGCGGAGGAGTAATAAACAATATCATTTCCAAAACACTCTTACGTACAGATCTGTTGCTCTTATTCTGTTCTAGTTTGTACAAGGTCCGCGTTGTAAACAAAGTAACTACAGATGTAGCCTGTACACTAACATAACATTGCGTTCATTTTGCCAAAGAATACACTCCCAGATGTGATGAGCAGATTGTTCATATTCACAGTCAGACGTAGAACACTGACACAAAGGAGAAGCAACAAGCTTGAATAAAAATAATTGACTAGTTGCAATGACCTGTGACTAACTGAGCAAGACAGTGGTCTACCTTCAGCCATGTTCTGGCCAGCCGCTCACGAACTGATGGAGCTGTCAGCCCTTGACGGAATTATCGTTGTTCGGATTATAAATAGGAAGCCATACGCCTATACCTACTCATAATTTCAGATATTCACTTCAGCAATCCCAGAATAAGGAGCCACTTCACCGAAGTAGCAAGGAATAAATACCGGCAACCTTTGAACTTATTTCTTGGTCAAAATCTAGCGAATGTTTGTAAATGATGTCACTATTCTATACGCAGAGCCGCTAACATTGCGCTAGCTGGACGAGGGGCAGCCGCGGTATTCAAACATGCGTGCCTGCGGGACAATTGTTTAAAAATGTGTTTAAGTTACTTACGATTTAAAAAGTAAATACAAATTCCTTAACTAAAGACTAGGCACACTTCACGTGTTGTTCCGACAGTCACTAATGGTCCACACTAGCAGCGCGCACACAGATTCTATGTTGACTAAATACTATTTGAGTAGCATTCCGCTTCGAGCGGGAACTTTTCGCTATAACCGTTCCAAATTGAAAGTGTTCAACGTTTTGTAAAAGCTGTGTAATGACGAGTGGTATTGTGTTTAGTCGGGTTATAGAGAAGCTACAAATACAAAATCGACCAAAATAAAATGGTGACGCAACGAGTGTGTTGCTATTCCAAGGCTGTGTTTATATCTCGTCATGACATCATTGCCCGGCGTGCACCGCGACACCGCCGTGCGCCGGGGAGCCGCGAGCCGCTAACCTTCGCTTTATCGATACCGCACGCTACTCTAGTTACGATATCTTTACTTGTACTACATCTACCGGCGCTCAAGATGATTAATTGACGCATAGTCCACTGGAAACAGTATTATTACGTATGACATGATAGGGAAGGCCGATACAGAGAGGAGACAATTCGTAGCGAGTGACAAGGATGACGCTCTAAAAGCCGAACTTTTGCTGACACCCACATTACGCCGGGTAATGTGTACCGAGTCCGACATGACATAGAAGTCAGTTGATTGGGGATCTTAAATTTCTGTACGCTTTGAAGGGCTTGGGAAACTACAAGTATTTAAACATTGCGAAAGTGAATATGTACATACAAAATTCATCCGAAACTGCTTCAACTTATTTAGACATCTTAATTTTATTCCTTTGCCGGCACAGTAATAATAAAACGTAAACAGCTACATACAGACATATTAGCTGTGAACTGTCAACAAAACGTCAAATTCAATGAGAATTGACTTATTGACAGCATTCACTGTCAAAGTCGGTCAGTCAGTCGGCTTCGCAACGTGCTTGAAGAATCGAGTAGTGCGTTGCGCTTTTTATAACTGAAAGTTTCCCCTATCCCCATCGATGGCTCACGAAGCAGCCGAGCCGGTGTTCCGCGAGTTCGGCGGCGAGGAGGACGAGGACCCGGAGGTGACGGAGATCGAGTCCCTCTGCATGAACTGCCACGCCAACGTACGTAAACATTGCGCTGCGCACTGTGTGGAACATGTTTTTGTTGTACATTGACTTTAATTCCATATCTGTTGCGTTTGGCGTAGTGAACTTGTGGTATTAAGCGTATAAACAAGCGTACGTCGGCTGCAGTGGACAGTTTAGCGTATGTCCGCTGCGCCGCGACGCCGATCGAACCCACACTACTGCAATACTCATTTCAATATTATATTAAAGCTAGTTAGAATAGCCACACGTATGAACAAGCAGTTA
Organism: Hoplodrina ambigua; assembly: GCA_949774945.1. Classification (NCBI taxonomy): domain Eukaryota; kingdom Metazoa; phylum Arthropoda; class Insecta; order Lepidoptera; family Noctuidae; genus Hoplodrina; species Hoplodrina ambigua. The sequence continues at coordinate 5,683,149 of OX458994.1, forward strand.
GTAAAATGATTTATCTAGAGTACACATTCATTTTATGTGGGTATAGATATTATTTTGCTTATTTGATATTGAGAACTTAATTATGTGAATAAGTTTATTAAATGACTTTCGAGCGTGCCTTCTGGTAGTGTAGAGACAATAAATGTTCAGAGTGTGCCCTCCTGGCTGGTTGCAGGGCATCACGCGGCTGCTGCTCACACGCATCCCTTACTATAAGAATGTGGTGGTGATGTCGTTCTCGTGCGACGAGTGCGGCTACCAGAACAACGAGCTGCAGTCCGGCGGCGCCTTCGCAGAGAAGGGCGTCATGTCAGTACCACCGTATACTATAGCTTTTCTTTACAGATCTCAAATTTTGTAAAATCTTAATTGAACAGAGTGTGTTACTCATTCTGTTATCGTGCACATGGTTGCATTGTCTCGTGTTGTGTAGCTTGTTGCTAATGAGCCATGTGTTGTCTTCGCCAGCTGGATCCTGCGCGTGGAGTGCCCCGAGGACCTGAACCGGCAGGTGGTGAAGAGTGACTACACCGGCGTCAAGATACCCGACCTCGACTTCGAGATACCTCCGCAGAGCCAGAACGGAGGTACCACTCACATGCTTGTATCTACTTGCGTGTTGTTATCTGACATAATGCTGAGCTGTCGTTTTATTGGCATTATAATGATTGTTCTCGTTTTTTCAATTTTAAGTTTTATTCATTTTGCTGTAATGCCAATAGATGCATTTTTCTTTCTTTCTGTAGATTCAACATGAATGATGTAACCTAAATCAGCAATTTTTATTCTTATACATATAATTTATTGCTCATTCTTCTCCAAAGAGACCTACCAAAGCTTTCTAAGGAGCTACTAGCTTCAACTTTCTGACAAATCAACTGACTCCTTGACAATTCAAAAGTGCCTTAAAACACTTCATTGGAAATTAGCACTCTCCCCGCTACTTCTTTCGCGTGATTTATCTTACGGATCCCCAATTTTGTGATACTAAAATGTAGTCTATAGCACTCAGTGATAACGTAGCTTCCAATTTGCGAAAGAATTTTTACAATTGGTTCAGTAGATACAGAGATTACCTCCCTACAACATCACAAGCTTGGTGAATACTTCGTATAGTAAGGTAGACTGTCCCCCGACTGCACCTGACAGTATGTGTGTGTGTGTGTGTGTCGTTGCAGAGATCACGACCATCGAGGGCATCCTGGCGCGCGCCATCCGCGGCCTGTCGCAGGACCAGGGCGCGCGCCGCGCAGACCACCCCTACGAGGCCGACCAGATCCAGGAGTTCATACAGAAGCTGTCCGCGCGCCAGGCCGGCGCCGGCATGCCCTGGACCATCGAGCTGTCCGACATGACGGGTGAGTGCAGGTGTCAGCGTGCACTTGTCCGGCGCGGCCCACAGACTCACTAACACCCCGCCCCCCCTCTCCCCGGCAGGTAACTGCTTCCTGGAGAACCCGGAGGCGCCGCGGCGCGACCCGCGCGCGCAGCGCTTCACGTTCGTGCGCACCGAGTCGCAGAACCGCACGCTCGGCATCTACAACCGCCGCGACGATGACGACGAGGTACGCGCACGCGCACGCGCAAGTTCCTCGCCCCCACTCGCGTACTGTTCTCATCGTATGGTGCACCCAGGTGCCGGACGACGACAGCGACGACTCCGTGGACTGCCCGCACGTCAACGGCATCGTGCTGGAGCCGCGGCCCGCCCCCCCCGCAGAGGGCGCGGAGGGCGGCGGGCAGGGCCACCTGCTGTCGCCGGCGGGCCCGGGCGCCATGCCGTACGAGCAGCTGGCGCGCGACGAGGTGCTGCTGTTCCGCACCAACTGCCCCGACTGCAACGCGCCCTGCGACACCAACATGAAGATGACCGGTGAGCGCCCCACACGCACCTGCTGAATGTGGAACCTTATTCAGACCACCATAGAGTTACAAGTACAATAACCCGCGCCCGGACGTGCTGCTCTTTTGCCACAATTATATTTTTTTACAGAAATTCATATCCTCACTTTAATTTATATTCTGTTAGTATTATATAGCACTGAAGCTCGCGACAAGCACAAGCGCGCGGACGAAGTCGCCGCTGTATTCATTTATTAATGTTGATCATTAACTAAAACACATCTCTAGTACAGTTGACACTCGTGTGTAAGATATAATCACGCGGAATTGAATGTATTTTTAAAATCTATGTTTTTTGTTACGTGTGTTTCCCGCAATTGCGCAATTTTCGACTCTATTTCTTTCCAATTAAAGTTCATTATCAATAAAACAAGCCACTTATGTGCATAACGCTAGTTTGTCGCCCGCAGACATCCCGCACTTCAAGGAGGTGGTCATCATGAGCACCACGTGCGAGCTCTGCGGACACCGCACCAACGAGGTAACGCACCGCGCACGACCCGCGCGACCCGCGCGACGCGCGCCCACACGCGCCGCTCAACCTATAGCTTTATATTCACCTCTGAATGATATAGACCAGGGGTTCCCTAACTTGGTTATGACGCGCCGCCTTTTTACAAATAAAATATCCCCCCCCCCCTCCACCCGGGCCAAATAATATAATTTTAGATTATTAGCAAAGATCACACAGGTAGGAGAGAAAAATATAAAAGTTTTTATTATTGCTTATTAAAGTGACACAAAAAGTATATAATTGGCAAATGTACTGTTTATGTGCCGTGAAAACGTGATCCCCCATAGATTTTGTATGAAAATAGCAAACTGTAACGTCACTTACTTGTTGTGTTTAAAGCAACTGGAAACTAATTTTACAGTTAATTGTAATATGTGTGTTTGTGTAACAGTAGGATGTGGTGTGTCGCAGGTGAAGTCGGGCGGCGGCATAGAGGAGCGCGGCGTGCGCTTCGAGCTGCGCGTCGCCGGCCCGCACGACTTCTCGCGCGACGTGCTCAAGGTACCGCCACCGGCTTTACAGGCTGAGAAGTGTCTCGTCCCTCTGTTCAAGAGGCAGGATCCTCGGGATGTCGGGATTTTATACTTTGATAGCGCGATGTAGAAACTGTCAGTTGTAGTTCACATGCTGTGCGCTAGATGTCGCTACAGAACCAACACAATATAGTAATACAGTTCAAGATTGTCCGCAACATATAGTTTTTGGTGGCGTTATACGCGCAGTAACTGCGCACACTGCCCATAGATCTAATCGTAACTGTCAGCACTGTAGACGAATTAAAACTCCAAACTGTTGATTAACTGAACTCATTTATTAAAAATATTCCAGACGACCTATACTACGGCGGTAACGAAACCATAGCTTGCATTTAAACAGGGCAACGCCATCTAGGGAGCTATGGTGAACTAAATAATTAAATTATTATGATGAATTCCTTTTTGAGATACATTACAATTAGACAGTAACAGTGAGCTAACAATGTTGGTAGCAGTAGGTGATCAGAGAGGCGGCGGTGACTCGGCACGAAACTTTAAAATGTATTTTAACGTCAAACTAATACAGTTTGTTGCCAACAAGGACACTAAATTAAAAATTATAATTCGAACAGTAGAGTCCTATTTGCCTTTTTAGATAATATTATTTCAACATTAAAATCTCTTTTAAAGTTTCGCCCGATTCACTCCTGCGTCTCTACTCACCGCTGCTCATTTTATTTGGTGTGACACAGCGCTTCATGGCAGTGCACTATGTGACGCACGCAATAGTGCTGATGTACGAGTGTGACAGTGCGGGGCGCTCGGGGGGAACTCATAGTTTAGTTATAATGTTTTAAACTGAGATTCATACAACGTTGAAACTTTGCTTTAATATCCGCGTAATCAGAAGGTTCCCCCGTGTGGTGCACAACTAACAAGTAATCGCTATGGTGGTAACACATGAACTGTCTGCTTCGTTGTGAATGAGTCACTGATCCTCCCCCCCGCAGTCGGAGACGTGCAGCATGGAGATCCCGGAGCTGGAGCTGGAGGTGGGGGGGCGCGCGCTGGGGGGGCGCTTCACCACGGCCGAGGGGCTGCTGAGCGCCACGGCCGCGCAGCTGCGCGACGCGCCCGGCGCCTCGGGCGACGCGCCCGGCCTGGCGCGCGACCGCCTCGACAGGTACCCGCCGCGCGCTCCACAGCCGCCAGCCGCTGCTTGCGGACCGCAATGTATGCCTTGACTTGCGTGTCGCAGGTTCCTGGCGAAGGTGGAGGAGGTGCTGCGCGGCGAGCGCGCCGTCACCATCGTGCTGGACGACCCCGCGGGGAACTCCTACGTGCAGAGCCTGGCCGACGACCCCGCCCTGCCCGACGAAGGTACACACACACCTGGCCGCATGGTCGAGACTCCTCCGTGCCTCGGTGCGCACGCATAACCGTTGGTCCGGCTGTCATACGTGAATCTTTGACAATCGTTACGGGTCATCAGTAGCCCGAAAGTCTGACAACCAGTCTTACCTAGGGGTATCGTATTACCTAGTTACTGGGTTGTGGAGGTCAGATAGGCAGTCGCTCCATGTAAAATATTTGTACTCAGCTGCATCCGGTTAGACTGGAAGCCGACCTCAACATAGTTGGGAGAGGCAGGCAGATGATGCAGCAATTATAAATAACTGGTCGATGTATGTGCCGACAATGAATGGTACCACATCTTACTATTATTAGAAATGCGAAAGCTTAGACGGATGAATGTTAGTTAGTCAATCACGTGAGAGCTGGCGCGCGTGTGTACACGAGTGTGCGACATGTTGCAGGGCTGAAGGTGACGCGCTACGAGCGGACCTTCGAGCAGAACGAGGAGCTCGGCATCAACGACATGAAGACTGAGAACTACCAGCCCGCCGCCTAGAGCCGCACCCCCCACACGCGGCCACACGGACCTAGCCGCATTCAGCGGGTAACAACGTGCTGCTACACATGTTGCAGCAACAATGTTGCGCTACTAGGTTACCGAACGAACGCGGGGAGAACATAGCTTTGTAAAAAAATAAACATAATTAGCTGTAAATATTGTAAACTTTCATAAAGTTCAGAGGCCTTTATATACTTATATAAGAAGCGCGCGGCGGGGCTGCGTGCCGCACTGCCACGAGCGCTGCCACGAGCACTGCCACGAGCACTGCTAAAGCGAAGCTCGCGTCGTGGTCACCACTACTATTTATTTATAATACTTAAAGATTTTGTAACCGTATTTATATAATAATTATAATATGTAAGTCCCACTCGAGCACTAAGGCCTGTATGATAAAGTAGCACGCGGCCGAGTGTCACGCTGACACAGCAGCACACGCGGCCGAGTGTCACGCTGACTGAGATAAAGCAGAGGTTTGTCAGCACAGGCCTTTGAGCTATCAATAATGATGTTTTGTAAGACAAAAACGTTTTAGAAACGTGCTCACATGGGTAACATTGTCACGCGCGTGTGCACGCTGCACGCTACGTGGTGACGTGTACTGTTGGTGCTGCGGCCTGTGAGCGCGGTGTGCTGGCAGGCTGGGTAGACACACCATTAACCAATAACTACAACACACTACAAGACTCTGAAAACCCGATTTTTATTGGTTTTAATCAATAAATAGTGAACTGAGTTGCCGAATAAGTGTCGTCACAGTTAGCTATGGTCATATGAAGTCTATGGCGGAGTGTTGATTTAAAAACTCTTAATAAGTACGTCAATGGATCAGTGGAGTACTACTCAGTGTATTTGTTGTAACATAACATGTAGAATACATTACAAAGACGCGCGTCCGGTGGCGCTACACGCGCCGTGTAACAACACGCGTCACACGGCGTCACCTGCGCGCAGGCGCACACTGCTGCGAGTTTTTTTTTTAATGAAAAAAAATTAATTTTAATAGTGCACAATGTAACGCACGTGAAGTGGATGTCACGACACCCGATGTTCATAATCATCGTAGTTTAGTTATAACTATTACAACTGTTCGTAAAATAAGAAAATTGGAACTATCCACTCCAGCTGTATTTATAATTCAGAACGAAAAGATCGCACGATGGTAACAACATCGCCATCGGCGTCCTTGTGTGTGCTCACACCCGGGACAAGACTGACGGCCACCTAGCGCCACCTAGCACCATCTAGCGCCATCTAGTTTAAGAAAACGAGCTTTGAAATATGTACCTGTAGTCTGTAAAATATATTATGGTACGGTAAAATTATAACATTCAGTATTTCGGACGAAAATTTGTGTTACTTAAAGTCTGCCGAAATTTAGAAAATTAATCCTTTACCGCATTAGTGCTGCAATACTATAATGCAAAAAGTACGCGTGCGTAATATACTTCATTGTGACCATAAGGCGGTGCAAAAACAGTCACTGTAAGTGTACAACGTCTTAAAAATATCTCGCTTCCAAATAAAACAAGGGTTTCCAGAGTAAGACAATTTATTGAAAGTAGTACCGCGAAGGTCATGTTCTGCAGGAAAATCTCTACACCGCGATTCACAAATATGACGTCACGGCACAACGTCATCTATTACCTAATAGCGATACTAAACTAATGACAAACTATTGACAACTAATGACAAATTGACAAGTGTTGGCTTTCATGTATGATTTGCAAGAAGTATTTATTTCAAGAGATTTGACAGTAAGAGCAATTGTGGTTACGACTCACGTATTGGACAGCTGGCTACAGGTACACGAGCGATGACGCGGAGCCGAGGCCACGTCATCATAATGTTAGTAGTAGCTTTTTTAAGCTTTGTACTGTAATATGGTGCCGCGAGCGTCCCGCACTGACGCCACGCACACCGCGCGGACTGACGATGTACTCTTTCGCAATTAAATGGTTACCAACCAAATCTCTTGCGTCTTATTTATATGGAGATCTTCTGAGAATGTATTCACATGTTGTGGCCGCGCCGCCTGAGCGGGGCGGCTCCGTGTTCATATAACGTTATAATCATATTCATGTATTTATTACATTACAATTAAAAACACAATTTACGGCGCGACTTCCCAAAGCTTATGTTCCGCAGCGCCTGCGCACGGCACACTCTACTCGGCTAACGAGTTTGGCTAAGGAAATAGTCCATAAACAATATTTTGTTGCAGCGTCTAAAGTAAGCTGTGATTGTCGAGATAGGATAATTATAGCACATTATGATGCAAGTGAGCTGCGTTTGTTGCTAAACTGGAGGCTCCGGAGCGCAGCCCGCGTTGCACGCGAGGGTGTCACGGAGCCGAGACGTCACGATGACATGCTCACGCAATTTGTACTACGTTTTGCAACACACCAGTGAGAATTTAAGATCCCCCTCCTTTTTTGAAATCGGTTAAAAAAAGAACTTAATCTGTGAGTTAAATAGTTTATTGAATGAATGATCGCTACAAGTGCCGCCACATCAGCGTGACGTCACGTGAGAGGCGCGGGGTGCGGAGCTAGGCGGGGCCGGCCGGCGCCGCGCGCGCGGGCTCCGTGGGGCCTGCGGACACAGCGCTGCACTCGCTCAACAAGCTCACACAGTCGTGTTGCAGGCGGTGAGCGCGCACACTAATAAACCTGAATGCTCGACTTGCAATGAAAACTTGTCAAATTATTATATTAATCCTCATTCATATCGGTTATAAATGCTAAAGTAACTCTGTCTGTGTGTTTGGTACGCTTTCACGGCTAAACCGCTGAACCGATATCCATGAACTTTGATACGGGGTAAGATTGAACCCCGAGGAAAGGCATGAGCTACATTGTAGCCCGCGACTTCGTCTGCGTCCGCTATAACGGACACTTAAGCGGACGAAGTCGCCGGCAAGAGCTAGTTTACTATAATTGGCGGCTTCATCACTCGCTGTGACGATAGTGGTGTCGACACTACTGCGCACGCGCTCTGCATCATACAGGCTGTGGAAACAGCGTGTATGACGTTGAGCATGCATGTGTTGTATGGTGTGAGATAGAAATGTTTGTCTCTCCGATGTATCAAGAGAGGGGCAATCATAGGCGTCACGTCAGAACGCATTCATTGAAAATACGGACAAGTTCAAGAAAAGCCAACAGGACATGACGTAATGTTGGTGCAGTCGGCGCCGTCGTCTCACCTCTTATTCGTTTCTTTGTGTAATTTGGAAAATCATAAAACGCCGGCGTGGACACAGCTGGGGACAGAAATACATCATCATTAGCACCTCGTGGTCGCGCGCGGCGTGCGAATAAGAGCCACCTGGCGACGATCATTACGAACTGAATGAGTGTGCGAGGCAGGGCCGCGCGCGTGTGCACGTCGTAGTCAATATGCGTTGATTTATTTGAAACCGTTTCCTTAGGTGTTATAGCTATATATATCGGGTGTAAGGGACATCCCTCCGAAAACTTACAGGGTGCATTCAGCTCCTTATTTTGAATCGTATTCCACGGGAATTTTCCTCAGGAAAATTTCCATAACTTTCCCGTTTTTTCAGTTAGTATTCCTTTATTTCAATGTAAAATTACATTATCTGTACCCAGCACTCCATTTATGTAAAAAATACGGCTAAAATCAAAAAACCAGCAATGGATGTTGAAAAACTCGAAACAAACGACGCGCGAAATCAGCTGTTTACGTTCTGCCTAGCTACAGAGTTCATTGAATTCACCGCAAACTACCTACCCTTCCCAACCAGTAACAGACGCTCCTGTTAGAGTGTTGCTTCGTTCCTATTGGTCGAATGGTCGGCGTTTGCACAAAATGCCTAATCTCAACAGTGTTGCCAACTTATTAGACCTCAATTTGTGAACGAAAATGTTAGAACTATCTTGATGCACCCCATAATGCACCAGCCGGATTTTCGTAGCCCCGACAAAGAGCGCGTGAGGCCACTCGGGGACGATGTTGTCCCGGCCATCCGCGGCCGATTTAAAGTTTTATGCTGTAGTTTACGGTTTAAACTTATGAACTTCTTTATTGATAAACGTGAATCTTTTCGTGCACTTAATTTCTAAAGGAAAATCATTTCTCCCAAAAAAAATAACAAATGAGATTTAGTAAAGATTAAAAATTTTCTTATTTTGCTCAACTTTTTGCACGAAATCACAATTTCGTGCAAATAATTGGTAACACATTCCCGTAAAATCGTGCAATCGTGCAAAGCGCTGGCGCCGGGCGGTTTCTTTGTGTCGCTTTGAGTTGTGCCGCGAGCGCATGTCGGTAGTTCGGTACTCGCGCAGTCTCAATGTGTTATTACGCCGCGTCTTCACTACGTACCTACCTACGCTTTTCGACTTATTTTTTTTGTTGTGGTGTTGTTTGTTATTAAGAAATGGCTACATTTAGTGCTCATGAGTATGGAGAAATGATTATGTGCAACGGAGAAGCTCGGGGAAATGCTAGCGAAGTGCTCCGAATTTACGTTTCAAGGTAGGTATCCTGACCGTCGGCGTCTATCAGACTCCCGGATGATTACCAATGCCTATCACGGCGTGTTAGATAACCTACTATTGTTGCCTATTGTTCCCCACCGGGAAGGCGCTCACGCTGATGACCCGCTTGCACGCAGAGACCCTGCGCCGTTCCTATGTGTATGAACGCCTCGGTGGAGGTCACTTCGAGCCGTACTTATCTCATTCGACCGGAGCGATTCTGAGGCATCTAGGATTTATTAACATTTTTTTTTTATTTGACCACATAATGCAACTTGACGTCACGCCGGTATCTGCTTTATGGCTCGCTCGTACTCTCTTCAACATGACGTACCTACGTACCTAACAAATAACGTGGCGCGACCGGCGCGAGAGCGCTTGGCGGGGAGGGCGGCCGAAGGCTCGCTGCGCTTGCCGTTCACTACGTGCGTTTGCCACGAAAACGATACATTGCTCATAAGGTATTTAAACAAATCAGGTTTAGTGGATTCCCGTAACGTTCCTGAAATAATTTCATGTACCGGTCATCTTAATATGGTTTACTGAATTCACCCTGTAAGTTTTCGGAGGGATGTCCCTTACACCCTGTATATTATATACTCGCACCTAATAATAATTAAATAATAGGTAATTCAGGTAATAGATGAGCCTTTGGCAGGCGATGGCACTCGGATCAGCAATGAGTTGCCTCTACCGATACTGACTGCTGGGAGTGTAGTACTCGCAGAGGCAGCCCTCGATCTCGCGGTGGAAGGGCGGGCAGCCGCACATGTTGGTGAAGCCGGTCTCCAGCTGCGGCGGCGTGATGTTGTACACGGGCTGCCCCACCGGCGCGTAGTGCGACACGTGGCAGTTGAAGTACGTGCGCGTCTGTGGACAGAGCGCTCGCTGTACGTGCGGCTCCACGTGTCGTTGTTGTATAATAAAACTATGTAACCGCGTATCGGAAACTTGCTATTGCTTATCAATGCAATAGTTTCACGAGCTGCTCATGTGACAGCGCTGGGGAGCCCGCGGCACGACCGCGAACATTTTTTATTTTCCGGCATTTGTTGTTTATTGTAAAGCGAACGTCATGAATGGTTTACGAGTAGGCACCTATCTATTACTCTCATTATTGGGAACTTGTTATTGTTAACTAAGTCCTGTTACTGTTAGTGGGGTGTGTGTGTGTGTGTGTGTGTCACTGCTTACAGTCCGCGAGTCGTTCGGAGCGCTATAGAAGCCATAAGACGCCCCGCATCCGAAGTACTTGGCGTCGCTTTGCACTGAATGACAGAAAGCATGGTCACCATTCCTTGAAAGAAAAACAAATAGCTTTACGTAGAAGTAATATGCTCGTGTGGCGTCGTCAGTTGATCGCACCGCGTGTGTGCGTCGCGCTCGCGTGACGTCACTGGCGACCGACCTGCGGGAACTGCCGCTGTCAGCTCGGGTGTGCAGGATGCGGTGTAGGCATCAGTACTCGCTTTACTCGAATGTTGCGCTGAACTGAAGCGGTTTGACCGATCTCAAGTTACTGAAGACACACACTCATATCACTTATACTGTACGTACAATAGATGCGATTATACAAATATACTTGATGGATGTTTGATTTGCATACCCACTGAATGGCTTTTGATGAAACTTTACAGCTTATACATCAGAATAATAATAATTTATTTATTTATTTATTCGGCCATAACATTACGATGAGTAACAGTACGAGTCGGAAAGAGTCCTGCCCTCTGAGGGCCCTTTGACATGGATAGTCTGAAGCCCGGGGAAGGACACGGCCGCGCGCAAGCAGCCGACGTGCACGAGCACACAGCCACTGCTGGAAGAGCTCACAGCTACTCACCAGTGTGCGCCGCAGATGCTGTCTGGGCACCGGCTGACATCCGAAACTTGCGTTCGCGGCATAGACATGTTGAGATTTATATTTAGTCCGTGCGCCGCTATAGTGGCGGACATTGCCGATGCCGCGACCCGCACCCCGTTGAAGCGTACGGATCTAGTGTTCGAGAATCTATCTAAAATATGAAACAGTTCAGTCGCGTTGCCTGTTAGTAGTAAATAATAATAACGCTGACCTACTCATTGGAGCCGATTCCCTTGTTCACAAACTAAACTAAAATTACACTTTCTATCTTTTCCTGTCCAATAAAACAAGGAAGGGGCGGAAATAAATAAGACCTGTCAATTTTAGTTATTCTGAAACTTTCATGAAATTTTAGTTGACATGTCAAAACGCACTGAGTGCACTGACTAAAAAGTCCAAGGTAAAAATTAATTTGACATCTCTAATTTAGTTCTAAAATCCTCCTTTCCTTTCGCTGTATGTTAGTAAGAGATGCAGATTCTCTAATTTTAGTGAAGCCTGTGAACAAGGGAATCGGCGCCACTGGTGGCGATTCCCTTATTCACAAACTAGAGTAAATTTAGAGAATTGACATCTCTTTCTAACATACAGCGAAAGGAAAGGACGGTGACATATAGATGTGTCAAATTGACTAAATTTGACAGCTCTTATTTACATTAGTCTCTTTCTTGTTTTATTGGACAGAAAAGATGGAAATAGTCTAATATTAGTTTAGTTTGTGAACAAGGGAATCGGCACCACTGTTGAACATTCAAACAAGTAGACGTTTTGTAAGAAACGCGTCACGTCACCACGGTTATCTTGTAGTGTGTGGTCGCGACGCCGACGTGACGACGTCGCTTGCGACTCTACACATGTGAAGCAAAGGACGACGAGTAGTATTTGTATGAGTGTATCACACGATACGCTGAAACAACATTAATTGCAACACCTTGTGTACCGTGCTCTAGCAAATCAACCATTTTTATCTGATTTGGCTCGATTGGTCGAGCTACAATAAATAAACATGTTTCGTGTAATGTGTCGCGTCCGCGGCGTACTCACTGGTGTGCGCGCACAGCCCGTCGCCGTGGCAGGTCTCGGCCGACAGCTTGGCCAGCCCCGCCAGCTGCCTGTCCCACTGCTGCAACACAGCGCGCAGAAGGGGCCAGTACAAACATGATGACATGTTACACGACCGTGTAGGATATTGGTTAATTAGGTATTTTGATTTCAGTGGCTTTCGATGTGAAGGGAAATGTCTTGAACTAAATGAATCATGTTGTGTTTCCAATCCGACTGCTGGTACAGTGGCACCAGAGATTAACGCGTTTAAACAAACAAAATACAGCTTTATTAGGTATAGTATAACTACCTGTAGATAGTAAGTAAGTGTAATATGACGTTTCTTGCCTAATATTCTTTTTTTGACTTTATTTAACTAAATAAAATGTGTTTTTTTTTATAAACTTTTGAAGTCTTAAAAGTAAAAAAGAAAAGTATTTAATTTCAGGGATAAGGAAGATGGTTTCCGTGGACGTAATCCTAACTTCCTAACTAATATTATAAATGCGAAAGTAAGTTTGTTTGTTTGTTTGTTACCATTTTACGGCTAAGCCACTGAACCGATCATCCTGAAATTTTGCATATACATTGCCAGGTGTACAGGAACGAACATAGGGTACATTTAATCCCGAAAAAAGTACTATTTAAGAGGGAAATCTCAATAACATTCTTATGATCATAGATGGCGCCACGTGTCGTTTCGAATCATGATTTTAACTAAATAATTGAAATGGCAGGACATGGGTAATTTTTTCCACGACTTCGTCTGTGTCCGCGATAACCGAAATTTACGCGGACGAAGTCGCGGGCAAAAGCTACTATTCTATAAAAATGAGCCATCACGACCTGGTGAAAGGTAAAAGAACAATACGTACCATGCGCATAATTCCGTACCCTCGAGGTAACAGCTGGCCGCCCTTCCCGTGCGCAGTTCCCTGCGCCACCTTCGTCCTGTAGCTGCAAGCCAAGTGTATCATTACATGTCATACGCTGACTTGTGCCGCGGCGCCCCCCGCTTCTTCGCGCCTCACTCGGCCTCAACAACCGGCACACCGGCGGCAGCTGCACGAGTGCTCGCTGTCGCCGCACGCTGCCTACTCCCGCGCGTGTTCACCTAGTTCCCGACTACCTGCTTGTTTACTCCCGTGTACGTGCGCGGCACTTCCATGTCACCGAGGCAGTGAACCTGCGCCATTCCCTCGTCTCCCGAGCACATCACGCCTACTGCACTGGACAGTGTAAACTGTAGTACTTACTCGTTCATTGCGTCTACCATAATTTCGACGTCAGTGTCATTGAACTCGAGGAACACCGGGAATTCTTTACATTTTCGTTCCATTTTCTGTAAATAAAGTGATGAACATAATAACTATCACGGGCACTTGTTCTCTGCAGCGCGCGCTCGTCTGCAGCGCGGCTGCATGTCGTTACGTTAGGTAAACAAACGGTGTTTACCTATCATCAACATTCCAATAAAAGATATAATATTGGTACTTACAAGAACGCTAGTAACGACTAGCTTCAGCCCGCGACGTCGTCCGCGTGGATGTCGAGTATACCATAAAGCTGGGGCTTCATTAGGGGCCGAAGACTCGTGTTGCGTTGGCAGTAGTTGGCACGCTTAAACATCGTGTAAGGGCATACACGATGCTCTTGTGTACATTAGGCGGGCGACAAAAAATCCCGTTGATGCAGTTTACGGATAGTGCATCGTTTTCGCCCGAATACTACGCGTTGCGGCGGTCTACCCGGCTACACTCATCGGGGTAACACGACGACGACGCTAATGCAGCTCCAGCATAAAACATAACGTATGACAACGAGCGATAGTGCACCTACCTCGCTGTCAGTGAGAGAACTTTAGTGATCACGCTGGGACTTGCACGCATTGCCTCGCACTGGCGCTGCCCGCCTAAACTGGGACGCCACTTACTGTCACAGCCGCCAACTATGCGCAATCACACCCTCGTTCAATCACTAGCATACTTAAGTACTTCCTTGAATTACACGACAACGTAAAACTACACAAAAGGATTTTTCAAATGTTACCAGCAGTTTCTGAGAAAAGTACGGTCAAATGAAAAAACAAACTTTTCAGCTGGCAAGATACCTATTTACAAACAAACAAAAGGCTTACTGAATCGAAAAACTTGCAAACATGGTGTGACTCTGGGGGGCGGCAGGGGTTGTACGGGCAGAAATTGTGGTACTCCACCGGATCATAGACCAGGTCAGTGGCCGCGAGCAGTCCGACGAGGAGCAGCGCGGGCGCCTGCAACGCGACCCTCGCTCACACACGGGACAAGTCATGCACATTATCCCGCTTACATTCAGCCATTGCCATTCTCGCTGCCAGAAATATTTCCCTAAATTTTGCTGTGGCCGCGTCAAGGGTGATGGGTGCTTACATGCTGCCCTCTCGCTCACTTGCTACCTCATTAGATAGCAAGTGAGCGAGAGGGCAAGAGGAGAAGCGGAGGTGACGCCAAAAACCGCCAATTCGGGGATCGCCAGGCAAGCCGAGCGCCAACGTCGATGGCAAAGGAAGTGACCTGTTTTTCCATTACCTTGCGAGGTGCCGTGGAAATGGGCTTAATGTAAACGAGATATTAGAGCTCATTCGCAATGTGGAGCCCGACCACTAGGTGCGACTCTCATTAAAAAACGAAGTGAGCTTAGTACGGCGCAGCTATGATATGGCACTCTATAACATTTAGCTATGTTTAGTTATTATCGTTATTGTTAATTAACTCTACACTCTAATCTCTTACTTGTGTGATAGCGCACGAGTCTTAGAAACGCGCCCGCCGTTATGATACTCACGTGTAACACAAACGTCCCCATTACTTAACTGTCAACATGCGCCTGCGTGCCCGCTGAGGACACACTGCTGTGTCCACTGCAGCGGGCTAACAAGTGTTATTGAAACTCGATCAAACTGTCGAAACCTAGATAACTACATTATTGCTCGATATAAAAATATTTATGTTCAGACTTTATGACCGCGCCATGTCGAAATATAATAATAATATGTACCTACATACCTTTACAATGATTGCTTACACCCATACGTATTAACTGGTAATTAGTTATCGCGAATCACATCCGGAGTGCACTGAGCACAGTGGGCACACTCATATTGAATCGGCAATAATATGAAGATCAAAATGAAACGATAAAAAGCCCTTTCAAACAATACCTCACACGATATATTAAATTTTGGAAAGTGGTAGGAGGGGGGTTGACGTACCCCCTCCCCACTTCCTTCAGTCAGTCATCGACTACACGTATAAACAAAGCAATTTGTCTTGTTACGGCGGTTCTGCTGTGATTTTATAAGGAGTTCCGTTCCGTATCTCCAAAGTTCATCATCAGATCATGACAATATTCCTATGGGACCTATTCGGAACTATACTCTTTCAAACAAAAAAAGAATCATCCAAATCGATTCATAATTGGCGGAGTAATCGTAGAACAAACACACAAAAAAAAAAAAAACATACGCGCCCAATTGAGAACCTCCTCCTTTTTGAAGTCGGTTGAAAAGACATAGTTAACAATAAATAATAATAAGGTGTCGAAATCGTTAAATTATAATAAGATATCGATATCGATAAACCATAATAAGATATCGGTACGCAAAATAATACAAAAAAAGTAGAGATGTCATAGTATATTTTATTAAAGATACCATATCACAATTTATTGTAATAATAAGGTATCGATATCGATTATTGGTAAAACGGAATCGACATCGACAAATTATAATTGGACACCGACATTGATAAACCGTACCGTGTGATAATGTGTCTACATCAATAAATTATAATAGGTATCGGTATCAATAAATTATAATTATGTGACGATGTCGATAAGCCATTGGGTATCGATATCGATATAATATAACAAGTATCAATGTCGATAAACTATAACAGGTATCGATACCGACTAATTATAAAAACTATCGATATCGATAAATTATAACAAGTATCGATATCGATAAATTATAACAGGTATCGATATCAATCAATTATAAAAACTATCGACATCGATAAATTATAACAGGTATCGATATCGATAAATTATAACAGGTATCGATATCGATAAATAATAACAGGTATCGATATCGATATATTATAACATGTCGATATCGATAAATTATAACATATATCAATATCGATAAATTATAACAGGTATCGATATCGACCAATTATAAAAACTATCGATATCGATAAATTATAAAAGATATCAATATCGATAAATAATAACAGGTATCGATGTTAATCAATTATAACAACTATCGATATCGATAAATTATGACAGGTATCGATGTCGATCAATTAAATAAAGTATCGATGTCGATAAATTATTACAAGTATCGATATCGATAAATTATAAAAACAATCGATATCGACAAATTATAACAGATATCGATATCGATAAATTATAACAGGTACCGATATCGATATAATATAACAGGTATCGATATCGATCAATTATATAAAGTATCGATATCGATAAATTATAACAGGTATTGATATCAATGAAATATAAAAACTATCGATATCGATAAATTATAACAGATATCGATATCGATAAATTATAACAGGTATCAATATCGATAAATTATAACAGGTATCGATATCGATCAATTATAAAAAGTATCGATATCGATCAATTATATAAAGTATCGATATCGATAAATTATTACAGGTATCGATATCAATCAATTATAACAACTATCGATATCGATAAATTATAACAGGTATCGATATCGATATCTTATAACAGGAATCGATATCAATCAATTATAAAAACTATCTATATCGATAAATTATAACAGGTATCGACGTTAAAAAATTATAACAACTATCGATATCGATAAATTATAACAGGTATCGATATCGATATATTATAACAGGTTTCGATATCGATAAATTATAACAAGTATCGATATCGATCAATGATATAAAATATCGATATCGATAAATTATAACAGATATCGATATCGATAAATTATAACAGGTATCGATATCGATATATTATAACAGGTTTCGATATCGATAAATTATAACAGGTATCGATATGGATATATTATAACAGGTATCGATATCGATAAATTATAACAGTTATCGATATCGATCAATTATATAAAGTATCGATATCGATAAATTATAACAGGTATCGATATCGATAAATTATAACAGGTATCGATATCGATCAATGATATAAAATATCGATATCGATAAATTATAATAAGTATCGATATCGATCAATTATAAAAACTATCGATATCGATAAATTATGACAGGTATCGATATCGATAAAAAATAACAATTATCGATATCGATAAATTATAACAGTTATCAATATCGATAAATTATAAAAGATATCAATATCGATAAATAATAACAGGTATCGATGTTAATCAATTATAACAACTATCGATATCGATAAATTATAACGGGTATCGATATCGATCAATTATTACAAGTATCGATATCGATAAATTATAAAAAAAATCGATTTCGATAAATTATAAGAGGTATCGATATCGAAAAATAAGACTGATATTATAACATGTCAATATCGATAAATTATAACATGTATCGATATGGATAAATTATAAAAGATATCAATATCGATAAAAAATAACAGGTATCGATGTTAATCAATTATAACAACTATCGATATCGATAAATTATAACGGGTATCGATATCGATCAATTATTACAAGTATCGATATCGATAAATTATAAAAAAAATCGATTTCGATAAATTATAATAGGTATCGATATCGAAAAATAAGACTGATATTATAACATGTCGATATCGATAAATTATAACATGTATCGATATCGATAAATTATAACAGATGTCGATATCGATCAATTATATAAAGTATCGATATCGATAAATTATAACAGGTATCGATGTTAATCAATTATAACAACTATCGATATCGATAAATTATAACAGGTATCGATGTCGATCAATAAAATAAAGTATCGATATCGATAAATTATAACAGATATCGATATTGATAAATTATAACAGGTATCGATATCGATATATTATAACAGGTTTCGATATCGATAAATTATAACAAGTATCGATATCGATCAATGATATAAAATATCGATATCGATAAATTATAACAGATATCGATATCGATAAATTATAACAGGTATCGATATCGATATATTATAACAGGTTTCGATATCGATAAATTATAACAGGTATCGATATCGATCAATTATATAAAGTATCGATATCGATAAATTATAACAGGTGTCGATATCGATAAATTATAACTGGTATCGATATCGACTTCGACTACGAGTGTCGTAGACTTCGACTACGAGTGTCGTAGACTTCGACTACGAGTGTCGTAGACTTCGACTACGACTTCGACTACGAGTGACGTAGACTTCGACTACGACTTCGACTACGGGTGACGTAGACTTCGACTACGAGTGTCGTAGACTTCAACTACGACTTCGACTACGAGTGACGTAGACTTCGACTACGAGTGTCGTAGACTTCGACTACGACTTCGGCTACGAGTGACGTAGACTTCGACTACGACTTCGACTACGACTTCGACTACGACCGACGTAGACTTCGACTACGTGTAACGTATACTACGACAACGATTGATGTAGACTTCGACTACGACTTCGACTACGAGTGACGTAGACTTCGACTACGAGTGACGTAGACTTCGACTACGACTGACGTAGACTTCGACTACGAGTGACGTAGACTTGAACTACGAGTGACGTATACTTCGACTACGACTGACGTAGACTTCGACTACGAGTGACGTAGACTTCGACTACGACTTCGACTACGAGTGACGTAGACTTCGACTACGACTGCCGCAGACTTCGACTAAAAGTGACGTAGACTTCGACTACGAGTGACGTATACTTCGACTACGAGTGATGTAGACTTCGACTACGAGTGACGTAGACTTCGACTACGACTTCGACTACGAGTGACGTAGACTTCGACTACGACTTCAACTACGAGTGACGTAGACTTCGACTACGAGTGACGTAGACTTCGACTACGACTGCCGCAGACTTCGACTAAAAGTGACGTAGACTTCGACTACGACTGCCGCAGACTTCGACTACGACTGACGTAGACTTCGACTACGAGTGACGTAGACTTGAACTACGAGTGACATAGACTTTGACTACGACTGACGTAGACTTCGACTACGAGTGACGTAGACTTCGACTACGAGTGTCGTAGACTTCGACTACGAGTGTCGTAGACTTCGACTACGAGTGACGTAGGCTTCGACTACGAGTGACGTATACTTCGACTACGAGTGACGTAGACTTCGACTACGACTTCGACTACGAGTGACGTAGACTTCGACTACGACTTCGACTACGAGTGACGTAGACTTCGCCTACGACTTCGACTACGAGTGACGTAGACTTCGACTACGACTTCGACTACGAGTGACGTAGACTTCGCCTACGACTTCGACTACGAGTGACGTAGACTTCGCCTACGACTTCGACTACGAGTGACGTAGACTTCGACTACGAGTGACGTAGATTTCGACTACGACTACGACTTCGACTACGAGTGACGTAGACTTCGACTACGACTGACGTAGACTTCGACTACGAGTGACGTAGACTTCAACTACGAGTGACGTAGACTTTGACTACGACTGACGTAGACTTCGACTACGACTGACGTAGACTTCGACTACGAGTGACGTAGACTTAGACTACGACTGACGCAGACTTCGACTACGAGTGACGTAGACTTCGACAACGACTTCGACTACGAGTGACGTAGACTTCGACTACGAGTGACGTAGACTTCGACTACGACTTCGACTACGACTGACGTAGACTTCGACTACGAGTGACGTAGACTTCGACTACGAGTGTCGTAGACTTCGACTACGAGTGACGTACACTTCGACTACGAGTGTCGTAGACTTCGACTACGAGTGTCGTAGACTTCGACTACGACTTCGACTACGAGTGACGTAGACTTCGACTACGAATTCGACTACGAGTGACGTAGACTTCGACTACGAGTGTCGTAGACTTCGACTACGAGTGTCGTAGACTTCGACTACGACTTCGACTACGAGTGACGTAGACTTCGACTACGACTTCGGCTACGAGTGACGTAGACTTCGACTACGACTTCGACTACGACATCGACTACGACCGACGTAGACTTCGACTACGAGTGACGTAGACTTCGGCTACGACTGACGTAGACTTTGACTACGAGTGACGTAGACTTCGACTACGAGTGACGTAGACTTCGACTACGAGTGTCGTAGACTTCGACTAAGACTTCGACTACGAGTGACGTAGACCTCGACTACGAGTGACGTAGACTTCGAGTACGACTTCGACTACGAGTGACGTAGACTTCGACTACGACTGACGTAGACTTCGACTACGAGTGACGTAGACTTCGCCTACGACTTCGACTACGAGTGACGTAGACTTCGACTACGACTTCGACTACGAGTGACGTAGACTTCGACTACGAGTGACGTAGACTTCGACTACGAGTGTCGTAGACTTCGCCTACGACTTCGACTACGAGTGACGTAGACTTCGACTACGAGTGACGTAGACTTCGACTACGACTGACGTAGACTTCGGCTACGAGTGTCGTAGACTTCGCCTACGACTTCGACTACGAGTGACGTAGACTTCGACTACGAGTGACGTAGACTTCGACTACGAGTGACGTAGATTTCGACTACGTCTGACGTAGACTTCGACTACGAGTGACGTATACTACGACAACGAGTGACATAGACTTTGACTACGACTGACGTAGACTTCGACTACGAGTGACGTAGACTTCGACTACGAGTGTCGTAGACTTCGACTACGAGTGTCGTAGACTTCGACTACGACTTCGACTACGAGTGACGTAGACTTCGACTACGACTTCGACTACGAGTGACGTAGACTTCGACTACGACTTCGACTACGAGTGACGTAGACTTCGACTACGAGTGTCGTAGACTTCGACTACGAGTGTCGTAGACTTCGACTACGAGTGTCGTAGACTTCGACTACGACTTCGACTACGAGTGACGTAGACTTCGTCTACGAGTGGCGTAGACTTCGACTTCGAGTGACGTATACTTCAACTACGACTGACGTAGACTTCAACTACGACTGACGTAGACTTCGACTACGAAAGACGAAGACTTCGACTACGACTGACGTAGACTTCGACTACGACTGACGTAGACATCGATTACGACAGACGTATACTTCGACTACGAGTGACGAAGACTTCGACTACGAGTGACGTAGACTTCGACTACGAAAGACGAAGACTTCGACTACGACTGACGTTAACTTCGACTACGAGTGTCGTAAACTTCGACTACGAGTGACGTAGACTTCGACTACGAAAGACGAAGACTTCGACTACGACTGACGTTAACTTCGACTACGAGTGACGTAGACTGCGACTACGAGTGATACTTTGACTACGAGTGACGTAGACTTCGAATACGAAAGACGTAGACTTCGACTACGAAAGACGAAGACTTCGACTACGAAAGACGTAGACTTCGACTACGACTGACGTAGACTTCGGCTACGAGTGTCGTAGACTTCGCCTACGACTTCGACTACGAGTGACGTAGACTTCGACTACGACTGACGTAGACTTCGATTACGACTGTTGTAGACTTCAACTACGACTGACGTAGACTTCGACTACGAAAGACGAAGACTTCGACTACGAAAGACGAAGACTTCGACTACGACTGACGTAAACTACGACTGACGTAGACTTCGATTACGACTGTTGTAGACTTCAACTACGACTGACGTATACTTCGACTACGAGTGACGTAGACTTGACTACGAAATACGTAGACTTCGACTACGAAAGATGAAGACTTCGACTACGACTGACGTAGACTTCGACTACGAGTGTCGTAAACTTCGACTACGAGTGACGTAGACTTCGACTACTTGTGTCGTAGTTTTCGACTACGACTGACGTAGACTTCGACTACGAGTGACGTAGACTTCCTCTACGAGTGGCGTAGACTTCGACTACGAGTGACGTATACTTCGACTACGACTGACGTAGACTTCGACTACGAAAGACGAAGACTTCGACTACGACTGACGTTAACTTCGACTAAGAGTTACGTAGACTTCGACTACGAGTGATACTTCGACTACGAGTGACGTAGACTTCGACTACAAGTGACGTAGACTTCGTCTACGAGTGACGTAGACTTCGACTACGAGTGACGTATACTTCGACTACGACTGACGTAGACTTCGACTACGACTGACGTAGACTTCGACTACGAGTGACGCAGACTTCGTCTACGAGTGACGTAGACTTCACTTCGACTACGAGTGACGTAGACTTCGACTACGAAAGATGAAGACTTCGACTACGAGTGACGAATACTTCGACTACGACTGACGTAGACTTCAACTACGACTGACGTAGACTTCGACTACGACTGACGTAGACTTCGACTACGAGTGTCATCGTAAGTTATCGATATCGATAAATCATAAGTTATCGATATCGATAAATCATAAGTTATCAATATCGATAAATCATAAGTTATCGATATCGATAAATTACATAAGCTATCGATAAATGATATACTATCGATATCGATAAATCATAAGTTATCGATATCGATAAATTACATAAGCTATCGATAAATGATATACTACCGATATCGATAAATCATAAGTTATCGATATCGATAAATCATAAGCTATCGATATCGATAAATCATAAGTTATCGATATCGATAAATTACATAAGCTATCGATATCGATAAATCATAAGTTATCGATATCGATAAATCATAATTTATCGATATCGATAAATCATAAGTTATCGATATCGATAAATCATTAGTTATCGATATCGATAAATCATAAATTATCAATATCGATAAATCCTATGTTATCGATATCGATCTATCATAAGTTATCGATATCGATAAATCATAAGTTATCGATATCGATCAATCATAAGTTATCGATATCGATAAATCATAAGTTATCGATATCGATAAATCATAAGTTATCGATATCTATAAATCATAAGTTATCGATATCGATAAATCATAAGTTATCAATATCGATAAATCATTAGTTATCGATATCGATAAATCGTAAGTTATCGATATTGACAAAACATAAGTTATCGATATCGATAAATCATTAGTTATCGATATCGATAAATCATAAGTTATCGATATCGATAAATCATAAGTTATCGATATCGATAAATCATAATTTGTCGATATCGATAAATTATAGGTTATCGATATCGATCAATCATAAGTTATCGATATCGATAAATCATTAGTTATCGATATCGATAAATCATAAGTTATCAATATCGAAAAATCATAAGTTATTGATATCTATAAATCATAAGTTGTCGATATCGATACATTATAAGTTATCGATATCAAATAGTCATAAGTTTTCAATATCGATAAATCATAAGTTATCGATATCGATAAATCATAAGATATCGATATCGATAAATTACATAAACTATCGATAAATGATATACTATCGATATCGATAAATCATAAGTTATCGATATCGATAAATCATAAGTTATCGATATCGATAAATCATACGTTATCGATATCGATAAATCATAAGTTATCGATATCGATAAATCATAAGTTATCGATATCGATAAATCATAAGTTGTCGATATCGATAAATCATAAGTTATCGATATCGATAAATCATAAGTTATCGATATCGAAAAATAATAATAATTTATCGATATCGATAATTACGACTACGAGTGACGTAGACTTCGACTACGAGTGGTACTCTCGACTACGAGTGACGTAGACTTCGACTACGAGTGACGTTAACTTCGACTACGAGTGACGTAGACTTCGACTACGAGTGTCATAAACTTCGACTACCAGTGACGTAGACTTCGACTACGACTGACGTTAACTTCGACTACGAGTGACGTAGACTTCGACAACGAGTGATATTAAATAAAAATAAAATAAATAAATATCTTGGGACAACTCACACACGGCCATCTGATCCCAAGCTAAGCAGAGCTTGTGTTATGGTAACCAGACAACTGATATACATACTTATATAATTTATAAATACATACATATTATAGATAAATCACACCCAGACACAGAACTAACAATCATGCTCATCACACAAAGTTTGTCCTGGGTGGGAATCGAACCCACGACCTCCGGCTTAGCAGTCAGGGCCACTAACCACTAGACCAACAGGCTCGTCAAAGACGACTAAGAGTGACATAGACTTCGACTACGAGTGACATTAACTTCGACTACGAGTGACGTAGACTTCGACTACGACTGACGTACACTTCGACTACGAAAGACGAAGACTTCGACTACGACTGACGTTAACTTCGACTACGAGTGACGTAGACTGCGACTACGAGTGATACTTCGACTACGAGTGACGTAGACTTCGAATACGAAAGACGTAGACTTCGACTACGAAAGACGAAGACTTCGACTACGACTGACGTAAACTACGACTGACGTAGACTTCGATTACGACTGTTGTAGACTTCAACTACGACTGACGTATACTTCGACTACGAGTGACGTAGACTTGACTACGAAATACGTAGACTTCGACTACGAAAGATGAAGACTTCGACTACGACTGACGTAGACTTCGACTACGAGTGTCGTAAACTTCGACTACGAGTGACGTAGACTTCGACTACTTGTGTCGTAGTTTTCGACTACGACTGACGTAGACTTCGACTACGAGTGACGTAGACTTCCTCTACGAGTGGCGTAGACTTCGACTACGAGTGACGTATACTTCGACTACGACTGACGTAGACTTCGACTACGAAAGACGAAGACTTCGACTACGACTGACGTTAACTTCGACTAAGAGTTACGTAGACTTCGACTACGAGTGATACTTCGACTACGAGTGACGTAGACTTCGACTACAAGTGACGTAGACTTCGTCTACGAGTGACGTAGACTTCGACTACGAGTGACGTATACTTCGACTACGACTGACGTAGACTTCGACTACGAAAAATGAAGACTTCGACTACGAGTGACGTATACTTCGACTACGACTGACGTAGACTTCGACTACGTGTGACGTAGATTTCGACTACGACTGACGAAGACTTCGACTACGAGTGACGTAGACTTCGTCTACGAGTGGCGTAGACTTCGACTACGAGCAACGTATACTTCGACTACGACTGACGTAGACTTCGACTACGAGTGACGCAGACTTCGTCTACGAGTGACGTAGACTTCACTTACGACTGACGTAGACTTCGACTACGAGTGTCAGAAACTTCGACTACGAGTGACGTAGACTTCGACTACGAAAGATGAAGACTTCGACTACGAGTGACGAATACTTCGACTACGACTGACGTAGACTTCAACTACGACTGACGTAGACTTCGACTACGAGTGTCATCGTAAGTTATCGATATCGATAAATCATAAGTTATCGATATCGATAAATCATAAGCTATCAATATCGATAAATGATATACTATCGATATCGATAAATCATAAGTTATCGATATCGATAAATTACATAAGCTATCGATAAATTATATACTACCGATATCGATAAATCATAAGTTATCGATATCGATAAATCATAAGCTATCGATATCGATAAATAAGTCTTCATCTTTCGTAGTCGAAGTCTACGTCACTCGTAGTCGAAGTTTCTGACACTCGTAGTCGAAGTCTACGTCAGTCGTAAGTGAAGTCTACGTCACTCGTAGACGAAGTCTGCGTCACTCGTAGTCGAAGTTTACGACACTCGTAGTCGAAGTCTACGTCAGTCGTAGTCGAAGTCTTCATCTTTCGTAGTCGAAGTCTACGTATTTCGTAGTCAAGTCTACGTCACTCGTAGTCGAAGTATACGTCAGTCGTAGTTGAAGTCTACAACAGTCGTAATCGAAGTCTACGTCAGTCGTAGTTTACGTCAGTCGTAGTCGAAGTCTTCGTCTTTCGTAGTCGAACTCTACGACTTCGACTACGAAAAATGAAGACTTCGACTACGAGTGACGTATACTTCGACTACGACTGACGTAGACTTCGACTACGTGTGACGTAGATTTCGACTACGACTGACGAAGACTTCGACTACGAGTGACGTAGACTTCGTCTACGAGTGGCGTAGACTTCGACTACGAGTAACGTATACTTCGACTACGAAAGATGAAGACTTCGACTACGAGTGACGAATACTTCGACTACGACTGACGTAGACTTCAACTACGACTGACGTAGACTTCGACTACGAGTGTCATCGTAAGTTATCGATATCGATAAATCATAAGTTATCGATATCGATAAATCATAAGCTATCAATATCGATAAATCATAAGTTATCGATATCGATAAATCATAAGCTATCAATATCGATAAATCATAAGTTATCGATATCGATAAATTACATAAGCTATCGATAAATGATATACTATCGATATCGATAAATCATATGTTATCGATATCGATAAATTACATAAGCTATCGATAAATGATATACTACCGATATCGATAAATCATAAGTTATCGATATCGATAAATCATAAGCTATCGATATCGATAAATCATAAGTAATCGATATCGATAAATTACATAAGCTATCGATATCGATAAATCATAAGTTATCGATATCGATAAATCATAATTTATAGATATCGATAAATCATAAGTTATCGATATCGATAAATCATTAGTTATCGATATCGATAAATCATAAATTATCAATATCGATAAATCCTATGTTATCGATATCGATCTATCATAAGTTATCGATATCGATAAATCATAAGTTATCGATATCGATAAATCATAAGTTATCGATATCGATAAATCATACGTTGCCGATATCGATAAATTATAAGTTATCGATATCGATCAATCATAAGTTATCGATATCGATAAATCATAAGTTATCGATATCGATAAATCATAAGTTATCGATATCTATAAATCATAAGTTATCGATATCGATAAATTACATAAGCTATCGATATCGATAAATCATAAGTTATCGATATCGATAAATCATAAGTTATCAATATCGACAAATCATTAGTTATCGATATCGATAAATCGTAAGTTATCGATATCGACAAAACATAAGTTATCGATATCGATAAATCATTAGTTATCGATATCGATAAATCATAAGTTATCAATATCGAAAAATCATAAGTTATTGATATCTATAAATCATAAGTTGTCGATATCGATACATTATAAGTTATCGATATCAAATAGTCATAAGTTTTCAATATCGATAAATCATAAGTTATCGATATCGATAAATCATAAGTTATCGATATCGATAAATTACATAAGCTATCGATAAATGATATACTATCGAAATCGATAAATCATAAGTTATCGATATCGATAAATCATAAGTTATAGATATCGATAAATCATACGTTATCGATATCGATAAATCATAAGTTATCGATATCGATAAATCATAAGTTATCGATATCGATAAATCATAAGTTGTCGATATCGATAAATCATAAGTTATCGATATCGATAAATCATAAGTTATCGATATCGATAAATAATAATAATTTATCGATATCGATAATTACGACTACGAGTGACGTAGACTTCGACTACGAGTGATACTCTCGACTACGAGTGACGTAGACTTCAACTACGAGTGTCGTAAACTACGACTACGAGTGACGTAGACTTCGTCTACGAGTGGCGTAGACTTCGACTACGAGTGACGTATACTTCGACTACGACTGACGTAGACTTCGACTACGAGTGACGTAAACTTCGACTACGAAAGACGAAGACTTCGACTACGACTTACGTAGACTTCGACTACGAGTGACGTTAACTTCGACTACGAGTGACGTAGACTTCGACTACGAGTGTCATAAACTTCGACTACCAGTGACGTAGACTTCGACTACGACTAACGTTAACTTCGACTACGAGTGACGTAGACTTCGACAACGAGTGATACTTCGACTAAGAGTGACGTAGACTTCGACTACGAGTGACATTAACTTCGACTACCGACGAGTGACGTAGACTTCGACTACGACTGACGTACACTTCGACTACGAAAGACGAAGACTTCGACTACGAGTGACGTATGCTTCGACTACGACTGACGTAGACTTCGACTACGAATGACGTAGACTTCGACTACGAGTGACGTATGCTTCGACTACGACTGACATAGACTTCGACTACGAGTGACGTAGACTTCGTCTACGAGTGTCATAAACTTCGACTACGAGTGACGTAGACTTCGTCTACGAGTGACGTAGACTTCGACTACGAGTGACGTATACTTCGACTACGACTGACGTAGACTTAGACTACGACTGACGTAGACTTCGACTACGAGTGTCGTAAACTTCGACTACGAGTGACGTAGACTTCGTCTACGAGTGGCATAGACTTCGACTACGAGTGACGTAGACTTCGACTACGACTGACGTAGACTTCGACTACGAGTGTCGTAAACTTCGACTACGAGTGACGTAGACTTCGTCTACGAGTGGCATAGACTTCGACTACGAGTGGCGTAGACTTCGACTACGAGTGACGTATACTACGACTACGACTGACGTCGACTTCGACTACGACTGACGTAGACTTCGACTACGAAAGATGAAGACTTCGAATACGACTGACGTAGACTTCGACTACGAGTGACGTAGACTTCGACTACGAAAGACGAAGACTTCGACTACGACTTACGTAGACTTCGACTACAAGTGACGTAGACTTCGACTACGAGTGATACTGTCGACTACGAGTGACGTAGACTTCAACTACGAGTGTCGTAAACTACGACTACGAGTGACGTAGACTTCGTCTACGAGTGGCGTAGACTTCGACTACGAGTGACGTATACTTCGACTACGACTGACGTAGACTTCGACTACGAGTGACGTAGACTTCGACTACGAAAGACGAAGACTTCGACTACGACTTACGTAGACTTCGACTACGAGTGACGTTAACTTCGACTACGAGTGACGTAGACTTCGACTACGAATGTCATCGTAAGTTACCGATATCGATTAATCATAAGTTATCGATATCGATAAATCATAAGTTATCAATATCGATAAATCATAAGTTATCGATATCGATAAATTACATAAGCTATCGATAAATGATATACTATCGATATTGATAAATCATAAGTTATCGATATCGATAAATTACATAAGCTATCGATAAATGATATACTACCGATATCGATAAATCATAAGTTATCGATATCGATAAATCATAAGCTATCGATATCGATAAATCATAAGTTATCGATATCGATAAATTACATAAGCTATCGATATCGATAAATTATAAGTTATCGATATCGATAACTTAAAATTTATCGATATCGGCAACGTATGATTTATCGATATCGACTTCGTCTACGTCGTCTACGTCGTCGACTTAGACTTCGTCTACGAGTGACGTATACTTCGACTACGACTGACGTAAACTTCGACTACGACTGACGTAGACTTCGACTACGACTGACGTAGACTTCGACTACGAAAGATGAAGACTTCGACTACGACTGACGTAGATTTCGACTACGAGTGACGTATACTTCGACTACGAGTGACGTAGACTTCGTCTACGAGTGGCGTAGACTTCGACTACGAGTGACGTATACTTCGACTACGACTGACGTAGACTTCGACTACGAGTGACGTAGACTTCGACTTAGAGTGTCGTAAACTTCGACTACGAGTGACGTAGACTTCGTCTACGAGTGGCATAGACTCCGACTACGAGTGGCGTAGACTTCGACTACGAGTGACGTATACTTCGACTACGACTGACGTAGACTTCGACTACGACTGACGTAGACTTCGTCTACGACTGACGTAGACTTCGACTACGAGTGACGTAAACTTCAACTACGAAAGTCGAAGACTTCGACTTCGACTTACGTAGACTTCGACTACGAGTGACGTTAACTTCGACTACGAGTGACGTAGACTTCGACTACGAGTGTCATAAACTTCGACTACCAGTGACGTAGACTTCGACTACGACTAACGTTAACTTCGACTACGAGTGACGTAGACTTCGACAACGAGTGATATTCGACTAAGAGTGACGTAGACTTCGACTACGAGTGACATTAACTTCGACTACGAGTGACGTAGACTTCGACTACGACTGACGTACACTTCGACTACGAAAGACGAAGACTTCGACTACGACTGACGTTAACTTCGACTACGAGTGACGTAGACTGCGACTACGAGTGATACTTCGACTACGAGTGACGTAGACTTCGAATACGAAAGACGTAGACTTCGACTACGAAAGACGAAGACTTCGACTACGACTGACGTATACTTCGACTACGAGTGACGTAGACTTGACTACGAAAGACGTAGACTTCGACTACGAAAGACGAAGACTTCGACTACGACTGACGTAAACTACGACTGACGTAGACTTCGATTACGACTGTTGTAGACTTCAACTACGACTGACGTATACTTCGACTACGAGTGACGTAGACTTGACTACGAAATACGTAGACTTCGACTACGAAAGATGAAGACTTCGACTACGACTGACGTAGACTTCGACTACGAGTGTCGTAAACTTCGACTACGAGTGACGTAGACTTCGACTACTTGTGTCGTAGTTTTCGACTACGACTGACGTAGACTTCGACTACGAGTGACGTAGACTTCCTCTACGAGTGGCGTAGACTTCGACTACGAGTGACGTATACTTCGACTACGACTGACGTAGACTTCGACTACGAAAGACGAAGACTTCGACTACGACTGACGTAGACTTCGACTACGAGTGACGTAGACTTCGACTACGAAAAATGAAGACTTCGACTACGAGTGACGTATACTTCGACTACGACTGACGTAGACTTCGACTACGTGTGACGTAGATTTCGACTACGACTGACGTAGACTTCGACTACGAGTGACGTAGACTTCGTCTACGAGTGGCGTAGACTTCGACTACGAGTAACGTATACTTCGACTACGACTGACGTAGACTTCGACTACGAGTGACGCAGACTTCGTCTACGAGTGACGTAGACTTCACTTACGACTGACGTAGACTTCGACTACGAGTGTCAGAAACTTCGACTACGAGTGACGTAGACTTCGACTACGAAAGATGAAGACTTCGACTACGAGTGACGAATACTTCGACTACGACTGACGTAGACTTCGACTACGAGTGAAGTAGACTTCGACTACGACTGCCGCAGACTTCGATTATTACTGACGTAGACTTCGACTACGACTGACGTAGACTTCGACTACGAATGACGTAGACTTCGACTACGACTGACGTAGACTTCGACTACGACTGACGTAGACTTCGACTACGAGTGACGTAGACTTCGGGAACGACTGACGTAAACTTCGACTACGACTGACGTAAACTTCGACTACGAGTGACGAAGACTTCGACTACGACTGACGTTAACTTCGACTACGAGTGACGTAGACTGCGACTACGAGTGATACTTCGACTACGAGTGACGTAGACTTCGAATACGAAAGACGTAGACTTCGACTACGAAAGACGAAGACTTCGACTACGACTGACGTAAACTACGACTGACGTAGACTTCGATTACGACTGTTGTAGACTTCAACTACGACTGACGTAAACTTCGACTACGACTGACGTAAACTTCGACTACGAGTGACGTAGACTTGGACTACGACTGCCGCAGACTTCGACTACGTTAGGTTCGCTCAGGTTAGGTTCGCTCAGGTTAGGTTCGCTCAGGTTAGGTTCGCTCAGGTTAGGTTCGCTCAGGTTAGGTTCGCTCAGGTTAGGTTCGCTCAGGTTAGGTTCGCTCAGGTTAGGTTCGCTCAGGTTAGGTTCGCTCAGGTTAGGTTCGCTCAGGTTAGGTTCGCTCAGGTTAGGTTCGCTCAGGTTAGGTTCGCTCAGGTTAGGTTCGCTCAGGTTAGGTTCGCTCAGGTTAGGTTCGCTCAGGTTAGGTTCGCTCAGGTTAGGTTCGCTCAGGTTAGGTTCGCTCAGGTTAGGTTCGGGGGCTCGGGTTAGGTTAGGTTAGGTTAGGTTAGGTTAGGTTTTTTTTTTTTTTTTTTTTTTTTTTTTTTTTTTTTTTTTTTTTTTTTTTTCTGTGCCAAAACCGCCATGTTTATGGCGCCTATAATATCTACTCACGTTCATACCAGTTCTCGCTTTTGTGCCTCTCGTACTCTCATGCTACATACTAGTTCTTTCTCGCATCCCTCTCCAGACATTCTAGTGGGTGGGACTCCCACTTTTATTGCTAATCTGCGTTTTATCTTTTATCTTTATTTACATTTCTTAATGTGTGATGGGTAAATAATTTTGCTACAACCATTTCTTTAATTTTTATGTTGTCATACCTAGCCTGCAGTAAGTACATGCTTATTCTATTATTCTATAATTTTACAATACAGGGAATGCTTACATCTACAATTTTATTCTATTTTGCTTACATAATTATTTTCTTAGTCTACTGCTTACAATTACTTTTATATACTATTTTCCTATGCTTCTTATTTATATACACAATATAAAGGAAACATAGCTTTTAATTTCATTTATTTCTATTTATTACGCTTGTGGCCACATTTTCGCAGTACGTCAAGAATATCTGACGACTTTTGCTCATCATCACTTCCCTCACGCTGTCCCTAGTCAGTTCAATGTCCAGTTCGCGCTCCACTTCATATCGTTGTCTGCTGAAGATCGGGCAGTCTAACAGGATATGCTGGACACTTTCCGTCACGCTAGGGTCACAGGCGCACGATGGGCTCTCCTTACATTTGAAGCGGTTCAAATATTCAGAGAAACCACCGTGCCCCGTCAGTACTTGTGTGAGAACGCCTGTTGGCCGCACCTGTTTTACAATACGGAATGCCGCAATGGCGTCTGGAAAGAACATCCTCGTCACGGAGGCCGTCTCGCCAGACACGTATCTCCGATTCCATTCATCGAGTGATCCCATGCGGATCTGACTTCTGATGAATGATATCGGACACTGGTCGTGGTCCGGCTTCCTCCGCGACGATAATGCTGCCTCCTTCGCCAGCTCGTCCGCACGCTCATTCCCAGGCAGGTCCGCGTGGGCCTTGATCCAGAACAGAGTTACAACTTTGCTCTGTTCCAAGGCTTTAGCCAGATTGGCTCGCGCGCGAACCGCCAGGGGATGGAGCGAGCCATGATTTGCAAGCGTCTGCAATGCTGACATTGAGTCGCTATACACACCATAACTCGTCTCTTTGCGTTTGAGGATGACGTCCGTTGCTTTGCAAATGGCCAGAAGTTCCGCCTGGTAGACCGTGCAGTACGCGGCGAGGCTGAGTTTGAGGTTCTGGACTTCACCGACATTATCCCATAGAGATAATGCGGCTCCGACTTTCCCCTCAATCTTGCTGCCGTCAGTGAATATTCGCACTGTCTGCACGTTGTTGTCGTCTACCTGCTGTTGATCAGCGAGGCACGTGAACTCCAGGGACATTTGTTTTGCTGGATGAGGGGTTTCTGCAAACCGTACCATACCCTCAATCTCTCTATCACCAGGCACAAACCGTGATGACCCTCTCCTCGCTTCATACATGGCAGCTGCCTCTTGTATGCGGAGATCTAGAGGAAGTATCCCGGAGAGTACCAGCGCTGAGTTGAGAGAGACAGTACGGTAGGATTTGCAGAGCTTCTGGACGAAACCTCGTTGGACAGAGCCCAGCTTCTTCCGTATTCCCAGCTTAGCGGTAGCGGGAGCCCAGGCGCCAGCTGCGTACGTGATGATCGGTTCTATTGTTGCAGTGTATATGGTGTGTATGACCTCACGATTTAGTCCCCAACTCACTTTAGCGGCGCGGGACAGCTGTTTATAAATATTTGCCGCCTTCTTGCAGGCGTTCGCCGTGTGCTCGTTGAAGGTGAGTTTCTCATCAATGGTGAGTCCCAGCAGCTTCATGCTCTTTACCATACCAATGTCAACCCCGCCCATATTCAGGACCGGGGTGTCGTACTTGAGCTTGTTTGTTACAATCATCGCACAAGTTTTGTGCGGTGCGAACTTGAGCTTGTTCCTGACTCCCCAGTCCCGGACATGGGCAAGGGCTGCGTTGGTGATCCTGGTGACTTCAGCTGCCGTATCGCCATCCACGACGAGAACGATGTCATCCGCGAACGCCTGGACAAAATTCCCACGCCGTTCCAACTCCTGCAGCAGTGGGTCTAGGAGGAGGTTCCACAGGATAGGACCACCGATTGACCCTTGGACACAGCCTTTGTTGGTTTCTTTTGAGCATACCTCCCCGGCATAACGAACACTTACTTTCCTACTGTCGAGGTAGCTATCTAATAGCCTCCTGGTGTTAACCGGGCACTGTTCCTCAGCCAGTCTGACCCTAATAGCTGGCCACCAGGCACTATCGAACGCTCCCTCTATATCCAACGACACCAGGACAATTAGCTTCTTCAGCCTCAACTTGTTCTGTACGTGTTTCATTAGCGTATAGAGGGCGTCCTCGGTGCTTCTCTGGGGCATAAAGCCAAACTGGCGAGTACTAATCCGCGGCACTAGCTGCCATTTTATTCGTGCTACTATCATCCTCTCCAGGACCTTTCCCAAGACCGGCAGTAGACCTATCGGTCTATATGACTTGGGGCTCTGGTAATTATCCTTGCCCGGTTTTCGGAGGACCACCACCGTAGCCTCTTTCCAGATGTCCGGGAAATGTGCCAGTTCTAGGCATTTGTTGTAGAGGGCAAGGAATGCGTCCAGGTCCTGGTAGATAGCTCGACTGCAGATATCAGATGTTAATCCATCCCCTCCTGGTGCCTTCTTAGGATTGAAACCAGCCACTGCGGTCTTCAGCTCCAGAGACGTAAAAGGTGGGTCATGATATTCATCATGGACCCATTCGTTTACGCGTCTGGCTGCTTCTCTGATTCGTCTGTGG
The DNA here is from genome assembly GCA_949774945.1 of Hoplodrina ambigua. Classification (NCBI taxonomy): domain Eukaryota; kingdom Metazoa; phylum Arthropoda; class Insecta; order Lepidoptera; family Noctuidae; genus Hoplodrina; species Hoplodrina ambigua. Next base: position 5,718,400 of record OX458994.1, read on the forward strand.
TCTGCGTTGTCCTTTTCTTCCATGTCCTTGGGGTAGAATGTATCTGCAAGTAGGGCTGCCGATTCTTTTGGGTTTAGGTATGCTCCATCGCAGGATAGGGTCAAGTCTTCTTGTCTCCTGGTAGTCCTGCCGATGATCCTGTAGATACCCTCCCACACTCCTTCACGGTCTTGCTTCTGACAAAACTCCTTCCAACTGGTGACTTGGGCTTTCTTGGCTTGGATCTCGTACTCTTGTTTCGCTTTCAGGTACTCGTCGACGACCATCGCTCTCCGGACCGGTGCGGCATTACGAATTCGATTCTTTTTCCTCGTCACGTCCTTTCTCATCGTTGCGAGCTCCTCGGACCACCACGGGAAGGTGGGTTTAATTTTAGTGTTAATTTTGGGAATTGATTGACTACATGCTTCTAATATTGAGTCTCTGTATAAAATTACTAATTCTTCTAATTTATCTTTATTGCTTATTTGTTTTATATTATCTAAGTTTAAATTGTTTGTTTCTTTTAATTCGCTAAATTTTGTCCTAAATTTGTCCCAGTTTGCTTTTTTAGTATTGAAGATTCTTGTAGTTCTAATAATGTTCATCCCTTTTTCCCTTTTCACGTTAAGGTTAAAAAATATCGTGTTGTGGTCCGAGGACGTTGCTCCCGTGTCGACCCGCCAGCCGTCTACCAGGTCAAATAAATTAAGCGAACATGCCGTGACGTCCACATGGCTTTTGTACGCTCTACCACCTCTAATTGTGTAAAATGTGGGCGTGTCGCCAGTGTTCAGTACCTGAAGCTCCAACTCTTCCAGGGTCCCGGACATTTCTTCACCCCTGGGGTCTTCGATCGTGCTGCCCCACCAGGCACTCTTTGCGTTTGCGTCACCACCGATCAGCAATCCACCGTTGGCCGCTTCCGATTTGATCTGGGCGATCTGGTTCAGGTATGGCCCTATTGGTTGGTCCGGCTCGAAGTAGTATGAGACTAATGCGATTTCCCAGGCTTTGGTCCGGATCCCCACCACGACGATGTTGTTTGTGGTGAGTTTCGGGTGGGGGATGACGTCCAGGTCATCATCAAAGACGGCTATTGCCGCCTTCACTTTCCCACTTCCATCGTCCTCGCACTGGTAGATTCTCGCACCCCGGTAGTTCTTCATACTTAGCCTCGCCCCCACATACGGCTCCTGAATCAGCGCCCATGCGATCTTCCGTTCACTGGCCTCTAAGAAGAGTTCGGTGGTTGCCAGTTCCTTACGCTGAAGATTTGCTTGGGCCACACGGTATGGTCTTGCTGTTCGTTGGACAGGAGTGTTCGTTGGGACCACCTTAGCAGTAGGCTATGGCCGTTCTTGCTATTGCGTCCCATTTTTTTCTGATGGCGCAGTCCGTGCTAAATGCATTGTGGTCGGTTCTGTCCAGCTTTGCGTGGATGCAGTTGCAGCATGAGGGCGATGAACCTGCCAGCCATTCCGCGCAGTCCCTTTTTAAGTGCGGTCCGCCACAGTGGCTGCACTTCTCTAGGGTTTCAGTGCATAGGCGTCTGCTGTGCCCGTATCCCAGGCAAAGCGAGCACTGGAGGAGTGGGCTCTGGTCTTCTGCCCTGACTCTTTGCAAGTCGATGTACACGTGTCCTCTCTCCATTACCCGCCTCCAAACACTGGGCGAGGCACTGAGCACTATATGTCCAGTGTGCGGATTTCTGGCTCTCTTCCTGAATTTGACTGCTACCCTGCCCGCCTCACCGTCAAGGCCGTCAAAAATCCCCGGGTTCTGGTTTCGGAGGGCCCTAACGACGTCCTCGTCAGTGTTGACTGATAGTACGTCTCTAAGGACCAACAACGGGTCCCTGTTTTTGACTTCCTCCACGGTGAGATCGGTTCCATTTTTATTTAGTCGGTCCTTGACCTTGTCTCTGTCGTCTTTGGTTTTAAAACTCATTATAACCTTCCGGTTTTTCGTTTTTCGGACTCTGTCCACTGTGATCCAGCCGTCCTTTGCGTTCACCGCCTCCCTTATCTTTGCCAGGACTCCTTCTCCAGTTGTGCTCTCATCCTCTGTGGTCACTGCAATGGAGTGGAGAGCAGCTTGCCTAGGCGGTGGATTTTCCAACTGACTTGCCGCTGCACTAGCATATGAGACTTTCTCAATATTTTCTTGGCTAGTGTGCAGTGCTTCTTTGAGTCGGGCCATCATCTCGTTACTTTCGGCGAGCTTCTTGCTGTGCTCTTCCAGCACCAACCTGAGAGACTCTGTTTCCGCCTCCATGACTCCTCCCTCCCCGCCCCCCCGCACTGAACAGGGGGGGGGAGAGGGGGCAGTCTCAGAACTCTTTGTGTCTGTTGTTTTTAAGGCTCTTCCCGAGTAGGATTTCGCCTTGTCTGCCTCGGCCTCCTTGACCAAGACAAAAAGCCTGTCCACCTGGATCTTGATGTCTTCTTTTATCTCTCGCTTTATGTTTTTTGAGAGTGCCAGTTTTTGTTTTATTATTATGAGGCACTTCTTAGCCTCAGCGGTCATGGGGCTCCATGCGCTGGTAAGCGAGACGGGTGGACTGTCGATCTGTACGACCATAGATGTTCCCTTGGTCAAGGTGGGCGACTTCGTTACCGGTTTCGGCTCCATTCCGGTTTTTGTCGGCGAACTTGATACTCGCGGTTCTTTCCGGCCCGCCTCCCATTCACCCACACTCCTACGTACGCTGTGTTGCGTGGAGGATCCAGCCTCCTGTGGGCTTCTGTTTGGCGGGACCTGCGACGTTGCCTTTTTGACAGGAGTCCTATAGCCCATCATCTTCCTGGTATGAGGAGTTGTTTTGGCTCAACGTCAGTGGGGTATTGTAAAGGGTACCCCAGTCTAAGGTGTATAAATAAATAATAAAATAAAAGTAAAGAGCTTGAAGGTAAAAGTAAAAGAAAGTAATACGAGATTAAAAATAAGCAAAAGCTCCACGCATACGGCAAGTGCCCAGATATATTTTAAAAGTGTTTTTCCCAGGTGACTCTATCGACTCCGAAAATGGTACGTTTTGAAACGAACCGAAGTTTTGGAAAGACGGAGATTTCCGGGAATAGTAAGGTGTGTGAGCTTCCTCTGCGAGAATGTGGTCACGTCGCGTGTTCAAGTTCCCAAGAGGGAATTGAGTCGTACTGTAAAAGTACCGTCGATACAGTTTTTAAGAGCGCGGCTCTGTCAATTTAATTATACATGTACTAGGGTCCAGACCTAGATCTGGTGTCGAGGAGCTCCCAGGAACCCAGCTGCGTCAAAAAATTTTATATAGAGTCAAGAAAAAATTTTTGACTCTACGTAGAGTCAATCTGATGAGACCACCGGGTAGAGCCCGCCGAGCCCGTTTCAACGACCCCAAACTCGAAGCACCTAGCCCAAGCGGCGGCGGAGCTATCAGAGTTTAAAGTTTCTGGTTTTTATCCAAGATGGCGACTGAGAGATGGTTAAAGCTGGTTATCTCCGCAACCGTCCGACCGAATTTGACCGTGCTTGGGTTCGTTTTACTGAGCTCGATGAGATCCACACAGTGATGTGGTTTTCAGGCCGAAAAAATTTACGATCCTGAAAAAGCCTGAAAGCCAGACCGTTCAAGGGAGGAGTGCCAGCCGGTTCTAGTAAAGCAAACCCCGTCACTCTACGGCTCCCCGTTTGGGAGATATAGGTGTTTAAAATTAAACAAAGATGGCGGCACAGCTGTCAAAGTCTCACTTTGACAGGTGATATCTCCACTTTGGACAGTCGCAGAACCCCCGAGTTTGGACTCTTCTGGCTTGCACTGATCCCACCTTTCACGCAAGGTGACTTTCAGGCGACTGAAAATTTTCAGCCTGAAACCGACTGAAATTGATTTCACCCGATAGAGTTTATCCCCCTTATCAATAATCCAAAAGCCGCAACTCTCTACGACCACCGATTCCGGAGCTGCTTTGGGTCTAAGTTTTCCAAGATGGCCGCCCAGCTGTCAAACACCAACTTAATATGGTTATAACTCCGCAACCGTCTATCGGAGAGAGATGCGGTTTTGAATGTGAAGATTGCCCGGATCTTCCCTATGTCGTAAGAGTGATTTCAGCGCTGAAAAATTTCAGGCCCTGAAAACACTTGAAAACCGGATGAATAAAATTCTGCAAGTCTCCCACTGAGAAATGTGCAAATCCGGGTCTTCTACGTCCAGTAACTTCGGAGATATTTACGCTTTAATGTTTTAACCAATAAAACCAAGATGGCTGAAAAAAGCTATTTTCGTCAATTTTGAAGTTACTGGGCGCAACCTTGGGCTTAATCTAGTCACAATACACAATAAAAAGACACTCCTGTGGTCAAAAAACAATTTAAACTATTTAATCTAATTTTATTTGGAAAAATGCTTAAAAAATCAATAACTTTGTAATTGTTAATTGTAAAAATTTGAAAAAATTATCTAAATTATGGACAAACTGTGTACTATCTGCTTTTAAAATAAAATTTTAAAATTTTCTACATTTGCTATGAAAAAATTAATTTATGTGGTTTTTATGGTTTTTTAATTACTACATTAAAACTGAATAAGCTAAAAATCTGGAATTTTCTGTGTGTCTTCTTCCAATAAGCGCGCCAAGGATAGCAGTAGCGGAATATAAAAATATCAAATTCCTCGTGAGTTATTGAAGGTCAAACTTTTAGTTTTCAAATAATAATAGTAATCAAAGTATTTGAGTAAAAATTCTACTACTTGCAGATTTCGTCCCCTCCTGTAAGCCTTTTTCGTACTGCAAAGTTTCACTGCGCTACGATGTCTCGCTCGATGTTTTCAGGCCACGTGGTTTTTGGTTTTCCCTGAATAACTCGGAGAAACGTGATTTCAGGTCAATGGAGAGTGGTCAGGAACAAAGGTGGCGTTGCTCCGCTGTGTTTTCTAAGAGAAAAGCGTAGGGTCGCCGATCTTGTTTCACCGCAAATACGTAAAGAAGTCTCAGTTGAAATAACTTAACCTCTAAACGGAGGGTTTTTCACGGATTTTCACTACACAGCACTGCAATCCGGGTTGAAATTTTGCTTAATAATATGGGGGCAACTTTTCTGCACACCCTGTCACTTGGTTTATCAAAATCCGAGCACTTTTAACCACTTTTTTGAATTTTTAACTGCGGAACGGCTTTAAAAACGATCCGACCACCACGGAGGCTGGGAGGGAACTGGTTAGGTTAGGTTAGGTTAGGTTAGGTTAGGTTAGGTTAGGTTAGGTTAGGTTAGGTTAGGTTAGGTTAGGTTAGGTTAGGTTAGGTTAGGTTAGGTTAGGTTAGGTTAGGTTAGGTTAGGTTAGGTTAGGTTAGGTTAGGTTAGGTTAGGTTAGGTTAGGTTAGGTTAGGTTAGGTTAGGTTAGGTTAGGTTAGGTTAGGTTAGGTTAGGTTAGGTTAGGTTAGGTTAGGTTAGGTTAGGTTAGGTTAGGTTAGGTTAGGTTAGGTTAGGTTAGGTTAGGTTAGGTTAGGTTAGGTTAGGTTAGGTTAGGTTAGGTTAGGTTAGGTTAGGTTAGGTTAGGTTAGGTTAGGTTAGGTTAGGTTAGGTTAGGTTAGGTTAGGTTAGGTTAGGTTAGGTTAGGTTAGGTTAGGTTAGGTTAGGTTAGGTTAGGTTAGGTTAGGTTAGGTTAGGTTAGGTTAGGTTAGGTTAGGTTAGGTTAGGTTAGGTTAGGTTAGGTTAGGTTAGGTTAGGTTAGGTTAGGTTAGGTTAGGTTAGGTTAGGTTAGGTTAGGTTAGGTTAGGTTAGGTTAGGTTAGGTTAGGTTAGGTTAGGTTAGGTTAGGTTAGGTTAGGTTAGGTTAGGTTAGGTTAGGTTAGGTTAGGTTAGGTTAGGTTAGGTTAGGTTAGGTTAGGTTAGGTTAGGTTAGGTTAGGTTAGGTTAGGTTAGGTTAGGTTAGGTTAGGTTAGGTTAGGTTAGGTTAGGTTAGGTTAGGTTAGGTTAGGTTAGGTTAGGTTAGGTTAGGTTAGGTTAGGTTAGGTTAGGTTAGGTTAGGTTAGGTTAGGTTAGGTTAGGTTAGGTTAGGTTAGGTTAGGTTAGGTTAGGTTAGGTTAGGTTAGGTTAGGTTAGGTTAGGTTAGGTTAGGTTAGGTTAGGTTAGGTTAGGTTAGGTTAGGTTAGGTTAGGTTAGGTTAGGTTAGGTTAGGTTAGGTTAGGTTAGGTTAGGTTAGGTTAGGTTAGGTTAGGTTAGGTTAGGTTAGGTTAGGTTAGGTTAGGTTAGGTTAGGTTAGGTTAGGTTAGGTTAGGTTAGGTTAGGTTAGGTTAGGTTAGGTTAGGTTAGGTTAGGTTAGGTTAGGTTAGGTTAGGTTAGGTTAGGTTAGGTTAGGTTAGGTTAGGTTAGGTTAGGTTAGGTTAGGTTAGGTTAGGTTAGGTTAGGTTAGGTTAGGTTAGGTTAGGTTAGGTTAGGTTAGGTTAGGTTAGGTTAGGTTAGGTTAGGTTAGGTTAGGTTAGGTTAGGTTAGGTTAGGTTAGGT